>LZPO01055093.1:48838-61157 GCA_001675575.1 Neotoma lepida | reverse complement strand
AGGCTCACTGGCCAGCCGTCTTAGCCAATGGGTGAACTACAAGTGACCTTATCTCAAAAAGTGAGGTGGGGAGCAATTGAAGACAGTGCCAATCCCTGAATTCTACATGCACATACGTGCACACGNGTGTACCACACACATACGCACACACATACAACACATACACACAAATAAGTTAGTTTCCAAAGAAGTGATGTTCTTCATTTGTGGGTCCCTACCAGTGATTGGAGAAAACAAGTAGCACGTAATGTTTGAGAAGGAGATTCTTTTTAAATTCTAAATATTGAAAGTAACCTAACTATGACATCATAGGCTGTCTTGGTTTTTGCGTTTTGGGGTTGGGAGAGTGAAAAAGAGCCTCCTTGGGTATATAGTGAGGGCATTTCTGGGTGGAGGCATGATTGCATTTCCTGTGATCTCACTGATTTTAGCTTAGGTAAACAATCTTTCCTGGTTTTTCAAAGACTTTTCCACTTGCTCGTTTTTCTGTTTGCAGAGCAGTTCATCTGGTCTCTCATTTATTCTTAAATCCTCACTGTTTATTTTAATTTACAGTGTCATCCCATGAAAAATAGATTTTTCATTCTTGCTCTGGACATAGCATTGGTAATTTTTATTTATTTATCCATCTTTATCCTGCCTGAGGGAAAACAAGTATTTAACATGCATGGTTGCATCCATGAGTAGATAAATTTATTGCTTATTTGTGATGGTGTTACAGTGTTCTTTCTTATTTTGCTGGCAGTAATTATTATGCTCCAGTCTTGGGCAGACTGTCTGTATTTTGAGTTTCTCTTCAGAGTCTCACTAAATGTTTAATCTTCACAAGACCAATAAGAATAAAATGAACAGTGGAAATGGACATAGGATAATTATGGTTAATTCTTACCAAAGAGTAAATTGAGCTTTCTGGAAAATAGCTGTATTAAAATTTCCATAAGTTCATCTGTGCATCAAAAAAATCTTGTGAGCTTAGGTCAGAATAACATCAGAAACATCATTTCTGAGTGGCGGTGTTCTAGATGGAGCTGGTGTCTCATACATGTACAACTGATGGCTTCATAATGGGACACATGTTTACCTGCCCACTTTCTTCCTGTGCAGGTTAAAAAGGTCATTTACAAGAGAGTTAGTCACAGTTCCCCTAAGTCACTGTTAAGTCTCACGCAGTGGCAAGTTCTTTCAATGAGCAGCTGAACAATACATTTTTTTTTATTTTAAATCAGAGGAGCTTCTGCCCCACCTCCTATCAGCAGGTCCCAACTAAAAGGGATAAGACAGAGAAACAAGATGATTTCTTGTAACTTAGTACNTTAGTGAACAAGACCAGTTCATAAAAATGGGCCTANTAAGTGTCACCTGGCATTTATGCACCTCCCCAGCTGTACATGGCTGAATTTGGNAAGGGCATCGCAGGGTTCATCATCAACATTCATCAAGGGGACATTGAAAGACACAGGGACGGAGTCCTACACTCCTCCCAGAGCTGGTGGTAAGGGAAGCAACAGCCCGACATTAGGATAACGCAGGAATGGTGGGCAGAGCCCTGAGCTGAGACACATACCCTTTTCATTGTCTTTCTCACTGCCTTTTCATCCTCCTCATATAAAACACAGAAGTTTGGGGCTGAGAAAAGGTATAGAGTTCCCCAACTCAGACATCTCCTTGTGTCCATAAAGAATCCAATATGCAGAGAGACTCNTGTGGCTGCTCTATGACATGGGTAGAACCCAGTGGATCTGTAGAGGGTCGTGTACAGCTCAGGTTGGCCTTGAACTCACTCTGTAGCCCAGGCAGGCCTTCAGCTCACTGGGTAGCCTAGGCTTGCCTGGTACCTGGGAGCCTTCTGCCTCTGCCTGCTGAGTGCTAGGATCACAGGTCCATTTTAGGACACCTGGCCTGTAGACTTAATTCAGTGTCCTTGCTCACATGTTTGAAAGGAATGGGCTCAGTACATTCTGAAGTTTGAGTCTCAGTAATTTCTGATTGGAGTCAAATGACTTTCCCAAGTAACAGTGTCCTGTGTAACAAATAACCCAAGTATGACATGGGGGTGTCCTTTTGTAAGCCCAGTACTTGGGCTGTTGGAGGCAGGAGGATTGTGAGTTCAAGTGTTTGAGCTGCACAGTAAGCTTCAGGCTACCCTATGCTACGGGGCGAGACTCTGTCAAAAAGCAAATCTGGAATCTGGGTCCACATTAGCTAACATGTCTGGCTCATTTTCTCAAATATTGTGGTCAAGTTCTCTACTAAAGCCTTGAAAGCTGGATGCTTCCAATTTCATCCCTGCAGGCACTGAAGGATGGAATAGGCTGTGGGCTGTGGGCTCCTATAGTCCAGAGTGCATGGATCTCCCTAGGACTGCTCACAATATGGATGCTGTTGTGTTGAAAGCAGATGACTGAAGGGGCAGCAGAGGATCCCGATGGAAGCAAGCGTCTCGATCTTAGGAGTAACATCACATCCCATTGGCTGTTTTATGTTTCTGAGCAGTAGGTCACTAGGACCATCTTCCACTCTGGGGACATAGGTTCCACACAGGCATAGATGCCAGGAGGTAAGAATCNCTGGGGCCGTAGAGATTNTATCAGAGGCCCCTGCCACAAGGATTAGTCTCATTTTTTTATGTATGAAATTGTTAGANATTAGGTGAATAATCNCTTAAAGAAAGGCTTTTATAAAAAGAATATGCTGTTGATATTTTCCTTATAGTGGTTGATTGACTCTGATTCTAGAATGGACTATGGGTGACACTTATCTACTTACCTGCACATGCTCTTCTTGTCTTCCCCAACCCTTCTTTGTTCACCTGAGAACTGACTGCTAAGTCCATCTTCAAGTCTACCCAAACATTACTGCTTAAATTTGTTATTTTGGATCGGCTTTTATAGTTCCTAATGACTCTGGCCAGAGGACATCACATAATCTGAAATACAGTTGGATTTTTCTCCCTGTATTATGGTCAGGGTAGGTGCCTGGTAGGTACTAAATGTGTTTGTCTCTAGGAACAGTAATGAATGGCCTTTGTTAGAGCTATCTGGCACCTTCCAGTTTCCTTGCTAGGGATGTTTAGCACACTCATGAAAGTGAAGGAGGAGGACCACTCACTGTATAAACACTAGAAACTCACCGTGTGCAAAGTCCCAGGCTGTGCTCAGACTCACTGGGTCAGAATTTCTAGGGCCACCCTCGGAAATGTGTATGTTTTAACAAGGCGATTCTGAATCCGAGGCCGCCAAGTCCCNGTGTGAAGGGCACCGATCGAGGCCACCAAGTCCCCGTGTGAAGGGCACCGATGCCCGAGCTTCACCTGAGGCTGGTGTTCTGGCCGCCTTTATATTGACTGTCACTCATGATCATTATCTTCACGTTATTAACGATTTAGGCTATACTCTAGACACTAAGAAAAGGGGAGGGTGGGAAACCCAAACAACTCTAGGGTCATAATTTTGACACTCTATAAATCACAAGCCCCACATCAGAGACATTAAAAAATAAGAAAAACTCAGGGTGGGTGCACCATGATGAAATAAATTTATTTTCTAACCTGACCAGATAGAAGAAAGAAGCTCTATTTTCTATGCCCTGGTCACATATTCTTTCATTTTTATTATTTATTTTTTAATATTCTGCCATCTTCATATATGTGTTGTCTTTTGTCCTACTTTGTTCCCCTTCCCTGTGTCCCTCTGTCCCTGCTGCCCCCTTGCTGGTATCCCTTTAAAATGCTGTCTGTCCCTTTCTACCTTCATGCCACATGCATTCTGTCACACTTTCTTTTCCCTACCTCNTTCATAAGAGTTCATCTTCCCATTTCATGGCCCACTTTCTAGACATTCTATGTACTCTAGAAATTTCTACATATTCTTTTAATTTATACATTCACCCATCCAAGCATTCAATCACTTATTTCATGGAGAATTCTAGTTTTCACTGTGTGCCAGGCACCATGGGCATGCCTGGGGTCCTTAGAGGTCAGTGGAGGGCGGGCATTGGAACTAGAGTTAAAGGAAGTGGAATGTGATGGTGAGGGTTTTGCGGGGCTTCCTTTTTGGGAGGAAAGGCATAAATTAAACAAATAAGCACACAAATAAATATATATTATATTTTATATAGTATGTCATATATTATTTAAATTATTAAAATATATATTAAATATGCAACATATTCTACTTAATATTACATACATATGTTAATCAGGGTAAGTGCTGTGAAGGACAAAGGGGGCTGTGGGACGGTCATTTACGAGTTGCTTGCTAGTGGATGGAGAAGGCCAAAGGTTTGAGGTTACCCCACCTCTATGATGGGGAGAAATGAGGCAGCACATAATGGTTGTGAGGAAGTTTGGATTAGCAGGATTTACAGCAATGAGCAGGGCACAGGCCTGTGAATCTAAGTAGACAGGCTTCTCTTCAGTCCAGTGCTGACTTGGACATCAGCTTGTTTTTTCTGGCATCCAGTTGACCTGTGGTCTGCAGGGGCCAGCCGTTAAAACATTAGTGTGCTTGGGGACAGCTGACATCAGGTCATATTGAAGTGGCGAGGGTGGGTGGCAGCTGCCACACCTCTACAAAGAGCCTGGCGGATGTGACCTCTATGCTGCCCTGTTTCCATCCACCAGCTCTCTCCGGGGTGTATTCTCTGCTTACTTCTGAGTTTACCGCTGCCCTTTGCCTTGGTGTGAACCAGGCTGAATATCCTTAGTCATCAGTGTCACTGTGAGATGGATGTCACCAATGTCACCGCAAGATGGATCCTTTACAACCCAGGATGTGACAAATTGGATTGATCCCTGCCCACCACCTGCCAGCTTCCTGCATCCTCCCCTTCAATCTCCTGCTCCCCCTCCCTTCTGCTTCCTACACCAGAAGAAAGGAACATTCTGCTGAGACCCACACCTANACTGTGTTGCTCAGGCAGGATGACAGGGTTCTGAGTCCACTGTAGCCCTTCTTTGCTGGCTTGATATGGAATTCTACAGCCTTGTCAGCCCCGAAATGTACTTCATCCTTGATTTTGTGAGAATTATGCACAAAACTGAATCAGTCTAGGTATCATCTGGCAGTCTAAAACAAATGATACTGTAAAAATGTTTATTGCTGAGCAGTCATTTGAAGCCCCCCCCCCAGTAAGAATCCCTTCCCTAGAAGGAAAACAGATGAGCTGTCTTGGGGAAATTGAAAATAAAAGGTACTTTCATCTCACAAATGGAACTCAGGATGCTGTTGAACTAAGTGCGTTGTGCATTCAGTATTCACAGGGTGAAACACAAAAGAACTAACATGGATTTTTTGACAAAGGTTTTTTTTTTTTTTTTAAATTATTTCTGTGGCATGCTGCTTCTATGAAACCACCTGAGAGGTGATTTGAGAAGGGCATTGCAGAATAAAGACATTGTTCTGACAGCAAATACAAATGAAATAAAATTGGCCCAAGGCTTTGATGCCAGAACCCACATGGTGAGCCGAGACACAGCAACGCGCTAGCTAAGTGCGGGAGAGGAGCAGACCAGCATAATTTGTAGTCGAGTGTAAAGCAAGGATGAAAGAGGAAAACACTATTGAAAGCCCACCTCCTCCCCACAGAGATTAAAATAGTCTTTGCAGGTTGTATTAATTCCTGTGTTCAGAAAACTTGCTTATGCATGGAACAAGACTACCAAAGGTCAGTTAATAACTTTCATCCACGTGTATGCTCTCTTTGTTTATTTATTTTTTGAGAGAGGGTTTCACTCTGTAGCTCAGACTCGAACTCACTGTGTAGTCCAGGTTGGCACCAAGCTTATAGCAATCCCCCTGCTTGAGTCTCCCAAGCTCTGGGTATGTATCTGTGAGCCACACTTCCACTTTCCCTCTGATTTTTGAGAGGGAGGAGAGGAGATGAGGTGGAACCTCCTTTAAAGTATGGCTGACATCCTTTGTGGCTTCAAATGTAGCACATACCATTCAACCAACCTCAACTATACTGCCAGCCACTGAAATTCAGTTTAGCTACCTGTGTGGCTTTGCCCTAAAAATGNGGAAGGCAATTAAAATGACTTCTTCTGATTTAGATATAAAGTGAGTAAAGGAGAACGTGTCAGGTGGCANGTGTGATGAGCTGGTAGGAGAGAAGTTTAAGAAGAAATAGGAACATCAGAACTTGCCCAGCCTTTGTGNCCAAGCACGAAACACCTGAAGCAGGACCTACGTACTCCTTCTTCAGCTGGTGGCACTGTGACCAAACTCCACATGGGAAAGAAAATGTGGCTGATCACTGATGACTGCCCCATAGGCTGCTAATTGTTTTGCTCTTGGTTGGAAAGCTACAACAGTGCTGGGTGCTTTTAGAAAAGACACTTCTGGAATTCTTTTCCTGCTCTTTTAATCTCTCACCGAACAAAGGAATAAAGGGAATGCACCAGCTCAAATTAATCATGGACTGTAATCTCATCTTAAATAATTAAATTCATCATTTATTTTTTTTTATTCTTAATGATGTAGCCTGGAAGGAAGACCATTTCAGACATGTCCATCATGGGGAATAGCATAGAAATAACATAGGATTCAAAGACCGGGGCTGGCTCTTCTCTGTCTGCGGTCTGAGGCAGGATGCCAACACTTCCTTTGAGCTTCGGTACCTTCATGCCTCCAAATGGAATTAATGTCTGTCCTTCTTAATACATGTTAAATACAACTAATTGCCCTCTATGGATTAAATATTTCATTTGTCATAGAAGATTTAAAAAAGGAAAAAATAAAAACCTCGAGCTTTCAAATATTTTAAACCTATGGTGTTTTGCCCGGTTCCCAAAACAACCCACATTTTAAAAAACTACAATATAAAATATGAAGCAAGATTTTTATCCACAATTTTACTACTCTCAAAATTTTTGTTGACAATGAATTGAAAATTTGTAGAAAAAATACCACAAAAGTATAAGTATATTGAAGGGATAGGTAATATAAACAGTATTTTCACATTTCATATCATGTTTGTACATATAATAAAAGCAGGAAATTTCCTCAGAACGTGGCTCCTCCTGCCTGGTGAGATGGCTCAGTGGGTTAGGGAGTTNGTTGCTAAGCCTCGTGACCTGAATGTGATCTGTGAGTTCCACATGGCAGGAGGAGAGAGGTGACTCCTTCAAACGGTCCTCTGGCTTTCACATGTGCATCCTGGCAGGCACCCCCCNNCNCACAATAAATGAACAAGTAAGTAAATAAATAAATGTATGTGTCTCTTCTAAAATCAGCCAGCTCCTCAAACCAGAGCAACTCAGTCAGAAAACATAATCTGATTTTCTTTTTTCTANCTGTGATCCACATACATTTTCTTAGGTTATTTTATTCAAAACTCTTGGCACATGACAGAAAACAAACTCAAAGGTATCTTTGGAAGTTCTTTGTCTCATAATGTCATGTTAGGGATTTTCCTTTAAAANTTTNAAAGTCTTTATTTTATTATCTCTCTCTCTCTTTTTACCCTCTGTGTATATATTACGGCTTCCAGTGTCGTGTTTTTATGGGATNCCTGAGTGTGTGAATGAGTGGGTCTTATTTCAATGTTTTACTATTGAGAGCCACACCATTTAAATTTGAGATTTACCCATTTAACATGATTAATTTCCAAATATCTTCTGTAAAGGGAATTTCACATTAAATGAATATGACTATTTTTGAGAATATTGAAACAGTGCCAGACAGCTTTTCTGTAGAATAGTGTCAATTCATATGTCATCAATAATGAGTGTGAAAGTCTGTCTCATTAACATTGAAAGTTACTATTCACCAAGTTTTGTGAGGCTGGCAAGATGGCTCATCAGGTGAAAATGCTTGCTGCACAAGANTGATGATCCNACCTCCGTCCCTGAGCCGAGGGTAGGAGGAGAAAACTGACTCCTGAAAGTTGTCCTCCNACTTCTGTACACACAGCATATTGTGGCATGTGTGCACCTGCCCNCACACACTNTACATCAATAATAAATTAGAGAAAAAATGTTTTAATTTTTATGATTCATTTATTTTTATTTTATGTGCATNTGTGCTTTGCCNGCATGNATGTCTGTGTGAGGGGGTTGAATCCCCTGGAGCTGGAGTTACAGNCAGTTGTGAGCTGCCATTTGGGTGCTGGGAATTGAACCCNGGTCCTCTGGAAGAGCAGACAGTGCTCTTAACTGCTGAGCCATCTCTCCTACTCAGAGCTAAGAATTTTTTTGAAAGGTTTTGTGAACATGAAAATGGCATGTTTTGCTGTTTAGTTTTCATTTGTTTGTCACGGGGGCTGAATGTTTTGAGTTGTTGAATCATACCTTGAATTGATCAGGCTGCTGAGACCTGAGATCTTANGTAATGGATAAACANACACATGGTCAAATTTGCTGTGAATAGTTTTGTACTTTCTGGTTTCCATTTTCAAATAGATATGAACGTTGCTTTAAATATTTGTTTTTATTCTTTTCTCTTATATGTTTCCCAAGGCTACTTCTTAGTAATAGAACATTCTAAGACAATTATGTATTTTCTATTGAAAGTTTGCTACTCAAAGGATTTCTCTGTAGTACAAAAAAGTTTCTATTATTTTCTTCTTTTGCAACCCCAGTTAGGAAGAATGAAATGACATAGAATGGACAAAATGATCACAAATGCAAACCTATCTCAAACGTGATGACAATAGTTTTGCTTCTTGCTTCCTTTACCAATGGAATTTCAACATTTCAAAGAATAGAGAGCTGTTGAGGACAAAATGGANTGCTAATATCAGCAGGTCTCTGGACAGATGGGACAAATAGTACTATAAGGAGCCATTGGAGACAATAAGACAGTGTGGTAAGGAGTGACATTTACCCAGGACTTAGCTACTCTCAGATATTTTGCTTCTGTGCATTTGTGTGAACAAGTTTGTGAACAAGCTGGCCAACTCTGGCCCCTGGAATCTGTGGACAGCAATAGAGATGAATGATAGCTGAGTGAAAGGAAATCTGAAAGAATGTGGNTTTTCCTTGTGCTAACAACAAAACTATATGGAGAATTTTTCTCAACTTACGGTTCCAATTAAGGTATCTCAACATGTTTTTCCATCACAAATCATGTACCCTTCCTCCCCAAGAAACATAAATACAAACACTAATTTTACTAAGCAAGACATTTTCCTGTTTGGGAATATTCTCTGTGCTCTCAGTGTCTTTTCAAATATTCTAGAGAATGTGAAAAATCAAACCAGAAATTCTTTCCAATTCTCTGTTTAAAAGAAAATAAAACCCCATGAATTCTGCATGTAAATGCACTTAAGAAAGAGAATTGCTTATATAGACACCATACCAGGTTGGAAGGAGTGTAAATACTGGTTAGTTTATCGTCAACTTGACACAGGTTATAGTCCTCTGGGAAGAAGGAACCCCAATTGAGAAATAGCCTCCACTAGATTGGCCTGTAAGTAAGTCTATGGGGGCATTTTCTCTGTCAATGGTTGATGTGGGAGAGTCCAGCCCACTGTGGGGGGTGCCACCCCTAGACAGGTGGTCCTGGCTAACAAAGCCATGAAAAAAGCAAGCGCTGTTTCCTCCATGGCCTCTGCTTCAGTTTCTGCCTCNGGGTTTCTGTAACTGGTCTGGAGCTCACATTAGTCTTTAAAGTTGAAAATCTGTAATGACTTGATGCCCAAACGTAATTGTTTCTTATTTTAACTTTCCCCCTAAATGTGTTCAAGTCCTTCACATCAAATGTGACGAATGAACAGTGCAGGGAGAGACTTTCGGTGAAGGATGCCTGTACTNGCAGGAAGCCCACCGCCTTTCTTTTCATTCTTGTCCATTTGGAAGTAGACGTCAGGCTTTCTTGTTCCGTGGTTGTTATTTGTGTGGGGGATGGGGGTGGCGGAAACAAATGGAAGCCAAGAGTATATTTTAAAATTTGAAGAGTATCAAGACGCCGCAGCCTGAGTTGGCCATGAAGATTTATAGTTACATTTCCACCACAAAGCCCCTGGCCCTTCATATTTGGCCATGACCATTTCTGTTTTGATTTCTATTTCTTTGGCGGGACAACACCCCAATTAGACAGATGAGTATTCAGTGGTGATGTTGGAGCCCATCCTTGCTGGCCTAGGTTACTTGGGGACTTCTATAGTCATTTGGCATTTGGTTGTGCTGGGGGCAGTTCTAACCCTGGTTCTGTGAACTCTTAGCACATACAAATCTATCCAGGTTAATGCTCTCAATGCAATTTAACCTCATATATCTGAATTACCCAGATAATGACCTCAGCTTCCCAGAATTCTCTAGGTTCTTGCTTATGTGTCCTTTGTACTCTGTGCTGTTAGGTTGANCTGTGGTGATGGGGACAGAGTTAACAGGAATCCATTTTCCCCTTAAGCCTTGCAACTGGGTCAGGCTGTCTAGCCATCCTGGAAATGAAGGGTGGTGCTTTCTTTAAAATATCACCAGAAGTCACCCCTGGAGAATTAATATTGTAAGAGTTGAGTTTTCCCGCAGAGTCTGACTTACATAGAAAAAGAAGATTTTCCTTTAGAACCCATCTATTGCTGCTACCGTAGACAGTGCGTATTAGGCGGCACAGTGGTCCACTGTGTTTTCAGCCGGCCAGATATACAAAGGAAGAAATAACCAGACTTTTCTGTTGCTTGCAAGAAATAAAAGCCATCATCACATCCAGGGCTTCTCCTGTATTTCCATCCATTTTAAGGGGTGAAAAAAAAGAAAAACTGAAAGTGACATGAGAGACAGCTTTTCTTTTCATCCAGATAAGAGCTACATTTCATGACTTAAAAAAAAAATCCTGTTCATTTAAACAACACTAAATGCATCCTGGTCTGGATATATAAAATTATTGGATGGCCACTGCTGACCATTCATCTGAGACCCTGATGTGCCACAGTCGATTTTTGAGAACTGCTCTGCCACTTAATGTGACAAACACCCAGCCTTGCCGTTTAAGGGATCTTTGAGAAAGGCCATTCCCACATGAAATGAATTTAACAGCAGCCATTTGTCATTTTGCCCTTCCTTTTCTGGAGAGAGAGAGAGGGAAAAAAATGCTAGTGATTTCTTTTGACTTAAACTGGGCATTCAAAAAGCTGTTTTTATTAATGAATCATATTAAGGCACTGGTGAAAGGCTCTCTGACTCTGTTTAAATAACAGGCTATGATTCCTCTCCCCTCAAGCCCCCCACCCCCCATTTGGCTCTGCTGTTATTAATTGAGGAGTTTCTTTGTTTCTTTCCTAATGAAGCTAACAGAACACATCTGTCAGGTGCCCGTATTCTTTGCCTGTGTATAGTATGTAATAGACCAGCTGGAGGCTATGGAGCTACACAATACCCCTGGCCGTTACAGCAACTATTTATTCCTGGGCTTTTCCTCCGAAAGGGATTTGAAAAAAAAAAGTCTGAAATTTGGGCCTAATTGCTATTTACCCAGCGATAGACACCTGTTCTAGCTGAGACATTGGCTCATGAATCCCACACCTGAGACCTCAGGGAGAGGAGAGGGGAAATTTCCAGCAGCTGACAGTGCATTTAGACACACAGGGCTTTAGCTGGTGGGGATTTGTGTGTTTGTATGTATATGCATATATTTAAAATACTGTATGTTTAGTATGCACACCCATAACCAGAGGGTATATATTAAAAGCTGTGTACTATTATTTCACGGTCAATTGCTTATCTGAAGGCTACACACATACTGGCTTACAGCTACAACCATGATGGCTTTAACCATAGTGTGCTGAGACTGCACCGGGTTTCTGTAACAAACATGTGCCCTTCACAATGTCCATTCTTGGCCCCTCGGGGACATGGTTTCTTTCAGTGTTTCAGAGGGGAAAAAATGTAATCAAGCATTACATTTCTCAGAAGGATTTGACTTCATTTTATCCATTTTTTNCTCCCAAATAGCTGTGGCGTCTCTCTCCCCTTTGACATATTGAACTTGTCTCTTTCAATCTTGATCCCAGANGCGCAGCTTTGTTGCTTTGTTTATTTTTTGAAGTAAAAATTGATATGTATCCTCGTTTTTTTAACTTTCATAATGAGTCCATAAGGAGTAGCCACGATCACAGTAATGGCATTTACACATTGTGAAAAAGAAATAAAAACAAAAGGCACTAGCAATAAAGATTCTGTAACATAATGTATTACCCAGTGCTGAGTCAGCTAGAAATTAAAGTTTATCAAAATACTATTTAGTTCACAAAACTACTTCTTCAAATTTATAAAAGAATGAAAGTTATAGGAATATATATGTATGTGTGTGCACACCCACATGGTGATCCCTAACGTCATACATTCCAATTTCACTGTTTCATTTTTGCTGTGTGTGTG
>LZPO01055093.1:25810-47148 GCA_001675575.1 Neotoma lepida | reverse complement strand
GGCTTGTTCTGTCTCTCTGATCATTCAGAATTTACCTCAATACCTGGCCTGGTGTTTTCAATTAATAAGACTGTTTAAGATTCGCTCTACAGTAGGTTCTATGGCTGAGGGCACAGCAGATCNCATCTCTGAATCTCAGTTTTCTCGCTGGTGAAATGGGAACAATAATAATACCTATTGTGTTGTTCTTCTTGTCACAATGACAAAATATCTGAGAGGGCAGCTTAGAGGAACAAGGACTCATTTGGGGTCACAGCTCCAAATGGATCTGTCCATTGTTGTGGGCAAAATATAAAGGATCACCTTCCATCATGACAGACAGGAAGTGGAGAGATGGGATTAGTGGGAAACGCCTCTGCGTGTGTCTGCCATTGCACTTTCAGAGGTGAGTCTTGAGGGCTCTGGCATATCAATGCATTAATACCTCAGTGGTTAATGATATGAGGATGATATTAGGAGGTGGGAAATGGTAGCCGATTGGCTGGTGAAAGGGGCCCACTGGAAGTGTTCCTTGGGGGAATGAATCCTGCCCTGGCCCTATGTGTTCCTGTGTCTTTTTCCTATGTCACATGTTCCTGCTGCCATGATGTCCTGCCCAAGCACTCAAGGCCAGTGGACCAAAAGTGGGACCCTCTGAAATGGAGCCCAGATAAACCCTCTCTTCCTCAGGTTGTTTCCTTCAGATACTTTGGTCACGGTGATGCAAAGTCAACTCATACTCTACCTTATCCTTGGGAAAATTAAATGAAAAATAGTTTGCAGAATATTCAGAAGTATTTGTTTTGGTGTCAAATATGTGATAACATTATTGTATTTTTATAAACTAAACATTCTTATAAAAACATCAATAAAGGCAATGCCAGTTGGCCTATAAATATCATTGGCTATTAACTGGAACCCTAATAGTGAACAAGCCATGCCANAAAAATAAATCATAACCACATCTTGTTCTAGGAGGGATAGATTTTGATAGAAGGATAAAGAGATTAAGTTATATAGAAATAACACACAAGAAAGCTGTTAAAGACCATTTATATTACCAGCATGGCCCGATAACCAAGTGGATTTTAAGCTTGATACAAGTATAGAGTGGCATAGCTAGGCAGAATCTTCCTCCCAAAGTACCTGCTCATGATGCCGCACTGCTAACTGAAGGATGAGGCATACTGTGGCCACTTGGTAAAGAAATGCTTTCTCTAGTCTGGGACCCATCTGCCCTGGAGCAGATTTTCTGCAGGGCATGGCATATGTGTGGTAGCATTTGGGGCTGCTCTAAATTCTCTCGCTACTATCTTCAACACATTTGGTGCAGAATCCACCTTCTCAAGTAGAGGCCAGGTGCCCCAGCAGCACACTACCTGGGTTCTGCCATCAGATGTGCACCTGTGGGATGCAGGCCAAGTGATTACCAGGACTACAAGTCTCACAGCAAGCATGGTGACAGAGATATTTGGCTGTATGGTGTTGGTGCTGGCAGAGCTTCTGGCATTCAAGCTTCAATGCCGTATTGCCAAATGGTGGTTACAAGATGTTTCCATAACTAAGAACCTGATGTGGCCAGATAGTGTTATGACCTAGCTTTGTGATTGGATTTTTGGGACAGTCACATTCTATAACTAAGGCTGACTTTGAACTCAATATCCTCCAGACACAGCCTTGCTGCTGTGTGCACCACCANATCCAGCTCTTTAACACTNTTTAACAAAAGTCTTTCCTGTTTCCAATAGCTAGAGTGGACCCAAATGTTTGTTAATTTATTAAGAATCCATTGTATGTGTATTACTTGTTTCCTTTCTGTTGTGTATGTTTGTATGTTGTGATGTTTGTGCTTGTTCATGTGGGCATGTATGCAAGTGTGTGTGTGCCAGAGGTCGACATTAGGTGTACTTCTCTGCCAACTCTACACCTTATGTTTTGAGACAAGGTCTCTCACTGAACCTGCAGATCTTCAGTTCAACTGGACTGCCTGNCCAATAAGCTGAAGGGATCTACCTGTCTCCACCCCTCCTTGAATTCTAGGGTTATGGATACATGCTGAAGCCATTCCCAACTCCACTGCTGTTAGTGGATACTAGAGATCCAATTGAAACTCAGGTCTGCAGGCACTCTGCTCTCCCTCTCCCCCTTCCTCTCCCCCTTTCTCTGACACACACACACACACACACACACACACACACACACACACAGACACACACACGCATGTGCATTTTCAGTGAGTGAGGATGACCTAGCAGTTCTTACAGCAGTGGGCACTCTTCTCTGCTTTCAGGATGTGAGTAAGGCCTGTTCCTCTTGACAGCCCAACGTCATTTTCTGCAACACTAAATCTCTTAGGCTCTCGCACACATCAGTGCCTTGTGTCTGATTTCTGTGACACTCCCTCCTTCAGGCTCTCTCTGGAGATCTCATCTTCCCAAACCCCTCCTCCAGCCTCTCTGTTCTGCTCACTTACACAACACTGTCACAGTCAGCTCAGGTANCATCTACCACTGCTCTCCACTCTGCATATGGCATAACCTCGTTCCTTGTCTGCCAATCACGACCTTCTCTGATATTACTCTTCTAGATATACTGATTTTTTATTCTTTAAAAACCACACCTTTTTGTTGACTGTATGTGCTAGTGTTTGAGGAACTGTAGATGAAAACACCAATAGGTACTTTCTAAGGGTGGAGTCAAACTAGTAAGNCAGTGATTATAACTGTCATACAAATGTAACATAAACCCGTGTTTTGTTGATCACACTGGACTGGAAAGACAGAACTGGGTCACTTTAACAGCAACAAACATTGTTGTTATTTTCTNCTCCACTGGCGAAGCAGTCTCCCTTGCCACATGTATTTGCCACATGACCTGGGCTTGCACCTCAGTCACTTCCTCTGTACAAGGAAGGTGACAGTGAAAGATACTCCAGAGTTGCTATGAGAAGTAGAAATTTAAATATTCATGAAATTCTTAGACTAGCACCCAAATGTAGAAATTGCTCATGCAACGTATCTATTTTGGAGGTAACTTACATTTAATTTTCTTCCCATATCAGGCCTTTAATTTCTAGAATCAGGACTTTAACATCAGTAGCTCAGTGGGTGAGGAGCAAAGTTCAACCCCCAGCATCATGTAGAGAGCCAGATGTGGGGACATGTGCCCAAACCCCCAGTGCTGTGCCCCCATCCTGGACAGGCTATCTCAAGGGCTTGCTGGCCAGCCAGTAGCTAACAGGTGAGCTCCAAGTTCGTGAAAGACCCTGTCTCAAAGCATAAGTTAGAGGGGCCATCAGCAGCTAAAGGTATTGGCCACGAACAGCCGTGTAAAAGGTGAAAGGAGAGAAACGATTCCACAGAGTTTCCTCCGACCTCTGTTCATGTGTTGTGACATGTGCAACATCACGTATGTAATAGTAATAAAAATTTAAAGGCGGGAAGTGATAGAGCAAGACACTCCAAGTTGACCTTCAGCGTCTCCACACACACCTTTACACTACCTAACCCTGCTGCGGCATGTCTTTCTGTACGCTGTGAATATGTGTTGCTCTCATTGGTTGGTAAATAAAGCTGCTTGGCCAATGGCGAGGCAGGGTAAGGTTAGGCGGTACATTGCAACTGAAGACAGAGAGGAAGAAGGGTGGAGTCACAGCAGATGCTGCAAGCCACTGCCAGGAGAAGCAAGATGTGAGAGAACAGGTAATGCCGTGAAGCNACGTGGCAAGACATAGATTAATAGGAATTGGTTGAGTTAAGTTGTAAGAGCTGGTTAGTGATGAGTCTAGACCATAGGCCATACAGTTTGTAATTACTATTAAGCCTCTGAGTGATTATTTTATACATGGCTNCAAGGCTGTAGGAGAGATTCGTTTGGAGAAACTCCCGGCTACATAACCCCTATACTATACCCCCACATATAACACACACCCTTACACTATATACCCTTACACCACACACCCTTACACTATATACCCTTACACCACACACCCTTACACTATATACCCTTACACTACACACACCCTTATACTATACCCCCAAACACTATACACACTTTTATACTACACCCCTGTATACTACACACACCCTTACACTATGCACACTCTTACACTACATACACCCATACACTACACACATCTATATACTACACATACCCTTACACTACATACACCCATACGCTACACATACCCTTACACTACNTACACACATCTATATACTACACATACCCTTACACTACATACACCCATACGCTACACATACCCTTACACTACATACACCCATACACTACACACATCCATATACTACACATACCCTTACACTACATACACCCATACACTACATGCACCCATCATACACTACATACACACACACATACATACACACACACACACATACATACACACACACACACACACATACACACACACACACATACACACACCCTCCTCCGGCATGCTGCACACAAATCTCCTTGTATTTCCTTGGAGTGCTCTGGCTTCCCTCAGGCTTCTTTAGGAGAGGGAGCTTGCTGCAAAAGAGCATGTCATCTGGCCTGGTCCTCAGAAACTGATGATGGTCGTAGAGGGTGTAGCCACTGCCTGCTTTATTCTCTATGGGTCTGGAATTTCCACACTGTGGTATTTCTGTCTCTCTGTTTACATCCTCCATGTCTTCCTCCGCTCTGGAGGACCCCCCACTGATTGGTCCAGAGATTAGCCTCACCCTATCAGGCTGACTCTCATGAGCTGGGTCTCATTACACAGATCAGTAGTCAGCCTCGGAGTGAGCTTCTTGGGGTGAGATGCCAAGCCTAGTTCAATCAGGAGCTTCCCCTATGCAAGAAGCAGCTCAGCGGTGCTCCACTGACTCAGGAGTGTAGGCTGGGTGGTATAAACTAATCAGTGTTGTCCAGGTACCAGCGGTGCCCCACAAGCTATTCATAGGCCGGATGCTGAATACGTGTGTGGAAATCTTTACAGCAGTGCGGCTTGCTGAGACAGCGAGGTGCAGCATGAGGGTCATGGNGGTCTTGTCTGGNGATCAGGATATGGCTCTCTTGGGATCTTATCAGATGCACCTGGTAAATGATGTCTCATCCANGTGCTGGTCACTTGNATTATGACCCAATTCTNACTCTGCAGAAACTAAAACAAACTTGACAGGGTGCTCACTGGTCCTTTGCCACAGATCCTATCAGATGTGGGATGTGTGGCTAGAAGCATTTTTGAGTGAAGTATGAGCACAGACCTGACGGACACAGATCAGCAAGCAGACACNCCCAAAGATTTCAACCACAGCTCACCCATTGGCCAGCTCTTCTGTANAGGACTCAAATCACATAGCTCCACACAGCCTCACGCACCAGCTCTTCCTGCGGCGTCTTTTCTCACTAGGGCCAGTATGAACAATTGATCATTCTATCAGGGATAGAATTAAAGATGGTTTGCTTTTAAAATCTTGGCAACCAAGCAAATCCAAATATGTTCATGGCTGTTATTTCAATAATCCCAAATGGGAAGAGATTCTGTGGCAGAGAAGCCCTGTGAGAAGCTTGCTTGCCCAGAGCTCCTGGTAAACTTACAGAATGTTTACCTGATTCTTCTATGGTCTGTGGCCAGTTGATACAATAACAGCNCCTGTGAATTATGGCCACACACTTTTACACGGTGAGCTTTAGATATTAACTTTAAATGGTTAGCTTTAATATTAACTTGATATACCCTATAATTTTATGGGAGGAGAATCTCAATTGAGGAATTTCCTGGATCATACTGGCTGGTGGGCATATCTGTAGGGGATTGTCTTGATAGTTGATTTAGGAGGGTCCAGCCCACCATGGGCAGTGTCATTCCTTGGGCATGTCTTCCTGAACTATATAAGGAAGCTATCTTAAACCTAAGCTGAGAGTTGGTCAGAGGTAATGCTGTACAGAATTGTGAGCAGACCTGCCTGCAAATTCCTACTTTGAGTTCTTGCCTTGNCTTTCCTCAATGATGGACTGTGAACTGGAATTAAAAAGCCAAATAAATCCTTTTTCCCTCGTTGCTTTTGGTCAAGGTATTTATCACAGCAACCGAAATGAAACCAGAGCACAAGGTGACACTCATCAGGAGATTGGGTCTGTTTTGAACTCCTTGAATCAGATTGGGCCTGCTGACTTGTCTTGACTGATNGACTGTATTAAAGGTGCAGTGTGTTAATACTGGAACCCAGGGATTATGGAAAGAGTAAAACCAATGTCTGGTGGTGCATGAGTAATGTGGAGAACGGAGATGCTCAGCTCACAGTCAGCACCAACTGCCAGGCACAGCACTGAGCCTGTCTCTGTCCTCCTGCTTGTGCTGAGCAGCCATCGTCTACAGCTGAGTTGTCCCACTTATAACCAACATTGAATAACTAAGACATTACCCTACAAACACTGTTCTCAGGTGANGCCTGTGAGCAGGGATTAGAGCTATTTCAGTGTACTTCTTATTACTTCTAAAAAGCCACGATCTTTCTGAGTGTTTCTTGTATGATCCCTCTTGTATATTTCAAGACAAATATTGGTGCACCCTCCACATTCTAGACCAGTGGTTCTCAGCCTTCCTAATGCTGTTACCCTTTAATCCAATTTCTTGTGCCGTGGTGACCCCAATCATAAAATTATTTTGTTGCCATATATACATATATATATATATATATAAAATCACACACACATATTGTTGCTATAACTGTAATTTTGCTACTTATATGAATTGTAATGTAAATGTCTGATCTGCAACCCCAAAGGGGTCATGACCCACATGTTGAGAACCACTGTTCTAGATACTNGAAAATTATAAACTTTAAAATTATGTGTTCTGTACAACATTTCATAGTTTGAAGATTGCAGGAATCTACTCTTGAGAATCCATGCTGAGAAATGATGAAATGCATTGGAAATGCAGATGGAAAAACACAAAAATTTAAGGACTTACCTTTACCACTTAAATAGGAAAAGAAAAAGAAAACTGAAGACAGACATTCTCCTTGTGTACACAGCTTTGGAGGGCTGTCCTCACAGGTCCTGCTGGGCCTGCTCTCAGGGCAGCGGCCTTGGCTCCCTTGCACAATGCAGCCAGATGCCTGTGACTGTTGGGATGTGGTGACTGATCTTCTCAGGAGGTGTTTCTCTTCATCTTGTTGCTCATCTTAGTTTGGCATCTAATTTTCTTCAGGAGCTCTGAGTGTGCTCCTGGCCCGCCTAACAGTTCTCACATCATCTTCCCTTCTGACCACACTGTGGCCCCTTTTCACTGCTTACANTATAGTACAATTCCTGTTGACCGTCTTGTGTTCTACGTCTGTTTTCCCTTCTGGTTGTAAGTTTCNGAAGAGATCATTTTCTCTCTTTCTTTTGAGACACAAATTTACATGTTTAGTGGAGCACAGAAGTTACTATGGTTCTATGGGGTACACCTTTTACTAATATTTGAAGATGTAACCACTGGATAATAGTTTTATTTTTTTCCAATACAATGGACTTTTTTGCATGCTACTCATCGGGGTAAAGTCAAACTTCAATTAAGAAATTGAATGTCAATTAAAATTGTCATTGGCTTAATATGTCTTATGATGTCTTAATTATGTGTCACTAGTAGAACTAAATAATGTCTACTACAGGTGTGACATTTTAACATACATTTGGACACAACTCTCCATTTATGAAGTCTTTCCTTANAGCTGCCCTTTGTCTTGGACCCCTTAGTCCATGTTTCATGTACTTAAAATTCTCCATAAAAAATTAAACTATGTTAAAATAGCCAAAGTTAACTTTTTCTATTAGATTTTAATGGCACTCAATCAAAAACATTTGTGATGNCCATTTAACTTAATGTCATCTGAGATAAATTTAAAAGGGTTCTTCCCAATATTGTTTAGCTATCTAGGGACTGTTTCTTTGTTTGACTTTGCTATTACCACTGAAAGGTTCAGGCAGTGGACAATATGCTGACCGCAATGCTGAAAAGAATTGTAATTGCTAACCAGGAAAACTTGTCCCCAAAGTTAGTTTTGTTCCCTTGTGGGAGCTTTCTACAATTGTTTTCTATAGCCTAGCAAACTCATCTTGGAATCATCCCTCAACGTAACACTGGTTCCTCTTCACTTTACTTATGTCACCATTTGATGGTTCAAGTCATTCATGTGCTGAATACATTTTAACAGTGATTCATGAGATATTTGTATGAGAGCCATGGTTTTAACCTTTTGATAAATATTCTTGAATGAATTTTTCTGGTCAACTGTACCAAGTGACTCCACAGCAAACCATATTGTCTTCATAGATAATTTCTGAGAGTCAGCAGGGGTCATAACGTCCTATCTCTGCACTTGACTCCATGCTGTCCACTCAAGGAGGTGGAACAGAAGTGACCTTTTCAGTGCCGTGGAAGCCTACGCATAGTTTTTGTCCTGACTTGCACATTATTGATAGTCTATGTTTCATAATTTTTCTAACTAGTCTGTGGAGTTGGTGCAATGGTGGCTGTTAGCTGATAGCATCNCCATTGAGTTTATGTAGTAATAACTTCATAGAGTTAAGGTAAGGTAGGTACAGGCTAAGGTAGATAAGGAAAGGGGAGCCTAGAGGTCTGAGGATACAGGGTGTTGGCATGTCTGGCTTGAATACGAAAGGCATGGGAAACTGACATGTTACTGATAGGGAGGGAAGCCAGCTTTAGGGGTAGATTCACNGTGGACAANAGCCAGGCACTTGAGGAAAGGTAAGGAGATAGGAAGGGAAGTGAGAGGTGGTGGCTTTTCCTTTGAAAGGAATCGGAAATAGACTTTAAATTGCTATATAAATATATTGTCAACAATGTGTAGCTGTGTTTTGTGCTTTCATAGTCTGATCTGACGGGAATATTTTTTAAATAATAGGAATGTGTAATAACTGTGCAGGAAGACAAAAAGAATTCTGTGTTAGAATTCTGTAGATAAACTTGACTTCCATCAGCTGTCCAGGCAAAGTAATGCTTGCTTGTTCTCTCTCTCTCTCTCTCTCTCTCTCTCTCTCTCTCTCTCTCTCTCTCTCTCCCTGGAGACAGGGTTTGTCTATTGTCTGTGTAGCCCTGCCTACCCAAATGAATGTTTCTAAAGTAATAGATGTAATAAACTGTTCTTAAGAAGGCACTGGTTTAGGGCTGGGGAGGTGGCTCAGTCGATAAAGACCCCCAGAACCCATGTCAAAGCTAGGCAGACACAAGAGCTGACTGCAATCCCAGCACCAGGCAAGCAGATGCAGGGGATCACCAAGGCAAGNGGCTAGNTAGACTATTGAGAATCTGTGAGATCTGGGTTCAGAGAGAGAGATTCTGCATCAGGAAAATGGAGAGCAATAGCTGATGTATCTAAAACATGGGTGNGTGTGTAAATACACACACACCAGCACAAGACACACACATANGTGAACACATGCAAGCACTACACACATATACATGGGGGAAAAGGGCACAGAAGCTAAGCAATTCCATGTTATAGTCTGGTATCTGTCAGAGAATAGTTTTAATTAAGAAAAAATTCAACACTAGAAANCTATGACGGTTGTGTGTGCTCTGTAACTTCCTAAGAAACACTGAGAGGCTTCCTGAGGGACAAGGGTGGATAATGAAGGTAGATGTGAAAGAAGTAGGGTACAGCNGACACCCAGTTTTCTTTCATTTGCAAGGAGTTCTGGGACTGTCTCACCTCAAATTTCATTCAGTTCCTTCAGCCATTTCAAATTCACACTTTATGTCTGATTTCCATTGCAAATATTTATATTACTACATTGCAACCCAATCTATATTTCTGTTATTTCTTATTAAGGGAACATGGCTGCTCCCCTTTCTAGCGATGGCTGTATTGGGTAAGTAACACACATCAATTACACATCGAAGTGCAATCATCTACTCTGAACACAAGTGGAGGGTAACTAATTAATTACCTGGCATAGTCTGAGTAGAAAGNACAGACTGCCTGCCTGTTACTGTAAGAGTCTAAGAGCGGGAGAGCTAGACATAGGCAGAGCCTCAAGAGATTGCAATGTACTTTTTTTTTTAATGCTAGAGAAAGAGAAGTCCACCAGAAACATCCAGAGATGACGACATTGGAGAACCATTCCTGAGCACTAGAAAGAATTTTAA
Source organism: Neotoma lepida (assembly GCA_001675575.1). Taxonomy (NCBI): domain Eukaryota; kingdom Metazoa; phylum Chordata; class Mammalia; order Rodentia; family Cricetidae; genus Neotoma; species Neotoma lepida. Next base: position 37,025 of record LZPO01055093.1, on the reverse strand, counting down.
TCAGGCTGCTAGGGAAAGCTGTAGAAAGCATCAAATACCCTCTATGGGGTAGCCCAGCTAGGAAACAAGGGCCCTGGGATGTGATCAAAGCCCCCCTGGGTTGTCAGGGTTCCCCTCACATCAAGCCCACAGCTCAATTTGGATGCTGCATAGTGCTTGCGGCTTGGTGCTTGGCAGGGCTCTGGGCTGCCTTTCCTCCGGTGCTTAACCTCCTCTCCCCTAAGATACAAATGTCAATATTGGATTTAGTCCGGCTGAATGGCTGTGTCGGAGGGGAGATTAGTGACTGGCAGCCACAAAAGGGTTTTTCAATTGGCAAAAGTAAATTTCTCACAAATGAATCAAAACAGTTTGAGGTGGGAAAGAAGCAGGGGAAAACGCTTGCCAAATTTAGTCATGATGCCTCGTTAAATGGATTTGAAGACTTGAGCACGGGCCTTTTGTGTGGAAGCTTCTGGAATCACCTGGCAGGAAGCTGGAACAGTACAGGCAAGAGAGTCCCTACTGTAATACTCCTCTTACAGTCCTTAGAGAGTTCTACGTGATAAAGTTGTACAAAGTTTTTTAAATTTTTTAAAATTAGTGGTTTAAGTCATTCCTTTTAAAATAGGTCATGTTCCTCTTTTGTGATTTGTTANTCTCTGAGCACTTTTAAATAGTCCCCATTGCCTGCTTTGGCTGACTGGTAAACATAGACCATCCCCTCCATCAATTTGTCTTCCTTGTGTATGTAGGTGTGTGAGAGCCATGATATATACATGCTGGTCAGACGACAACATATGAGAGTCACTTGTCTCCTTCTGTCATGTGGGTTCCAAGGACCAAGCTGAGCTTGTCAGGTTTGACAGAATTCTCCTACTGGGTGTCTCACAGGTCTACAGCTGGTCTTTCTTGAACAAATCACCTTCTGATATAAAGGCCAAGGACTGCATTTCCGTGGTCACATTTATGTCTTGACTTTGTTTTGTTTGTATTGTTTGAGTCACAGTGCTGTTATGTAGTTCAGGCTGGTCTAGAATTTGCCATCCAGGCTGCTATCAAACTTGTGATCCCCACAAGTCATCATTCAGAGTACTGTGATATTGTGTATGTCCCAACATAAATTATTCACTTCCAGGTGCATACTTGGAGGGGGTCTTAGGAAAACCTCAAAGGTCATGGCAGAAGGGCGACAAAGTTCCAACTCTACTACATTGAAGGCTAGTTCTTTATTCCTGTCCATTGGAACCCAGAGGAATACTAATAATTATTGTATTATATAATAATATATCACTACTAATAATCTAGTGATACACCTCAACATCTCAGAGAAACATTATTTATAGACATAACCCACCTCATTGGAGTCTTGTACATTGGCAGCNTTGGTCAAATGTTTGAAAAGAATGTCTTTTTATATCAGCCCAATGACACATCCTCTGGGTGGCTGGTATTGGCTCTCTGAAATTTCAATATCAACAGATAAAGTTCTAAGGTATAAGACACATCCCCAAGGGTTGGATATGTAATGTCAGTGGTAGCATGTGCCCAGGCCCTAGGTTTCATCCTCAACTCTAGGGGAGGGGACATAGATTTCTGTCTTCCTATAGTAAAGAGTTGTCAGGGTGTGTACAATTGGTCACATGTAACCAGACATCANCACTGCCACTGTCTTAACCTCCCAAGGCCTATTCCCTCACATGCAATAAGTTTAGGGATTTGGCAGCAAGACACTAGTCNAATGGCATTATATTTAATCAGGATCCTCAAGATATANCTCTTGTTGTACTGGTTAGTTTTTGGTCCCCTTGACACAAGCTAGGGTCATCTAGGAAGGAAGAGCCTCAATTGAGAAAATGATTTGTAGAGCATGGCTTGTAGAGCATTTTCTTGATTGATTGATTGATTGATTGATTGATTGATGTGGACATTAATGATTGATTAATGGGTACTGTGGGTACTGCCACTCCTAGGCAGGTGGTCCTGGATTGTATAATAGTCAGTAGGCAGCCTTCTTCCAGGGCCTCTGCATCAGTTCCTGTCTCTGGGTTCTTACCCGGTTTGAGTTCCTACTTTGGCTTCCCTCAATGATGAACTGTGATTGGGATGTGTAAATCAAATCAACCCTTTCCTTCCCAAGTTGCTTTTGATTGTGGTGCTTTATCACAGCAACAGAAAGCAAACGGTGAAACTTATCCTTCTGTCGTCTGTAGACTGGCATTTATGAAGCCACCAGGTACTTGCAATTCTGAACATGTTACAAATTTATAAGAGACAGGCACATTGAATTTTAACTGTAATGAACAAGTAGATTATCAATGTAAGAGCACATACATAAGATGGACTTTTTTCTTCCTAAGAGAATTTAGGAGGAATGTAATAAAAAAAGATTTGTGCATGGGAGGAAAATCATTTCTTTCTCTCCTCTTCCTTCTTTCTCCTCCCTCTCCCATTTCTCAGTGTTGCATGCAGTAAGACCTGTCAATTCTTTCAACTAAGTGTCCTGTAACTCTTCCCCTTCCTTTGTGTAATATGTGTGTGTGTTTTGNCTGAAGTCTGTGCACCACATGTGTGCCTGGTAGTTGCAGAGGCCAGAAGACGACACCAGATCCCTTCGAATTGAAGCTACAGATGGTTGTGAGCCACCATGTGGGTGCTGGGAGCTGAACCAGGGTCTCCTGGAAGGCAGCTAATGCTCTGACCCTCTGAGCAGTATTTNCAGTCCCAGTCTCCCCTTCCCCTCCTTCATATCCTTATTGCACTGTTTCTGCTAAGTGTCTTGGAAGGCTAGTTAAGCTTTACAAATTCTTATTATCTGTACAGCATGGCCCTCTCTCATTCCAAATCTGCTTTGATGTCCACTGCCCCAGGCTAGTACCTAATTATTGCTAAACAACTCTGTCATTGGACAAGTGTCCCTGGGACAGATGAGGAAGTCAGTGACACTCCGTTCTCTTCTTTCTGTGCTTGTGTTATTTATGAGTTTCCAAAGCAGCTTGCAAGCAATATGACAGTCGTCAAGACTGACTCATTTATGAGGATCCAGAAATTATGTTGGCTTTGTTGATATATGTATTTGCACCTTGATATAGCTGAGTGTGTATATAAAAATCCCATTGTCAGTGTAATGACAGAAGATAGCCTCAGTGGTGACAATTATAGTACTATGTTCTAGGATACATGTATGCCCTCAATCATTTTGATAACTGTAGGAGACCAGCCCTGGTACTTACTCCTGTTCACAGGTGAGGAAGCTAAGGCACAGAGGATAGGTATATACATCAGTTCAGACAGTTCTGAAGTATTTCCATTCTTGTTTGAACTGATGAGATGGATGGCTTCAGAGTCTACATTCTTTTAGAAAATTTATTCACTTTTTTTCATATACTATATTTTGACCACATTCTTTTGCCTCTTCAACTCTTCCCAGATCTTCCCCACTTCTCTACCCACCCAACTTCATATTCTCTTTCTCTCTCTAAACAAACAATAACAACAAAAAAACAAACAAAAGGACTAAAAATCTAAATAAACTAAACATAAAAAACCAGTAATACAAAAAAAAAAGAAAGAAAGAAAAAGAAAAATCAAGCTGGGCAGTAGTGGTGCACACCTTTAATCCCAGCACTTGGGAGGCAGAGGCAGGCAGATCCCTATGAATCTGAAGCCAGCCTGGTCCTCAGAGTGAGTTCTAGGACAGTCAGGATTACACAAAGAAACCCTGTCTTGTCAAACAAAACAAAACAACAAAAAATTAAAACAAAGCAAGAAGCATACAAACACCATGGAGTCCATTTTGTGTTGCACAACTACTCCTGGTATGGGGCCTACCCTGGGGTATGGTTGATGTACCCAGTGATGCTGGGGCATGGTTGATGTACCCAGTGATGCTCAATTGGTGAAAACTGATTCTCCCTTTCCCAGCAGGTCTCAATTGCAAATAGCTGCTTGGTTAGGATGGGACTTTGTGTCTATTTCTCCTTCTCAGTGCTGGGATTTTTTTTTTCTGGTTTGAACCTCTGCAGGACTTTTGCTTCATGTCACAGTCTCTAAGTTCATATGTGCATCAGTCCTGTTGTATCTGAAAGACACTGTTTCCTTGGAATCATCACCTCTGGCTCTTACAGTCTTTTCTGTGTCCTTGTCTTAGTTAGGGTTTCTATTGTTGTGAAAAGACACCATGACCATGTCAACTCTTATAAAGGAAAAACATTTAATTGGGGCTGGCTTACAGTTTCAGAGGTTTAATCCATTATCATCATGGTGAGACATGGTGGTGTGCAGGCAGACATGGTGCTGGAGAANGAGCTAAGAGTCCTACATTTTGACCCACAGGCAACAGAAAGTGATCTGAGTGTCACACTGAGCAAAGCTTAGCAAAGGAGATTCACAGCCCACCCTCACAGTGACACACTTCCTCCAACAAGGTCACGCCTACTCCAAAGAGGTCACACCTCCTAATAATGCCACTCACTATGAGCTTCTGTGGGCCAATTACATTAAAACTACCACACTCCTCTTCTGCATAGGTCTCTGAGTCTTGAGGGAGGGGGGTTGATAAAGACATCTCATTTAGGGCTTAGTGTTCCATGGTCTCTCACTCTCCTCACACTGTACAGTTGTGAGTCTCTGTGTTAATTACTATCTACTGTAAGAAGCAGCTTCTCCGATGAAGCCTGAGTGATGCACTATGGATATAACAATATGTCATTAGGAGTCATCTTATTGTTCTATTCCTTTGGCAGAATAATGGTAGTAGGTTTCCCCCTAGGTCCAGGGTCTATCTAGTCTCAGTTTCTGGCCACTTTTACAGTGTTGGGTATGGGTTATATCTTGGGCTTTAAATTGAAAAAGTGGTTGTAGCTGGGTGATATTGATGCTTACNCTTCTTCTCCAGTGTCTTGCTAAGTACTTTCAAGCACCATGAATGCTAGTTAGCAGGGATGAAGCCTCTAGTTAGGCACCAGCTTGACTTCTCTGTGTTTGATGACATAAATAAGTTGTGTCTTCAGCAATAGGACCTTATCATCAGGTTATGGAGAGTAACAAATAGCCTTGGTAATAGTGTGATGCTTAGGGATGTCTGTGGGACCTCTCTGGCCAATAACTGAACAATATGTAACCCATTCCTGGCTCTGGAGGTTTTACTTGGTGGCACAAGATGTCTAGTTGGGACACTGTCTTCCCTATTATATGATAAGAATTTATATTCTTAAGCAAAAACAGAACTCATCTTTGCAGGGAAAAGCTAGTCTATGTCTCATTTCAGCTCACATTATGATCAGTTACTGTCCCAATAAGTGACTAATGTTAAAATGATTCTGAAAATAACAATGACAAGGTCATGATGAGCAGTAGATGGCAGTTTCTGAAACACACACTGCTAATCATAATTAAAGGTGAGTTCTCTCTCTCTCTCTCTCTCTCTCTCTCTCNCTCTCTCTCTCTCTCTCTCTCTCTCTCTCTCTCTCTCTCTCTCTCTCTCTCTCTCTCTCTCATAGCCCTGGGATGACCTACAGCTTGGATGACAGGTGTACACTAGTGCCTCCCACTTCCATGGGGTTGGGGATCAAGCCCAGGGCCTTTGTGTATTCTAGGCAGCTACTCCAGCCTTCTCCTCTACTATCATTACAGTATTTATAAGAACAATTTGAAAACTTTGGGTTTGGGTTGGTTAGACAGGGAAAGGAGGCTGGGAAGAGATGGACAGAGAGTTGAGGCTTTTGCAAGAATGACCATCGGAAATGAAAAAAGAAAAGGTTGTGTGTGTGTTGAAGATCTTTCAGAGGCCAGGCATGGTGGGCTGGAGGACTGGGCAGTAGTTCTGCAATGTGGATGTATTGTCAGTATGAACAGTTGTAATGAATGGCAGGAGCAGAAGCCCAGTTTGAATGGTTAAAGAGATAATGGAGATTTCTATTTCTGGCAACATACTGGACTAGATAGTGGGNAAAATCTAGTACCAACACTTCTAAATAATTTATAAGATCTAAAAAGTCNTGTTAGATAGACAGCTGAGCTGTCAAGAAAGTAAGGGCAACCCCAAGAAGCAGAAATCTAAATAAACCAGAATAAGCCAAAGTAGAAAGAGAAGCTTCCTGGATCTCATTCATGAAGATGTCTGGTTCTTCACTGCCCTAGTCAGTCGGGAAATTAGGAGTTAGCCTCATGAAAGTTGGGAAGTTAGAATGTGCCTCAAAGACCTGCGTCTCTGCCTTCATGAAGCATTTGAGTAACTCACCTGGGCTGTCTGTCATCTCTGAGAATTCATGGTAATACATTCTGACTCAGGAAGAATTTAGTTTTGAATTTATACCACCTGCAAGCATTATGACTCAGAGAAATTACACTAAAATCATTGTTAGACATTTTGTGGATGAAAAGTGAATTTCCCCTTGAGAGACATAGCACTAAGCCAGGCTTTACAGGTTTTCTGTAGTTAAAGCCACTCTTACTGTAATGAATTTATGTCTTTTTTTTTTACTGATACTATCACAGAATACCTGAGACTAAATGCTTTACAAAGTACAAAAGTTTATTTCTTGTAGTCCTAGAAGATGAGAAGTCCAGGAGTGTGGTAACACCTGGGCCAGGAACTTCATGCTACATCACCATGCCTCAGGCATCCATGTGGCAAAAAGAAGCTTTCTTATCAGGAACTTGTTCTTGTGGCAATAGCCTGAATTCATTCACGATGATGGCACTCTTATGACCCAACCACATCCTGAAAGCCCTATTTCATAAGACTGCTGTAGTAGAAATAAGATTTTAACATGAGTTTTGAAGGAAACATTCCAGCCTAAGTAATTTATAAGAGAAAAATCATAAAACGCTAGAAAAGAAGCCACTACAAAGAAGAGATCTTAAGGGAGTAGCTGCTGCATTCAAAAATTACAGAGTTAAAAGCCAGANCAAAATAATACAAGAAGGGAAGAACCAAGTACTATAAACAATGCTATCAAAAATTTCCAGCAAATTTGAAAATGAATCAACTAGAATTTCTAGACATAAATAATGTAGTCTTTGAAATTGAAAAAAGAAAAAAAAAAGCAAAAAGCTTAAGTAGCAGGCCAGCCAGACCCAGAGACTTAGGAAACCAGAAGATATGAAATCTAAAGAAATTTTATATGAAGAATGATGTAATTACAAGATACTGAAAGATTTTGAGAAGAGAAGTTCTCCAGTGTGTCTAAATAAAGTTCTGGAAAAGCAGAATGAGAAACAGAAAGTATTTCAGATTTAAAAGGCTAAGAATTTTCTAGAACTAAAGACTGATATAAATCGTCACACGGAAAAAGCACAAGGAATCCCAAGCAGTAGCAATAAAAAGAAAACATAGTCAAAATATATTCATATTTTCTACTGTTGAACAGCAGAACGTAAGAGACAAAGAGTTCTTAAAAGCAATTAAGAGGAAAAAGAATAGCTCCTTAATTAGACCCTAATTAAACTCCCTGACAGCAAAAACTGAAGCCAGAAGACAGTAGGCTAATTCCAAAGTGCTGTGATAAAATTATTCTTTCAAATTATTATTCAAAAATATTCTTCAAGAGTAGGAGCAATTTAACGATGTTGTTGGATAAACGACTTAGTCTGTCACCAGTGACCTCACTGAAATCTAACTGTACCACAGAAGAGGGGCGGTCCTGAAGGACTCCCCAAGTATGAAGGAATGATGAGCAAAAATTAGGTCCTCATTTGTAAGTCTGAATCAAACTTCGTGCATTTAACAATAATTATTATAATCTGTAAGTTTAAGGAAATAAGACAGTCAAATGCTTGACAAAACAACCCCTGAGAGGAGCTGTGGGGGACGGAGTGAACGTGCATTGCACCTGTGTTGTTCAGGAGGTGCTGAGAGGTATTGATTAATTTTAAGTGATCTAAGTACACATGTTAAGTTATTAAATGTTACAGTAGAAAGAATAGAAGTAGAGTCTGTAACTGGAAAACCAGGGGACAAGAACACAGAATGCAATCACGGCCAGTGAGAAGAGGTATAGCGTAATTGTATTTTCAGCTTCTGAAGGAATCTCCACACTGTTTTCCATAATGGTTCCACTAAGGCACGTCCCTGCTGACAGTGACAGGAGTTCGCTTCACTCCCTAGTATTTGCTATATTTTTATCTGTTTAGTTATAGACATTGATGGAGAGAAATTTCCAGGAAACACAATGGAAGGAATTCCTAGGAAGAGGTAGAACAGATTTGGAGAGTTCCAGGGTCACNCAAGGGTGAATGCCTGCAAAGACAGTATTGAGAGACTTGTCTCTTGTAACAGTGAGGGACGTGGAGCACGTGACTGGGGGTTGGAAAGTGTATGGGGAAGATGGGAACATCTTGACAGGACAGGCCAAGCTGCCTCTGAAGCAATGGTAGTGCCGGGTTGGTCTCACTGAGACCTGTGCTTTGGAGACATTGTTCTAAGGCCACATGCAGCAGGCACATTTGTGCGTGAGGGTGGTCACCATGATCTTATTTTTAATCCTTCTTTTTCTTGTGTGTGTCTATGATGTGTATGTGTGCATGCAGGTGCCTCAGTGCATATGTGGAGGTCAGAGGCCAACCTCAGGTGTTGGTCCTCACCTTTTACCTTGTTTGAGGAAAGCCCTCTTACTCTCTACTGCGTTCACCTGGCTAGCTAGTCTGTAAGTGTCCAGGGCTTCTCCTGTCTTCATCTTCCATCTTGCTAATGGAGTGCTGGGACCACAGATGCACACAGGCCTACAGCTGCTTTTGCAGGACTCGGACGAGCCAAACTCATCCCTACCCCTGTGAAGCTACCCTTTACTCACTGAGCCATCCTCTCAGCCTACCATCTTCTTTTTAATAACAAGGATAAGAATATCTTAAATGTCAAGCAATAAGGGAGTAAGTATGATGTGTAATAAGGAATTCTATGTAAATGCGAATGTGTAACTAAATATGTAGAGTTCATTTAATGACAAGAAAACTGTGCTGTATTTTCAAATGGAAGAGCCTCTTNGTAGTCTTATCTGATTGCCTTACCAACATGGTGGCTATCTTCTGCCATAGTGACCAAGGAGGAAGCCGTGATGCTATGTGTGGTGTAATTTGGTAAGTCACATACTAACATCTCACTGTATTCCTTGGAAGCAAGTCAATTAAGTTCCCTGGAGGGCTGTATTAGTTACATTTTATGTGGATATGTCCAAACACCTGACAGATGCAATGTAAGGAAGGAAACATTTACTTTGGCTGATGGTTTGGTGGTCCATTGTGTCGTGGTCAGGAAGGCATAGCAGCGAGAGATTGCTGCAGCTGGTTACGTCCCCTCCAGTCAGGAAGCAGAGAGAAATGAGGGCCCGAAGCTCAGTTCAGTCTCATTTTTTCATTGAGTCGGGGACACCAGTCTGTGGTGTGGCCCCACCCACATTCCAGGTGGGTCTTCCCATCTCAACCCCTCTGGAAAAATCCCTTATACACTTGCTAGAGGCTTGTCTTCTAGGAGATTCTAGATCCTGTCAAGCGGTCAATGTTAACCATCTCAAAGGGCAAAGGGCTGCAGGTTCCAGTCAAGTGGANAGTGTCAACCATCTCAAAGGGCAAAGGGCTGCAGGTTCCGGGGTTGGACATTGGGTGGGCAGGCATGGAAGAAGGCCAAGAGTTAGGAGTGGAGCAGTGACACCCNTGTTACATTCCTGTCATTCAAAACCTCTTGGAGACTGCTTCTCCTGCCTTTTCAGGATTTGTAGTGGGGGGTCCTCAAATTACAGTTCATGCTCACTTCCCTCTCCTCCCTACTGAGTCAGCTGCTTTCATATAATTGATGGATAACTTCTTGTAATCACAGGGTCTCAAAACTTACATTGAAATAGCATTAGGTCCCCAAGTGCAGGGAATTCTGGAGGAGGGGGAAAATCCCAGAGTTTCTGCAAGCCAGCCCTCCGCCAGCTCCCCATACTCTTCCAAAGCATTTCTTTCACTGCTGATAAGGAATTTTCCTGGATCCTTGCCCATGCAAGGGGCTCCTACCCACATGAAAGTATTTTGTAAAAGTCTTTACTGCAAGGATTATTTTTAAGCCTTTTTAAAAAGTGTGTGATGTTAGGGATTGAACCTGGGTCTTTGCACCTGCTAAGTTAAGTGCCCTACCACTGAGTTACATCCCCAGACCCCNTTCTTTCTTTTCACTTTGGGATGGGGGTCTTGCTAAGTTGTCCACACATGTCTTGAACTCACTCTATAGCCCAGACTGGCCTTGAACTTTTTTCACTCTTCTTGTCATCTCGACCTCACAAGGAGTTGGGATGACAAGCCCGTGTCCCCAGGCCTGGCTACCAGAATGACTCTATCATAAAAGCAAGACATATCAAAGAAAGTAAGCCAATGAGACATTAATACACTCTGGCAGCCCGTAATATGACTCACAACTGCCCTTTGTTCTTGGGATCAGATGAGACTTTTCTCTTAGTCTTTTGGGGCACTCATCTCTGCTCCCCTCATTAGGACTCCTGGCAGGATGTGATCACAAAATACAGATTTCTTCTCTCACGGTCCTCAGATCTGGAACTGAATTTTGTTAACGCTTCTCTGGGCTCCTTCTCTCTTCAACAGAGAAAACAGGAAANGGTTTTCATTACTCGATGCTGCTCCAATTCTTCTACACAGAGTAAATGAGTCAGTATTATTTACCTAGGAGGTTAATAATGAGTATTTCATGTTTTAAATTCCATCCTGATTTTCTGCAAATGCAGTATTCAGAGGGAAAGAAAGAACTCAGCTGTCGGAACAAACATATGGAAATCATTGATAAATGGACAGAGACTGCTTGGTGTATTTATTAACCAAGCTTGTAGAAAGCATAATTTTTCAACCATTTATTAAACTAATAGGATTGTTTTGGGAACATCAAAGGATTCTTTATTAAGTCAATAATCATGTTTATCCACTCTGTTATGGGGAAGGCGAATCGTTCACACTGCGTTTACTCTGCCTCATCAGATTTCACTTCTTTTAAATGTCAGCCGTTGATAATTTTTACCAAACAATTCAGGGAAAAAGTCCAAATTTCTACCCGGTTCCAGCCACCTCTTCNGTACAGGAAAAAGATGGCCATTGTCTTCATAGATTTCCATTTTTTTTCTCCTCCACATGACTTAAAATGGTCCTCCCACATTGAACTCAAATGTAGGTAGTTGGCCATTTTGCTTAGTTCACCCTTCCTTCCTTCCTTCCTTCCTTCCTTCCTTCCTTCCTTCCTTCCTTCCTTCCT
>LZPO01055093.1:11887-24233 GCA_001675575.1 Neotoma lepida | reverse complement strand
CTCAAGCATCATGTTTTTTGTAAGTGATTTTTTTTTTTTTGAGTCAAGGGCGAGGATATTTGCTAAGTAACTGCTGACATGTGACAGAAGCATGAGATTCATTTTACTCATTGGTGTTACCAGTGGTTAGGGTGGGGCCAAGTGTTCCCAGGGTGTTAGCATCTTCTTCAAGAATGAAATAAAGGCACACATAGATTGTGAAATAGCAAGAATACTTTATGCAAAGCAAAGTGACAGTGCAGGCCGGAATATGCTGCCACCAGAGTGCCAGTGGGTCCATGAGTGGAAGAGTATGCAGAGACCCTGATTGTCTTTTGGAGCTTCTTTTTCTGTGATTCAAGAGATGGAGGAGTTTGGGTGCTAGGGGGTGTTATATGGGGTGGTTCTTTTGTGATTGGTGGGTTTGGATTATGGCAGTGTTTCCTCATTGTGCATGTCTCTTCTCATGATACATCTGATTTTAATGACATGCACACACAATTATGCACAGACACAAGATGGTTAATACAGAATGCTCTTCCATAGCTCACTCAGAGGACACACTTGCCTTTTTAATATGCACCCCAAATCATTTGAGGTCCGATTGGCCCTCTTTCCCTCATACCTAGAAACAGTGGGAATTTATTTGATTAGAAACTGTCTGAGTTGGATCATTGTTGGGGGGTTGAAAAACTTATTCCATTGTTTGGAGCAGTGTGTGGGGCAGATCGATACAGTGGAGGTCCTGACTTATAGTTAATGCATTGTTCAGAGAGGGTTGTGTACATGTAGGTAATGGTCTCAGGCTGCCAAGGGCCTTATTAGAGGAGGAGTGGGTATATAGTCCAAACCAAGAGGAATTCCAAGATGCAAAAGTATTCCAGTGCTTGCCTGTCTCACCAGGACTCACTTATACTCTCTGTAGAGTCTTGTAGACTGTTTGCTAAGTGCATAAATTTTCAAGTACCTACAAAATGCCAGGACCACAAATCTTTTTTTAAAAAAAGACTTTTTGTGATGACCCCTCCAGCTCCTACAATCCTTCTTCCCCCTCTTCCTTGAGATTCCCTGAGCCCTGCCTATAAGAACAAGACCCACAGAATCAACTAACAAGGGCTCATAGAGGCTCACAGAGACTGAAGTGACAATCAGGGAGCCTATATGGGTCTGACTTAGTTCCTCTGCATATATGTTATGGTTGTGTAGCTTGCTCTTCTTGTGGGACTCCTAACAGTGGGATCGGGGGCTGTCTCTGATTCTTTTGCCTGCTTTTGGGACCCTTTTCCTCCCATTGGGTTGCCCCATCCAGCCTTGACATGAGAGTATGTGCCTAGTCTTATTGTAACTTGTTATGCCATGTTTACCAGACATCGCTGGGAGGCCTGCTCTTTTCTGAAGGGAAACAGAGGAGGAGTGGATCTGAGGGAAAGGACAGGTGTGTGTGGGGGGGGGATGAGAGGAGAGGAGGGCTGTCTCTTATACACATCTAGATGTAATATATGAAAGAAGAATAAAAAAGAAAACAAGAAAAAAAAAGACTACAGAACGGATGAAGGAGCTGGGGAATTTCCTTTGCTTGCCACATACATTCATTGATAAGTTAACTTAAAGGTTTGTAAAGCAAATCTAATTAGGGGTAAAGTTCAAAATAGGTACAATCATTAATGCATACATAGGTTTTTAAAAGAAAACAGCAAAAACATTAGATTTTACACCTAGGAATATCTGCTTATATTTTAGTAAATAATATTTTTCCATTTACTACATCGATGTTTGTCTTGGTATTTGGTGTTGTCATGCTGAAATGCATGTGTATTTATGTAATTTAGTAAGANAATTTCATATTAAATACTCAACACTTGAAGGAAAATAAAAAAAGAAAACCTTTTATTTTCTCTAAAAAGAAAGTGGTTTCCTTANCCATGAAAAAAGCAGAGCAAAGTTCAAAGCCAAAAGAAAAAAAAATTAAAAAGTTTCTACACATGACCCTTAACTATAACAGATAGTCATTGTTTTATAAGTTAGAAAACACATAGGATTAGGATAATACCATATATACAGTCTTATTTGACTTCCCCTCACCAAAGTCGTTCCTGAATTATTACTAAGCCTTTGCAAATGCCATTCAAGATGATTGCTTGGCCTATGGTAGGCGAAAGTTTGTCCCCTCCACCCGGCTCCCATGGCCGCTTAGACCCAAGTAAACACACAGAGGCTTATATCATTTTTAAACTATGGCCATGGCAGGCTTTTCGCTAACTAGCNCTTACATCTTAAATTAACNCATTTTATAAATCTATGTCGCCACGTGTTCCACATGGCTTTACCTGTGTGCCGTTACATGCTTTCTCTAGATGGCAGAATGGCATCTGCCCAGCTCTGTTTTCTTTCTCTCTCCCCCTAGTTCGAATGTCCCGCCTAACCTTATTCTGCCTCACCATTGGCCAAACAGCTTTATTTATCAACCAATCAGAGCAACATTTTCAGAAAGACATTCCCATCAGCCTATCATATCCAGTCATCAAGTTTGCTGATCCATTTTTAATGTTATTTTCATGGAAGGGAGGTGCTAACTTACTGTAAATCTTCAAATAAGCAAAGAGGCTATGATTACAAAGTGAAATTATTTATCTGCTTCTGGAATCTTAAACCTGCAAGGCTGCCCTAGGGTGAACGGATGGCAAAGCCTTTCATTTTGTAGAAGATGAAGAATGAGGCATTGCCCTGGTTTGTCTAGGAGCACACAGTGAAACAGTGGCAGATCTGGGTTTATGACCTGCATGATTTTACCAGCTACAAGCATGCAGAGGCACACGTGCGCTTCCTGTTGGCCGGCATTCACCTTGATGCCACAGCCTTTGAAGCTGTAGCTACCAAAGATGTTAACCAGTTGGGGATCAAAAGTGTTGGAGCTTTGCATGAGTGTGCTCTTACTGGTGTGAAAGTCTTGAGTGTGAATGCCTAGCTGGGCCTCTTGTCTGTGAGGTGGGATCTACCTGAGCTTCCACTATGTAAGTACGTGTGGCAGGAGCTAGTCTACCATCTTAGTCTCAGATCCCTCAGTTTTCCTAAATTGAAAAATTATTTTATGTGGACAGGTATTTTGTCTGCATGTATGTCTGCACCACATGTGTGCCTGGTGCCCTTGGAGGCCAGAAGAGGGTGTCAGATCTCCTGGGACTGGAGTTACAGATGGTTGTAAGCCACAGTGTGGGTCCTGGGAATCCATCCTGGATCCTCTGGAAGAGCAGCCGGTGCTCTTAACTGCCGTATCTCCAGCCCCAGTCTCTTCAGTGGGGAAACTACAAGCATGGAGATTTTCATGCTCTATAGCCTTTTAAGTTCCAATTCCTCCTCTCTCTTTCTCTCTCTCTCTCTCTCTCTCTCTCTCTCTCTCTCTCTCTCTCTCTCTCTCTCTCTCTCTCTCTTTCCTTTGTCAGTTTCAAATCCAGTGGCTATCTTATGTCTTATGGATGAGAGGAGTTCCAATGAAGACCTCACAGATGAGGTTTGTCTCCAGCTGTTCATGCCCTGAGGAGTGGCTAGGTATATGAACTCAAAGCTATTTGATTGTAGAAAATGAATGCCCGCTACCANAAAGTACATTATCTTACTATTGGAGTAGAGGATCAACAACTTGGAGTCAACTCAACGTCTAGACTACAACTAACGGGTACTTAGTGTGGGCATGGCTCTACTATGAGGAAGCTTTGTCCAGCTTCCCCCATTGTTCAACCCTCCCTGATGNTTTCCTCTTCAGTGGGAATTCCCTCTGGTGCTGTAGTCTTTTCGTTCACTGTGTCCCACTAGACTTCACCTAACAAATCAGAACTGAGTATGATTGTTCAAGGGACTTCTGAATTCTTGTGTACTGCCATAATAGCACAGGATGCCCTACTTCATCAGTTTTCTTGGTTTCCTCATGTGTTTCTAGGCTTGGACTTTTCTTTCTTTCTTTTTTCTTTTCTTTTCTTTTCTTTTCTTTTCTTTTCTTTTCTTTTCTTTTTTTTTCCTGATTTTTTTTGAAATACTTCCCTTGGACTAAAGAAAACAGTACTAAGAAATGTTTATGCTATCAGCAAATAAAGTTATACGGAGCTTTGATGACAAACAAGTATAACTTTCCTTGCCATTCATGTTCCTAGTTGATTATGTATGACTATGCTTCCTTATTATATCCCAATTAAGAAAATAAAGTTAGGGTGGAGGAGAACGTGCTAAGGAGAGACAGACAGTTCTGCAATGAAAACTGTACCAAATCACTCTTAATTTAAGACCTAAAAGGATGAAGATGGTGGTATTGGAAGAACTGTTGGGGATTTCTGTTGAGTGGGTAGTCTGTGATGTTGCACCTCAGATTCTGTGGGGTGTAAATGTCCTTTACTANGTTAATTAATTAATTAATTNATTNATTCATTAAACCTTGTGTGCTGAGCTCTAGTATGTATCTGGCAATGGATAAACATTCTTTCTCTGAGAAAGGCCAAACTCCTGGTCTACAGTTGTTAATATTGGAGAGCAGATCGGGATAGGGGCCTTTGAATGCATGTACTTCTCAAATTTGCTCCATTTTCCACCGGCCCAGGTCAAAACCAGAATCAGATTTACCCCTCTCTTCTTCCCCTATTCAGTGTCTCCAAATCTTCAGAAGTTTGGTGGACTCTGCCCTCCAGTATCTCCAGCATCCGCATTCCTCTCTGCTTCCTGACTGTACTTGCCCAGCAACCAGCTGTCTCACACTCCTGCAACCATGACTTTGCCCACCATAATATTCGGTACTCACAAACTATGAGGCAACAAACAAACAAATCCCTTCCTTCCAGAAGTCGCCTTTGTCAGGTGCTCTGTCACAGTAACTTATCTAGCGAAGTTCTTGGAAATAAGTAGACTAAAGCAGATGCTGTGGCAGCGATATATGTTGTACTGGATGATTGCTGGACTCACTGGTGTACAAATCCTCCTGGTGAGGAGCAGGAGAGAGAAAGAGGAGGGGCACGAAAGGAGAGGAGGAAAATACAGAGGGCATGAAAAACTACAGATAACTTGACTCTTAATAGCAACAATAAAAGATATCAGAGAGCATGAGATAAACTGGGAACTAACATTATGTTAATAGTAATACAGAGTGTGTGTGAAGAACCTTACCTGACAACCTGAGTTCCATCCACCAGATCTACATGGTGGATGAGAGAACTGACTCCTGGAAGTTGTTCTCTGACCTCTACACATGCACTATGGCATGTGTGTGCCCAAATACACACTCACAGTAAATAACACAATTTTTTTAAAAAAATTAGAGTGTTTTGTGAACACTGATTACTAGTAGCATTTAGCAATAGTGAGATTGGTGAGTACTAATATATCCATTTACTATCTCAAGATACAAGTGAGCTGAGGGCTGTACAAGTGGAGGACACCCACTGCAGCCGTGCTTGGGAATGCCCACCCCTTAGACTCCACTGTGTCTCCCGGTGCCTATGGGTGGGAGCCCTGTTCTTTTCGAACTGGTTCATGTCTTGTAGGTTCTGAGGCTGTGGACGTGTCTGAGAACAATGGAATGTTCTATAGTGGACTCAGAGGCTTTGCTGAAGTCAAATGAGGGCTTACTGTCTTGTTTCTTATGTTGAAGAAAAGGTTTTACAACAAGCTGCCCCCTTTTGCTGTTCTTGTCCTGTCTTGAGGTTTTGTTTGTCAGTTTGACATGCTTGCTCATTATTTTGACTCTGCTATGTCTGTTGCCCTTCAACCTTCCACTCCAGATAAGTGTTCCAGTATCAGTTGTCATTACCTCTGAATAACTGTATAACTCCAAAGTTTGGGAGTACCCTGTGTCCCCAAATCTTAATTTCCTAGTTCATAAAATGAACACAGTTACTTAAGCACCTCCTTCCTCTAGGCTATCCAAGAAAGTGATTCGATTTGGTGAGACCCTTGGAGAGGATTTCTTCAGGCAATCTTTAAGTTGGAGGCCAGTAAGATAAAGACTTACAGGATTTCCCCCAATCCATGTGCTTCTAAAGCCCCCTCGATGGGAATTGCAGGGTTTTTGCTTTGTTTGTTTGTTTGGAATTTTAGAAACAGGATCTCACACATATCTCAGGTTGTCCTTGAACTTGATATGTAATCTGAGAATGAAACTTCCAATCCTTTTCTCAAGTGTGGGGGTTAGAGGTGTGCACCACCATGTCTGATTTTTGCAGGCCCTCATTCGTATTAGGCAAGCACTGTACAGGCTGAGTTACACCCTCACCTACAGGCTTTTCTTTTCTTGCCTTAAGATGAGAGGAGACAAAGCTGGTCCCTGGTTGTCTTACTGGGGATTTATGAGAACAGAGTGCTGCTGAGGAAGGCTCTTCCTCTTGGCTTCGCCCATTCCTATCTTTACTTCCTTAGGAGCCTGGTGTCTCTCCTGGGGAGTGTCAGTTCACATCTTAATCACTTTGTGTGTAATCTCATTAGAGATAATCCCATTCCAGAAGTGTCAGTATCTTCCCTGACACAGAAGCATGGATCCCAGTTGCTGGCTTTGGAAATCCAATCCCGCCTGAACTATGAATGCAGCATCCAGAGCTGAGTTCTTCCTGACTCTTGAAATAGATGGAGAGATCTTTAAAACTGTTGTCCTCANTCTCCATCAGTCTCGACTCTAGAAAGTAAAACCAGAACCTTTCATTTGATTTTCCTTTTTCAGTTTCAACGAAGCAAACATNTTTGTTGCTGTTGCTCACTTACAAAAAAATCAATAATGACTTTAATGAGTTAATCTGGCCATTGTGTTCTCATATAATTGTCCTTTTTTATTTGTGGGGGCAAAGCAACTTACNCTATGCAAGTAAAAGGTCTGCAAACAGACCCAGAATCTACAAAACAAGCACAAGTCNTCCCTTCCTTGTTTTGCTTTCAACACTTGCCTTATNGAGACTCCTGTCACCCAGACCCNGGATGCTAGGANTCCAGTTCATTTCAAGCCACCACACTTAGTGTCCGAGGGCTGGTTTGAAGAATGCTAGGGATGAACTGCTCACAAAGCACTTAGTTGTAAGCAGCAGTAAGTTTCTGCAGGAACTAACCCATACGGGGCTCCCCATTCCTCATAGCACGCATCACATTAAATGTGTGAACCCCCTCCTATGGAAACCCCATCTCTCCCTGCCATTCCCCTTCCCCCATATGCAACAAATTCAAACCTTCTTCATATTCTTGAAGTGGTGGTAGTGGCGTGTTGGGGGGGAGGCTGAGGGGGTGGAGAACAGCAGTCTTTCTCATTTGATGGTTTGAAAAAAGAAAAGATGTTGGTACCACTCACTGACTGGCTAATGAATAATCAGATTTCACAGCGTGAGCGCTGGGGTGGTAATTTGGTTGCACGCCATGCTCCAAGCCCATGGAATAGTGCTTCATTAATGTGAAGACCTGTATAATCAAACAATTAGCAGTCTCTCTGCAACGAAAGCAGCTTTTCATCAGCATATATACTTTGTCGAAAGATGGGTCCCAAATCAGTGGATCTGACAGCAACTAGACTTATACTAACGCATGACAAGCGTAACTCGGGCAGGAACACCATCCTTTTGTCTATTATCTTGAGCTAAACAGCCAGTAGCAACGTGCACTCTGGCATTGCTGAGCAGTATTGAGTGTGTAGGAAACGCGGGTGGGCTGTGTGTCTTCTGGTTTTATTTATGTGCACTTCCACTTCGTAGAATCCGTTGTTTGTGTTTCTCACTCTTCAGGGGTTAGGAGCTGGAAAGATGCTCTGGGAAGCTCTGGGAAGAACTTTGGTCCTTCTTTTGTTTTGCTCATACATGGACGACTCCTGTCATCTTCACTCTAATAGAGCTGATTAACCTCTCCGGAGACTTTGTCTCCATAACTGTGGAGAAAGGGCGCTGTTTTATGGCAAGATCTCTCATTTGCCTTCTTGACTGATTCACATCAAATGAATGCCCAACAGGACTGCTCATACGACCAGGAGGGAGAAACGCTGGGTTCCCGGAGCCCCACAGTTTCAAGTCTCTTTCTATCTCTTAAACAAGCTCTAGATATATTGGGTTGCTTTCAATATACTGCTNCTANTGCTAGGGAGCNATGCANACCAACTNGGCACATTTCTTTTTTGAAGGTAAAATGCAAACAATTAGTGGAAATGAAACTGTTTGATGATTCGTTTACATATTCCAAATTAGAGGCATCAAACCTTTTCTGTGAAAGGCCAGATAGCATCTATGTAGGCTGTGTAGGTCAAAAGGAAAATTAAACTCTTCGTAGTTACTTGTACAATGATATTTGAAAAACATTTCTTGGCTTGTGTGCTTTACTGAACCCTGCCACAGGCTGAGGCTGGCTGGTAAGCCATAGTTTGCTAATGCATGGTCTAAATCCCAGGCTTTAAAAACATCTCCCATGACTGAGCAAGTAGCAGCCTCTGTGTGTCACGAATTCATACACAGTTGCTGTANGGTGGGGATAATGGAAGCTTTACAAATATCACATCCTCATGCAATAGTGACACTCCNCAATGACAATGAAAAAATAGGCAGATTGGATAGACTTGATTGTGACAAGATAAAACACGCACTGCCCTGCTATCCTTGGTATCTTTTCATTGACTGAGGATGGTAATGAGCTCAGCTCATGGAGGTGGTTTGTGGATAAAATTTGGTTCAGCTGATACTGTCTTGAGACGATAGGGCTTGGGAGCTGATCTTTGCATATATAGAATGGTCTTCTATATTCTCATGGATCCAAGGTATGTCTTAACTAAGTCAGCAGCCCTCAAAACAGCTGCATAGACTGAAGTAAAGACAGTTTGAACCAACCTGGGAAAACNTATCCCCTTTCATAACTGGAACCTCAGGTTAGAATATAGACATAGGTATTAGAACCATCATTTATGAACACAATTACCAGCAGGATGGATTAAGTATCATAAGGATATGTCATGTTCTAACACGCTCTTTGACAGGCCATCCATTTCATAAGTCAGGAGGAGATGGCATAGTACTTCTGTGCCCAGCAAGCTGTGTGATGAGGACTGTCATGAGTGCTTTGTTCACAAGGCCAGACAGCACATGCTGGAAGTTGGTGAGGGTGGATCTGCAGTAGAGGGCCAGCTTGTAACACTTCCTGGCCAGTGTTTTGATATGGTGGTAGATAGAGATTTCTAGGGCCTGCCTGCTTAGGTTCTGATATCTCTTATCCTCTAGGGTTGGTGTGTTGGGGACTTGGCTCAGTGCTGTGATGGTGAGAAGTACCGCCTTTAAGAGATATTGTGAGATCCTTAGGTCATTGGGCCATTGTCCTTGAAGAGGATTAGGTTGTCCTCTCAGAACACTTAGCTGGTTGTTAGAAGAGCACACCTGGCCTCACCCAGCTCTCTGGCTGNCTATTGAGATTTGATCTCTTCTGTCCACATGTGGCCCAACTGTCGTGATGTCATTGTCAAAGGTCTCCAGAGCTGAGCTGGTGGCAGTCCATCCCCTTAAACTTCCAGAACTGTGCTCTAAATAAAACTACTTTTGTGGAGTCAGTTTGCCAGCGATGTTAGAGCAATGTAAAACAGACTAACACACTGCCACAGGATACTGTTCTCTACACAGTTCTATGTTGCACTTATGTGTGTGCATATGTGTGAGTGTAATGTGTGTATGTGTGGTATATGCACACATGTGTGTGGTCTCTGTGTCCATTCNCATTCTTAGAGGACAGAAGAAGACTCCTTCCATCCTTCTCTATCCCTCTCTGCCTNACTCCCTGATACAGGGTCTCTTATTGAACCTGNAGCTAGGCTGAGAGCCAGCAAGTCCCAGTTATCCTCCTGTCTCTACTCTCCACAATGCTAGGGTTATAGGCATGTGTGTGGCCGTGTCCAGCTTTTTACATGGGTGCTGGAATTAAAACCTTNGTCCTCATCCTTGTATAGAGAGCCTGCCTACTTACTGAACCATCTCTCCAGCCTTGTTTCACGTTGTTATTAAAGATTTGCATAAGAAGAGAGAAGATATTCTTGTCAAGTCTGCAGATGGTGGTAAACCTGGACTGCTCACAAAATTACTGGGCAACAGAAATGGGGGTGGATNAATACAATTCTTAAAACTTACACTGTGAACAAAATACAATTTAACTGGGGCAAAGACATCATTTATTGTTTGAATTAAACAACAACAATAACTAATTATACAAATTATGGATGGAGAAGCCTTTTCTTAACAAAAACAGAAATAAAAATTTGATCTTATTTTCAGTTTTTTTAGCAAGTCTACAGGGTAATTAACCTGTGACTGTGTTCATGGGACTCAGTCATCCAGATGAGTTCATGCAGCATGCTGATCTTACTGTATTCCATCCCAGGCATATTGGGATGCTATGTTGGGAAGGANTAGATACAAGGATGCTTGACAGAAGATAGCTACAGAGCCAGGGACACATGGGCTAGTCACGTTACTAGAGGAGTGAGGGCAATGGAAGAAACCAGGCCTCATTTGTCCGATCTTGGCTCCTTGACCCACTCAGAATTTCCAAGTGATACTAGGGGAACTTCATTTCCAAACACTTCTCCAGGTGACTCTGATGAGGAGCCAGATGTGGAAGGTCAGATAATCAATGAAAGGAAACCCCTCTGCTNCCGGGATAACAATTAGCTAANGACCTAAATCTCAGGACAATCTCTTCACTTGCCCNCAGACTAATACTAGACTGTGTAGCTTCTTTGATTAGGATTGTCTTAGTTAAGGTTTCTTTTGCTGTAAAGAGACACCATGACCACAGCAACTCNTGAAAACATTTAATTGGAGCTAGCTTACAGTTTCAGAGATTTANTCCATTACCATGACAGGACATGGCAGCANGCAGGCAGACATGGTGCTGGAGAAGGAGCTGAGAGTTCTACTTCTGGATCCACAGGCAGCAGAAACGACTGTGTCACACTGAGCACAGCTTGAATAAAGGAGACCTCAAAGCCCACCCTCACAGTGACACACTTCCTCCAACAAGGCCACACCTCCTTTTTCTTTCAAACCACCACAAGGAACAAATGAGCTGGCTAATTGGCTCGTNCTGTACCCCTGGTTACCTAAATAGATATGCATGTAGGAACTATGGCTCTGACCAGTGTAAACCCACTCTTTTCTCCCCAAAGAATAGTTTAAAATTGTCACACACACACACACACCCCCACAGACTGTGGAACAAGGTGCACAGCAAGGGGAGCACCCACAGAGAGACACAGTTGCTGACAGACTTTTTCATTTTTCCATTTGTAGGCTCTGAGTGTGTATGAGCTCGTCCACATGTATCTATATGATCAAACCAACTTCTTTAGACACACCCTTCTTAATAGTGACCACACTCACTCAAAGTCTTGGACTCCTTTTTTATACTTGCTCCTCACATCTAGGTGTTTTTAATTCCTGATGAGTCTTACTCTATCATCTACTCCTGTTTTCATTATTTTTTAACTCTGATAAAAGTCTAATGTTAGCTTCCAGTTTCCTAATTCTCCTTTTCTTCCTTCCCATGTGTATTTATTTGTCTTGTTATCATGACAACATACCTAACAGAAGCAACTTAAGTGGAGAGAAGTTTACTTTGGCTTAAGGTTTAGGGAGAAGAGTTCATCACAGTGGGAGAGGCATGATGGATGGCAGTGAAAGTGTCTTGGACTCCTCACTGGGGCTCCTCACGTTATGGATAACCAGGAAGCAGAGAGAGCAAGATGGAGTCAGAGTGGATATCGCTCTCAAAGCTTACCAATAGGGACCCAGCCCTGCTAGGTAGGCCACAGTACCTAGGTTCCACAACTCTCCCAAACAGTGCTACCAACTGGGAACCAAGTGTTACCTAATAAGCCTATGGGGGGATATTTAAACTGTAATACCAAGACTGCCTAATTCAGCAACTGAAAGCATAGCTCTAGCCTTATTCTTCTACCAAAAACCTCTAAGTTGAAGTCCAAGCACTCAAGCCTACACAAAAGATGTCCCAGTATCACATTCGGAGCTATTATCTATTCACTTATTCAATAACGATTTGTGATGTGTCTACTTTTTGCAAGGCAATGAGACAACAGAGATGAGCAAGCACCTCAGCATGCTGACTCTGGGCTCCTCCTCCAATCATTTCCCCTGCTAATGTCTCTTTCTCCCGTCTTTGAAGACAAAATGCCACCCAGGCACAATACCTTCAGTCCTTTCTGGATTNTTTCCTGATTTCAACAATGAGAAATGACCTGCTCCCTTTGGGTCCTCACAATGCAGAATTGATGGATATTATCACCATGTCATAGCCTGGATATTGGCACATTGACTTTCTGTCAGTCTATAACCATGACTAGCGGTAGGAGCTAGCTAGGCCTTACTCTTCTGCAGTG
>LZPO01055092.1:609347-650594 GCA_001675575.1 Neotoma lepida | reverse complement strand
ACCACCGCCCGGCTCATCCCTTAATATTATCTCTTCTTTTCCAGCTCCACTAATTTAGCTCTGGCCTCTTCTATCTTTCACTTGAATGGTTTCAAATAGGCCCACAGAAAGCTCACCTAGCTGCAACTTGAGCCCCCATGCTCAGCTAGAATACCCTTCTGAACTCTGTTTCTATTAACAGTATTCTCATCTTCCCACAACATATATAATGGTCCTTCTGAAGAAGGCTGGCCCCTGCAGGTTTGAACGAGAGTATCTCCATAGGCTCTGGTATGTGAACACTTGGACCCTCGCTGGGCNTGCTGTTTGGGAGGTGTGGCCTTGCTGGAAGATGTACATCCCTCCCGGGGGGGGGGGCAGCTCATGCTCTCTCTGCTTTGTGCTTATGGTTCAAGATGTATGCTTTCAAATCTCTGTTCCTGCTGCCATGCTTTCCCAACACGAGAGGCTCTTACCCTTTGGAACCACAAGCCCAAATAAACTATTTCTTCTTTAAAAGTTGTTCTGGGCACGCTCATTTATCACGGTGCCAGAAAAGCAGCTAACACAGCCTCAATCTATTTCTCCAGCTCTTGTTTCAGCATTCCCAGCAAACTGTCTACACTATAGGTTCCTTGCTATGGCTACACCACCCTTCTTCACACAAGCTGTTTCCTCCCTCTTAAGCCCTCTCTGGACACTTGCTCACTGCTCACTTCACAGCCTCAGCTAGTTCGCTTTCCTTCCTTATGAGAAGAAACTTTGAAACCAACCTCTCTGCAACTTGAGCACACCAGCCACATTTGTTGTCACAAGTATGTCACTGTTCTGTAACTACACTGGCATGGCATGTTTCCTCTGAGTGCAGGGATGCACCCCAATACAGCCTAGCACACGGCCTAGACTTTGGTAAACACTCACAGATTTTTTTAAAAAAGGAGATCAAACCTAGGTACCCATTATTCTGTCTACACCTCTGCACATTTCTACAGTCATTTTCCTTCAGCTTGTTGGGCTTAAGTCACCTTATCCTTTATCTGCTTCATGGCACTGGCCGTGAAAGGCAAGTACTACTGTCTGTGGATAGCTCTATTTTTAAATCTCAAATAACACAAACACTGAAGAACCTAATGTATGTCTCAGCAGAGAAGTATTTTTAGCACTTGCTAACAAATTTAGGGAAGGAGAAAACGTCACTTTCAAGAAAATTCAGTCTATATTTGTAGCAACACAGAATCCCTACTTTTGACGATGGCGGTGGTGGTATGAAATACCAATAGCCTTCTCTCTTGAAAGGATCTGTCATGCTGCTGATGTACATGTTCTGAGCAGAAACTTCATGGCGGAGCTCAGCAATTTCCTCTAAAACATTTTCAATGCCTCCTTTATTATCTGTAAAGGAAAGGCACTCTATGAAGCTGCCATGCATTCATGAACTTCCTTTCTCACCCACACAGAAGAGAGACCCCAGATTGTCAACAGGGTCTCCCATGTCCCCAAAGCTGACTTTCAGCCTGCCCTTGGGTAGTTCCTTTTTGCTGAANACTAAGAGAACATCCTTCTGTCCATCGAGCATAAAGTAATTCACAGAAAACAAACACATTTGTAAACATTATTTTTTTTTAAAATACAGTCTACATCTTGTCTTTTTATAATCAAATCCCCTAATATTACACGGTCAATTGCTTTCTAAGATCTTTTAAGTTGTCAGGTAAGCCATGACTCTCTAGGTCAGGCATGGAACTGACTCCTTCAGTTAAGTGCTTTTTTCTAAAGGCAGGAGAAGGCAGTTCAATTTGATAATTACAGAACCACCCAAATCAAAGCCAAGAGCACTTTACCGGTCCCAGTGAGGTTCAGTACATCCCGAAGCCTCGTGATCTCAGCCCTTTGCTTTGCCATGGCCTCGTTCAATGTTTCGATCTCTAGCAGCTGTGAGTTTGCTCCTTTCGAACCTGTATCTGCCTTCTCCATCTCAATGCGAAACTATTAAAAAAGCATACACACAAAGTTACAGGAGCATTTACCCTTGTAACTTAAGAATCCCACAGTTTTTGTTCACTTTTTACCAACAAGGAAAACACCTTACCCCTTTCAGTTTCATGGCACTGCTCAGACGAGGCTAAAGTGCTGTCTACTGAGTGCACTTTAGTGTGTGTTGAGCAATCACCTGCAGTACCTAGTTTTAGATACCTAGGAGTTCACAAGGAGGGCGGCTCTAAGCACCAACACTGACCTGTCCCTTTCTCTCTGGAGAGTGTCTCTGGGTACCAACACTGACCTGTCCCTGCTTCTCTGGAGGGTGTCTCTGGGTACCAACACTGACCTGCCCCTCTCTCTCCCTAAGAAGATGCTGCAGGAGCTCGATCTCCGCTTCCGCTCGGGTCAGGTCTCTGGCTGCTTGCGTGGCCTTTCTGCTGAACTTCTCTGCTTCCTGCAGCTCCTATTGGGCCAGAACATGAGCAGGGCACTGTCATCATGATGGTCATCCTCAGTCAGCCTTCCTCTCCGAGTGACCCCTATGCTCCCATCCTATTACCAACCTGGCTTACTCCTGCACACGGTGTGCCAAGCCTGACTTGTCCTGGGGCAAGTGGAGGGTTTTGCATGAGGAGAAGGACNTTCTCTTCACTATCCTATATTCCCTCAAGACTGTCTTTCTGGGTTCTCCTTTGTCTGGTTTTCTTCCTATGATCTACTAGCTCAATCTCACTGAAATCTGTGCCATATTGAGCACCTTAGCCATCACTCCAGCCTCAGCACTAACAGCCTGTAAGGTAATGGGGTTTCATATACATACACAAAATAAACATTCTGAGGCTCATGATGAGCGTGGTGGTACACACCTTTAATCCCAGAGCTTGAGGCAGAGGTTGGTAGATCCCTGTAAGTTCCAGGACAGCCAGGGCTACATAGAGAGATCCTATCTCAAACAAACAAACAANCAACCATAAAAAAGAGAAGAAAGACAAAACTTGAGGCTCAGCGGGACTATATGGCGAGCTTTCAAAACTCCAACCCAAGCATGTTCTGACAGTGACTCCTCTAAGGAGACTGCTGGCTTTTAATATTCATTTGATGGTTCCTTTCAGAACTCAGTAGCATCTGGGGCCCAGGGAGCCCCTATGATGGAATATAATCACTGGGTCTTAAGAAAAGCAGACAGTGTCACAGTAGTTTGTATGACCAAAGTCTGTACCAAGGACCAATATGTATGCTGCTGCGTTTGAGACAGAGCTGGTGGAGGTGTTCAGACTTTATGGACTAACCTCTGCTCGTTCCTGGTTAATTCTCATAACGGTTCCATGCAGAGACTTGAGCTGGTCTTTGGCGATGGTGAGCTCAGCTGCAGCTAGTTTATCAGAAGCAGCCACAGCTTTCTTCAGACTCTTCAGCTCTTGATCTAGACCAAGGAACTGCTCCTGAGATTTGGCATCTTCATGCTTCTTCTAAAGTAAGAGAATCATAGCTGAAATAAGTGAATCGTTTAGAGGCAATAAATTGAGATGTAAGCTCCAAGAGAGCCAGGAGCTGTTCCTTGCTACATGCCCATGTCTAGAGTAATACCTGATGCATACTAGGTGCTTCATAAATATTCACTGAATAGGCAATTTCAAAAGAGACAAAAACGTGTGTGCATGTGTATGTCTGTGTGTGTATGTATGTGTGTGTATGTGTGTACATATGTGCAGATGTCATTTCCTCTCAGTCAGTCCTTTGAGATAGACTCTTGGGGCTTGTGTTTCTCAGTGAGGCTGCAGCCAGCAAGTCCTAGCCATCCTCCTGTTTCAGCTTCCCTCACAGCTCCAACTGCAGATGTATGGAGGAGTCTGTTGTGAGCGTTGCTGGTCTCTGGTCCTCATGATGGCCAGCACTGCTCCCAACAGCTGAATCACCTCTCCAGATCCCCATACACATAAGACTTTTAAAATAACTTTTCGTAGTTAAGAATCTTGGACTGGAAAGATGGCTTAGAGGTTATGAGCACTGGATACTGTTCCAGAGGGCCAAGGTTGGATTCTCAGAACCCACACAGCAGCTCACAGCCATCTATAACTCAAGTTCCTGCGAATCCAATACTCTCTTCTGGCTTCAGTGGGTACCAGAAGCACACATGGTGCATGGACATACACACAGACAAAATACCCATTCACATGAAAATAAATAATATTTAAACAAACAACCTTCCAAACCCAACCTTATTTCTTGGCACCATAACAGATAGACAAAGCTTTCGAAGTTAACTGTATCAGGCCTAGATATCTGATGGTGAAGACCTTGACATTTTTGAGGGTACTAAAGGGGACAGNGTCTTAGGCTTTAACAGTGGAGGTTGGAAGAGGAGGTGGGGCTGACTACAGCCATTTCCCCATTTCAGAGAGGGTGGGCTGGTTGCTCTGTGGAATAGGGTCATGTGTAGAACTCGGAAATTGGCTTGGTAGCCCAGCAGCTGACCAGGAGGAGGCTGGCTAGAGGGTGGTGGAAGTCAACAAGACTTGGAGACTGGAGGTTCCTATGGGGTGAATCACTCACTGAGATGAAGAAGAGATGGCAGCTATGAAGAGGGACAGATGAAACAGTGAGAATGGAGGCGAGCTTACAGTGAAGAATGATGCCCACATGACATGTGACAGTGAGACTGTAGTGACACTACTGTGCTGGAGAGGGGTATTACACCTCCCCCAGGACCATGCAGACCCGAAGAAAGCAGTGATCTCAGTTTTGTCAGGGAAGTGAGAAAGGAGAAAAAGAAAAGGGACTTGAAGCTACTTCTGGGTGACAAAAAGACCTAACAGCTGGCCATGGACTTGAGGCCGGACAAGACGGGAGGCTGAGATTGAAAAGCTGGAGGCCAGTGAAACCGGAAGCTGGAGAAGGCTGGAAAAGCCTTAACATGAGGAGGTTAGGAAGACAAGAGGCTTCCGTCTGTGGTTTCAAATGCGCTGAGTAAGAGTTCTGAGTGTGACTGCGGAGATGACACAGGGATGGTAAAGGCAGATGAAGAAAAGGTCATCAGAGAGGCCTGATTGGAAAGGAGATGAAAAGTTGAAAAGTGACTCACATGGATGGACCCAGGTGGCCAAAGTGTGTCTACGGTGGCAAGCTTACTCCATTATCATTTAAGTGTCACCTACATGACCCTCAGGCGAGTTCTCCTATTCCAAGTCTTTTGTTTCCCTGTATCAGGAGAGTCTCAGGGCCATAAATGAGTAACAAGCACCCAGTGTGAGGTCTCAGAGAGCTGAATGTGGATTGGGGCAGGACCTGGGAAGCAGGTCCCTTACTCTTCTAGGCTCCCCACCTTTTTCTCTAACTCCTGGAGTTGGGCCAGAATTCTTTCCTTTTCTTCATCTGCTTCCTGAAGCTGGAGGTCTGTAAGGCCTTGGATTTCTTCCATACTTTTTAGGTTTTCTTGCAAATAGTGAATTTCATTTTCTAATTGCTGGATTCTTGCATTATGTTGCCTTTTATCAAACTTAATCTGTGAGGAAATAAAATTAAGAATTTTTTCTTTTCTTTTCTTTTTTTTTTGAGACAGGCTCTTGGTATACAGCCCAAGCCGGCTTTGAACTTGTGAAACTCCTACCTGCATCTCCTGAGTGACAGGATTATAGGCTTCTGTGTGTGTATGTGTGTACATAAAAACGTATTTGTATATATACAAACACATATGTAACCAAACACATTAATAAACATATATGTAAACATACACACATATAAACATAATATATGTGTATTTTAAGAAAAATAAAAGTGTTATGGAGCTATGGTTTCCTTACCAGGGAATGTAAATATAACAAGGTTTTATACTAAATAGCAACCACAGATGTTTTTATCTTGTTCCCTGGGATTTGAATGCTTGCCTCAATGTGAACATCAGTAGGTTAAAAAGAACTCAAGATTCTGGCACCATACTATACTGTGGTATTATTTAATCTGTCCATTGTAAAGTATCTCTCACCTGCTTTCAAAACAAGGAAAGCACTGTTACAAATAGGCCTGACTTTGGCATCAACAACCACATTCAGGACCGGATTTTAGTCACAGATTAGTTATGAGTGAAAAACAAGGGGTGTGCTCAATTCACACCCTGAAAACATCAACATTTGCTGAAGGCCGCCCTCTGGCTCGCTCAGCCCTTTCTTACTCTGGCTTCAAGTGCTCTTTCGCAGGCCTGCCTGAACTCCTCTTGTCCATTTGCCAGTTTCTCTTGCTGGAGAACCATTTCTTCATGGAGTTTCCTCTCTCTAACTTGTGCTTCCTCTTTTTCCCACTGGGATCGTGCAAGGATTTCACTGAATTGTTTCTGTAGATCAGCAAGACTTTTCCCTAAGATATCTGAAGGACTATGGATTCTAAGGAGAAAGAAGAAGAAGGTATAAATGTGACGCTTAATTTGATGCAAACATGCACTGTGCGAAGGGACTGTTGTCAACTGCAGCATTTTGCTCAGGACCTCCTAAGAGCAAATCATTGTATCAAATCACTGGGGCCACTCTGAAGACACAGGCTAAGAATACATGTTCACAAATTTGAGGTTATCTTGTTTGGTATTCATTCTCTACTGAAAATGCATACTCTTCTTTCTGATGAACTTTCAAGAAAGACTCTTAAATAAATGCCTTTATGTTGTTATTAGAATGAAGCAATCTTGCATCATAGTCTTTCAGAAACATCAGTCAGTACTACAAAGACTAAGAACGGAGAGCTCATGGCTGGTCTCAGGCACAGCTCTGAGGTGGGGAGGCTCACTCTAACTTGGGGGTCCTGCTTCTCCTTACCTCACTTCCCCAGCTCCTAGTTTCAACTTTCTCCTTAGCTCGTCTACACGAGCTGCTACTTCTTCTGGATGAATCAGACCATCAACCACATGGTTGAGGTGGTTCTGGAAATCTTTCAGCTGCTGTTTTAATAGGCTGTTGTCATCCTGTGTTTAGGGGTAAAATGGAGAAGATGTGTTATCTGCCAACAGATATTTGTTACAAAGATGCATGAGCATATCTTGACCACAGGATGAAATTCATATGGTGCCTCTTTCAAATAAAAAGAATTGTTAAAATGTCCCCACAGTATATCCTAAGAGATGAATGAATGCTAGTCCCTTGAACATCTATAATACCTTAGGGATTATATTCAAATCCAGTGCAGCACTGCTAATTACAATGGAGGATTTACAATGNCAAATATATTTGTAAGTGCCCATGGCATCTAGAGGTCTGATCTGTACTGTCCCTCCCAATGCCCTGAGACAGCCTTCTCTGGACCAGAGTGTCCTCCCCCACTTCATGGTTTTTCAACTGTTCTCTGCTGATATCGTGTGGCGGTAAGGAGACCCAGCGCCCGGACTAGCCAGGCCACCAGCGTAATTCCACCTCTACAGTGCACCCAGAAGCCATGTTCTTTACATTGTCTTGTGTTTTTGTATGACACCATGTTTCCGATAAATAACAACAGATAGCCAACATTTTATTATAAAATAAGCTTTATGTTAAGCCAACTTTTCCTTACTAGACTACATGTACATATTCTACGCACACTTAATGCTAGATGGGCCAAAGTGTGATATTCAGCCTAGGCATAGTAAATGTATTTGCAACAAATTATTTTCTACTTGTAGTGGGTTTGTCAGGACATAACCCCATCATAAATTAAGGGCATCTCTATATCCTGATCCTGGTCCTAGGTGATCAAGGCCAGCCAATCCACTGATAGCCAGAAAACTAAGCTCTTACTATCTTCATAATTTGAAGTTGGATATAGTACATTCGAAGTCTGTACAAGAGTTGGACCTAAAACAATACATAAACTCAGGACTGGGGTTCTGGNTATGCTAAATATAATACAGAATTAGGAAGAAGAAATAAATACAAGAGCCATTGAGCCCCTAAGAGACTGATCAATGACTTTGGTTCTTAGCAAGTTTTGTGTTAACAGTTTCCTCCTAGAATAAAACATTCCATCCTGCAGAGAAGCTTCTTAAGCAGGAGGTAAACAGCTCAAAACAGCTTCAGGAAGTCCCTGAAACTGACCACATTCACTAGGCCCCTCCCTGCCAGAGGAAGCAGAGCTAGGACACAGGCTCTCAGATAAGCCAAGCTGCAAAGAGGACTGCAACCAGACCAGATTCCTGGAAGAAGCAGAAACCAAATGAGCTGTCTGGAAGAGGTTTAGACCAGAGTCACCTGGAAAGGACACTCACTCTCCAACCTGTTGAGCTGCCTGCAGGCTGTGCAGTCTGCTCCAGGTTCCNGGCTTTTGTGAGCTGTCACCTGTGCTTGGGTGAGCACAGGTGATACAGCTGTGAGTCATTTCTGCTCCTGTATAACCTCTCACTTATATATCCATACTTTNGTTTGTCTAGTCATCCTATCAAGCTGACTTTTGAGAAAGATAAAGGTAGAGGGTAAAAGTTGTACTCTTCATCAGGAGGCTAGAAGGCCAAGTAGGATCTAATTCTAACCAAGGCAGACCATGGTAAGGCCAGGTTGGAAAGTGGACTTCAGTTTACACCTTGGAGAAAGGCCCCTGAAGACTTGATTTCAGTTCTTTCTACAAGAGCTGCATATTAAGTATTTCTAAGTGAAATATATTGGGTTTTTCTTTTCTTTTTTGAGACAGGGTCTCACTATGTAGCCCTATTGTTCTGGAATTCACTACATGTAGACCAGGCTGGCCCAGAACTCACAGAGATCCACCTGCCTCTGCCTCCAGAGTACTGGGATTAAAGGCAGTAGTCACTACTCCCAACTTGAATTTTTCTTTAAAATATTTCAAAAAAAGACTAAATGAAACAATGTTAATAATTGTATAAACCAGGCAATGGATAAAAGGTCATGGAGTTATTCTGTTTTTGTGATCATTTTAAATTTTCATACTAAAAATATAAATTAATCCAGTAAAGACTTCAAACACACACACACACACACACACACACACAGATCCCACACAAGGATGAAAAACTGATTATATTTTTAATTGCATCTTTACTGAGAAGATTGTGAGAACTGTTTATAATTAGGAGACCTCACTGCAGCTCAATGGGAGAGGGTGCAATGATCTAGCAGTCTTAGCTCAGACTACTGACAGTTCCTAGGAAGCAGGCAAGGAGCCGCTTTCACAGAGAAGAGGAAGAGTTTACAGAATCCTGTTTAATCCAGTTAATTAAAAAGCAGTGTTAGGAAGAAGCAGAGGCTATGGTGCGACTCCACCCAGAGTTCATTTTCACCTAATAATTCACATTGCACAGTACATGTTAGAGCAGGCTGTTAAATGCCTGAGTAAAGACATCACCAGCTTTGGGTGCTCCACAAGCACAGCTCTTTACCTGTAGCTTCTTAAGCTGTGTGCGGAGCTTGCTGTTCTCCTGTTGCTTCTCTTCTGAGGCCTGGGCTTTGCCCAGGGCATCCCTGAGGGACTCTCTTTCCTTCTCCAGTTCTGTCTGAAGCACAGACTGCTCTAGCTGTTGGCGGAGGAAGCAATGATATCAAAGTGCAAAACGGTCATAGTTTATGATCCCAAACAGCATAGGTACATTTACATGTGCGTACACACCACTGCTATAGTTGTACATTAATACTCTGAAATTTAAAAACCCAAGATCACTTTTCCATATGCCACTCTGACTAATTATGAGGAATTCACATCAAAATTAGCTCAGCCTGGATATCCCATCAGAATCTTCAGGGCAGTCTCTAATACCAATCATTAAAAGCAAACTGTGGTTCTCAAACACCTGTATCAAAATAACTTCATGTACTTATTAAAAATAAGGGGGCTGGAGAGATGGCTCAGTGTTTAAGAGCACTGGCTGCTCTTCCAGAGGTCCTGGGTTCAATTCCCAGCACCCACACGGTGGCTCACAACCATCTGTAACCCCAGGTCCAGGGGATCCGACACCTTCTGGCCTTCACAGGTACCAAGAATGCACGTGGTACACAGACAGACATGGAGGCAACACTCATAAACAAGGTGTCTGAAAATGCAGATGAAGCCTGGTTTGTAATTCCAACACTTGGGAGGCTGAGACAGGAGGAGTGAGAGGTTGGCCTGGGGCTACAAAATGAGAACTTGTCTCAAAAGAGAGAGAGACAGAGACAGAGACAGACAAAGAGACAGAGAGAAGAAAGATAGAAAGAGAGGGGAGTAGGGGTGGGGAGAGTGGGGGGATGAGAAAGCGAAGAAGAGAGGGAGGGAGGGAAGAAAGAAGGGGAGGAAGGAAGGAAAGAAAAGGAGAAGAAAAAAGGGAGGGAGGGGGAGAAGAAAGAAGGAAAAAAGAAAGAAGAAAACAGGAAGGAAGGACAAACAAAACAGCAGATGACCAGACCCCATCTCAGATTGACAGGTCAGAACATCTCAGATGACCAGACCCCATCTCAGACTGACAGGTCAGAACATCTATGGACTCTGCATCTCACAAGCTTCACAAATGGCTTCATATACCTACAGTGTAACAACACAAGACCAGAGCCTCCATGCTCTCTACTTTCTACTTGATCTGAAGCACAATCCTGGTGGTTAAAGGTGGAGTACTGCTTTCAATACCAAGTAGACATCAAGGTTCTTCTAACGTTTTTGTCAAGACTTAACCAAAAATAAAAGTAGAAGTACAAAAGACTGCATTGTTCAAACTAGTTAGGGCAGACTTGAAAAAAAAAAAGTTTACTCTAAAGAAAGCATTTAGAAATTTTATTTACTATTATTTAAAAAAAAATTTACGTGTACATTACTTTCCCCAACCTGCCATTTTATGTTACTCTGATCCCGCCAAGGGTTTTGTAAAACTTAATGCTCNTGAAAATACAGTCCCGACACTTGGCAAGATGCTGACCTCTGGAGAGTAAAAGAACAGAACATGAACCACTACAGTACAAGTCTTATTCTCGGTTCCTTTCCTAATCACAGGACACTCTCAGCATGTGAATTATGCTTTATTTATTATTTTATGCATCTAAGTGTTTGTTGGCATGGATGTCTGTACACTATATGCATACCCGGTGCCTGCAGAGGTCAGAAGGTCCAATGGAACTGGANTTACAAATGGTNGTGAGCCACCATGTGGGTGCTGAGAATCCATCCTGGGTCCTCTGTTAGTGTTCTTAAACGCTGAGCTNTCTCTTTAGCTCCCCAAACTGTATTTTCTTTTTCTTTCTTTCTTTTTTTCTTTTTTGAGTTAGGGTTTCACTGTGTAGCCCTGGCTGTCCTGGAACTCTGTCTGTAGACCAGGCTGCCCTCAAACTCAGAGATTTGTCTGCCTCCATCACCCAGTCCAAACTATATTTTTCCCTCTGATAAATAATATGCTACAGCTGGCCTCCCTCTACCTTTTTGTATTAAGTTTTACCTTCTTTCCTCACTCTTCCTTTGCCCTTAGGTCTGAAGCTCCTTCAGCAAGGTCACTCAGCCCTCCCCTCTCTAGTCCTTTCGCTCCTGACCTTCCCTGTGCCCACAGCCTTACTCACCCGCCAAGTCACAGCAGAGACATCACTTCTAAAGGGTGGTCATCCCTTTCTCTCTCTCACCTGTTTCACGTGCTGGACCATCAACTCCTCCAGACAGGTCCTCAGAGGCGAATACTTATTGGATGAATATTGTTTTCTCTAATTTGCAAGTATAACAAACTAGTGGATCTTTCAACCAATCATAAAAGGAAACAGCAAACTAAAATCTAACATCAACTTAAAAAGAAACTCGTTGAGCTATTCTGAGAAAGGAAAGCTAGAATTTATCAAATACTAACTATCAAGGGCTTTAATGCCCATTATCCCCTTTATCTCACCATCTGCTATCTAACAGAGGAATAGGCTGGGGGTCTCAGAGCCCTGAAATGATTTGCCCACGTTTTACATAGGGGTAATGTTTGAATTCAGAATGCTAGACTCCCAAAATATGCTCTCTGACATGTTCCATCAATTCATATCCTTTATATTAAAAATATTTAATATTAAGACTATGCCAGGTATGGTGGCTCATGCCTGTAACCCCAGCGCTACAAAGCTGAGACAGGGTGATTTCCATGAATCCCAGGTCAGCCTAGGCTACACTACATTGTGAGATGCTATCTCAAAGGAGGAACAGACAGCACAGGCTGCTTAGTCTCTATGTGGCATATGCTCCACTCACCTGAGTGAGCCTTGTGAGTTTTTCCAACTCCCCCTTGAGCTGGCTGGCTTCAGCATCCTTTAGTCTTAGCCGAGTTTCTAGCTCAGCTTCGTAGGCACTGAGCTCTCCTTGGGCTTGCTGCAGGGATGCATTCACCTCACGCTGCTCCTGGAGGGCATTTTCTAGCTCTGCAAGCTCCTGCAAAGATTCAGCATGTTTAAATGCAGCATCCTGAGTGTCTCGTGATCATCTGCAAGTCATTGTAACTAACTTGTGCACCAAATGCTGGCCAACCGCTCCTGCCTGGCACAGAAAGATTTATGAACAGCAGGATGGAGTGTCATGCTGGCATATCCAAGTTGAAATACACACTCTTCTACTAAATGTAACCTGAAAATTCACCAAGTTATCAACATGCTCTTTCCAAAGCAACTATCTGTGTGACACTCTAGTCTGCAAGCATATGAGAAAGACAGGAGTGGGAAAAATTTACAAAAAAAAAAAGAGAATAACTAAGTATAAGGCCTTTTCTTCCCTGGACCTTGTGTTTCATTTACCTTCCTAACAGCCCTGGAAGGCAACTCAAAGTTTGTAGGTAAGCAACTGCAGAACCATCTCAGTGACCACAGCACTGTGGNGCTAGAAAAAGGAGGTGCATTATGGACCTAGATCTCTGACTGCAAAGTCCACACTTATCTAAGTAAAACCAGTATGTTCACGTAACAAAAGAACACAAAAGGACTGGCATTCTAAAGATGGCAGTGACTGAACAGAGTGCTACCAACAACCCAAGTGTTAGCCACTTCAGAAAGGAAAACACTTTAGAAACTAAACTCCTACACTGACACGCCTTCATATGTTAGTACACAACTTCCGCCTATTTATTTGGGTATGGAAGAATTAGCTCAAACTACTGTGAATAAACAGGAAGAACCTGGA
Organism: Neotoma lepida; assembly: GCA_001675575.1. Taxonomy (NCBI): domain Eukaryota; kingdom Metazoa; phylum Chordata; class Mammalia; order Rodentia; family Cricetidae; genus Neotoma; species Neotoma lepida. The sequence continues at coordinate 637,577 of LZPO01055092.1, read as the reverse complement.
TTAACTTCTATTTAGTTTTCCAAAAACCTCTTGGCACTGCTTGAATGAAATGCAGCTATTGCATGTATTCCACAAAGGATTAACATCCAAAATAGAGAGAATTCTTGCAAATCATTAACAAAAGAAAAGATGGTCCAATATAAAAAAAAATGGTCAAAGAATATGAATAGGAATCCATTAGGCTGAGGAAATCTGAACTTCAAAGAACAAATGAAGTGTGTGTAACCTCTCCAGTATTCAGGGAAAATGAAGTTAAAATAAGATACTATTTAATATGGAGCATAGAGGAACAAGTAAACCAGCACAAGGAATCCATCAGGCACAAGTACAGAGTGAAGAGCAATCCAAAGCTTCACCTGCCAAGACCACGCAGGCACTCATGCACGCATGCAGGCACACGCGCATGTGTACCCACACCCACACACACACCACTATAAAAGACATTTTGGGGGACAGTTAGGAAAATCTGAAAGTAGTTTAACCATTAGATGACCCCAAGCAAGTACCCTCAGTTTTCCTAGGTGTAAAAAGGGCATTTATTGTAGTGATGTCAGAAACTAACAACAGTGATGTGAAAGTATGATGTTTGAAACCTTATGAGCAGGAACAAAACATATATATATTTATAAAATCCAAACCAAAATATTTATTAATATAAGGAGGCTCAGAGATATTTAACCACTCTTTCAATGTTCCTGCAAATGTGAAAATTTTCATAATACAAAGTTTGGAGGAAGACACTTTTTAAAATTCAGCAGACTGACAAACAATTACATTTCCTACTGGTGTAGTGATGCACACCTACAATCTCAGCACTCAGGTGGTAGAGGCAGGAGAGTTACAAGTTCAAGGCCAGCCTGAGCTACATAGTGAGATTTTTTTTTTAATTTTTTTTTTTTTTTAAATTTTCAAGACAGGGTTTCACTGTATAGCCCTGGCTGTCCTGGAACTTGCTTTATAGCCCAGGCTGGCCTCAAACTCACAGAGATCCACCTGCCTCTGTGGCTCAAGTGCTGGGATTAAAGGCATGCGCCACCCCTGCCAGGCTACAGTAAGATTTTATCTGAAAAAGATAACTAAAACAGCACAGAGAAATTCTCAAAGTAATGAGGGCAGGCAACAAACGAAAGGTATAACTTACAACCTTATGTGTCTATCTAGCTGTAAAATGATGTCAGTTACCAAGTAATAACAGTAAGATGAACCATGTTATTCCTATAATTTTACTGCATACCCCTAATACAAACATTTCATATAGCACTTTGAGTAGACACAATTTCATAATCTTTAGTTATTTGGCAAGCTTTGAGAGACAGGAACAAAGCTAGCATAATCTTTCTGGGTAAAGGAAAAATAATGCTTCCAGGTGTGCAAAATAAGAAAGAGTAGTTGTCACTGTCCTCAACTTTAAAGAACACACACCAAACAGCCACTAATCCTTTGTGACTTATAGTGGCACTGTTTCTAGCTAAATTTGGACATCATTTACTTCTGCAGTTTGAACAAACAGAAAGAAAGAAATCATACCTTCCTCATATTTTCTGCATCCATGGCAACTATTTCCAGCTCATCCCTCTCCTGCTTGACGTCTGTCAGTCTCTGCAGCAATGTCTCTTTCTCATCCTGTAGCTTCCTGCATTCATTCTGGGCCTGAGTTGCCTGGCCTTTGATGGTCCCCAGGTACTCTTGCAACCCACTGATGACACCTTCTAAATCCTTCTTCAGAGCTTCATTTGCTGCTATCTGGCCTATGCAAGATTAAAAGAGAGGGGTAATATGTATTTTAGAAGTATTTTATCTCCTTGGTGATTGGTTATTAGCCCAGAGTGAAATTCTAAGTTTCTTATTTACTTTATTTTTTGAGATAGGATAATTTATTCCCTATAATACTATGCAGGTACACAATAAGATAAGCATATTTATGACAAATATTTATAGAATGCCTAATGCTATAAAAATTTAATTTCTGCTAAAATAATTTTAAAAAAGGTATAGTAAAACTATGAGTTCTTGCTGAATACACAAAACAAGACCACTCAATAAATAAGACTAACACCAGTCTCAGACTGGCAGCATAAAAATACACTTGAAGGGTTAAAAAGAAAGTTATCATGGGGGTTGGAGAAATGGCCCATCAGTTATGTCATGGCAGCTCACAACTGGCTGTAACTTCAGTCCCAGGGGCTCTGACGCTCTCGTCTACATTCCATGGGCACCACATGCACATGGCACATAGACATACGTGCAGGCAAGACACCCATTCACATACAATTTTGTGCAACTATTTTAAAAGTATATGCTGATACATGCTATTTTGCAGGGTACTTTATTGAAAACTGTATGAAAAACTTCTCTCAACAACTAATTATCAAGACATAAACAAGTTTAAGGTTACCCACAGAATGGCAATCAGGGAATGGAATCTTGCGTTACACTGAGTGCAGGCTCTCGTTACTACACCGCTATTTTGAGAATGGTCTCATTTAAAACTGCCTTGCAAATGGGGACCCAGACTTCTCTCCACACACTTTCTGTAACTAGACAAGGAGTCTCCTAACGTCAACGGGCTCCTGAAAGGATCTCATGCCACAGAAGATGATCAATGACCAGCTCTTCCTGATCATACCGACCTGGTGCTTACTGGTCATCAGTGTAACAAACCATAATAGTACAAAATTCTTAAAATTTTATTAAACATTCGGATAAATTTAGCAAAATTTCCCTATCAAATACCAGTACTACTACCGAGACTGTATCCAAGTCCTAGATTATCTGTCTGGGTAACTTCTGCTAAGACTGAAACCATTCACTTAAGTCACACTTGAATTCTCACCGTCAGTAAGCTGTTGTTCAAGATCCTTGATCTCTTCAGTCTCTTTGGCAATTCTAGAAAGTATCTCATCCAGGCGGTTCTCCAGCTGTGTGTACTGCTTGTTCATAATGTCAAGCCGCTGTTCTTTACCCCTTTTCTGGGCTTTCATGTGGGACTGAATTTAGGGGAAAGAAACGAATACAACCTAAGCTTTTAAAACTCTTAAAAAAATCTTTAGCAACATTTTTAAAAAGAAGGATAGAAAATAAAATGTGGCAACTGCATCTGTTCGAGTTAGACCCTGCAGTATTTTCATGTAAGTGGNTCTTATGAAAACCCCAGGATGAGTTGAAATAAGATGAGAAATCAGAGCTGATTAAGGAGTATAAGACATTAAGGGCACAACTGGTAAGTCATATAGAAAATTTCAGTGCTTAATGCATAAATTAAAATGTGTCTTTTAAAAAAGGGTTCCAGAGCACTGGCTATACTGAAAGACAGTATATTAACAGGGAACACCCCAAAGAACATTCCAAAATATAAATAAGCATTATATCTGTGTACAAGGACTCTAAGAGATTTGACTTATGGGTTTTTATATTTACAAAATTTTGGAGTTGGGAGTTTTATAACAGATAACTAAGGCCTTTGCAATGTGAAAAACTACATTTGAATGTACTTTAAAAGGTTTCTTGGGGAAAATGGAGACTTGTGATAACCAAATTCTCAGAATTCATGTTTATTCTCTATCTCCTATTCAAACATTTTGTTTTAGATATAATAAACTGGGAATGGTGAGGGTGCTCAAAGACCATTTATCCCAGCAAGTATTCAATGCAGAGCCTGGGAGAGGCATTCCTCTCACACTATCCATGCTCTGGGTGCAAAGGCCCCTCATAGGCCCACACACCCTCTTGTTCCTGCCTCCTGACAATGACTGCATTCTCCAGCCACTGCCACCTGAAAGGAATGGATTCTCTCCCTCAGGTGTGCCAGGGGAACCAGAGAACCAATGATCTAGTCTAAGCCTTCATTTTACAAATGTAAGCCTGAGTCTCAGATCAATCAAACATCTTGACTGGGGTCTCCTTAGGCAACAGTTCCTACACACAGTAATTCTCGAGAGAAAATTTGCCTTCCCACTCATTCCCCCCTTACCCAACAGGCTCAGATACTAGAACAATAACTGAGGGAGGGCTCATCAGAACAGTTAGAGCCTGAACAACAAACGCTAAGGTTTTCAAGCCTAAGACCTGTTGGATTAGACAAGAACATCCTCTGTTTGAGAGGTCTCCTTTCAAATGGAGAACAAATAAGTGGCAACGCGCCATCGTCAACGTCAGCTTTTATTTTATTACCAGTAAATTTGATGGGATGTTCAAATCTTACCTTTCCCCACACTCCCCAAATACTCACTTCAAACCTTTTGACACTTAGTTGCTGTAGATAAGAGTTTACATCCTAATAGTACACCCTAGACATTGGTGGCTCAAGAATGAACAAAACCCCTCTTAACCAACAACTCTTCAAACTCCCGGTTAAAAGAACACTGCAAGCAACCTCTCCATGCAGGGCAAGCATGTGGTTCAAGATGTCGATACTGGGCACTAAACACATGCAGCCACAGCAGACCCTGCCGTTTTACGCAGCGGTGGAGCTCACAAAAGAGTTACTGTGAAAACAGGAACTCGCAGACCTGACTCCTCCTCCTTCCAAGCCCTTTCTCTATACACAGAGGAATGACCATACCTTAACTCCGAATCTGTCCTGTTACAACTGAGCCGTGGAGAACAAAACTAGTGGGAGGAAAGCTAAGTTCGTCTTCAAATTCATGTGCCCTTCCCTCTCTGACAGCCACATCTTTGCAAGTGCCTCTGCGCCTAAAGTCACTTCCTAGTGCCTCAAACCACCGTCCTAGCAAAGTGTTGAGTGACAGCTGAGCTGGCCCAGTCACCAGCAGGCTCTGTGAACAGGCCCCGCCTCCATCTTTAAATCAAAACACAGGAAGCTCCCGAGGGCCAATCACGCCCAGAGGCTGAAAGATCACTAGGCTAATTCCCTCTAGGACAGCAGCACAGCTCTTTATGTTTTCCCAGTGATACTGTTCCTCTAGCTGGGAAAGCTTGGTAACTACAATGGGATTCAATTTTTAAATGCCATTTTCCATTTTGAAACCTAATGAAATGTACTTTTAAAAAACATCTGACTAGGCTTGGTTCCTGAGCTAATTTTTCATTTTTTATCTTTATTTTTGGATTTTAATCCTTTCCTGAGGAAAGGGTTGTTGTAGTAAGCTTAAGCAAGGGCTCCATCTCTTCCTCAGAGTGATCAGGGTCATATAACTTAGTTTTCCAAGTCACATTTCTACCCTCTGCAAATTGAAAACTTGAGATGAGGTGAACTGAAAAGGCTGTGCTCTAGTGTGGGGACTGGAGCTTGGTGGATGGGCCTGACTCCTACCTGAGCAGATGGGTTCTAGCTACCCTCAAGACTAAGACTCAGTCTCCTTAGCCTCTCTTCTATGTGATACTGCACAGAAACACAGTGAAAAGTACATCCCTTTCTGCCCAGGATGTCACCGTCATTTGCTGAAGCAAACACACAATTCAGGATTTAATCAGACTNAGGACCATCAGGCTGCTTCCTTCCTGCCTTCCAGGGGGAGACAGTTTTCTATTGTGAGGGCAACCCTTACACAGATGGAAGACTTCTTAATACACGATGTAATAAAGTAAGACACTACTATTATACATCATAGTACTTAAAAATCTCTTGAGTTTTCATCTAACAAAAATTCTCCAAAATAACCAAGACTCTTAGGGCTAGGGAGATGGCCATATGAGCATGAGAAGCTGAACCCAGATACCCAGCACTCACGTAAAGCAGGCACAGCACAAGGCCAAAATCCCACCCCCGTGGGGGGGCAATCCTTGAAGCTCACTGGCCCACCAGCCTAGCTGAATTACTTAACTCCAGATTCAGTAAGAGATCCTGTCTCAAAAATAAACGAATGAACAAATAAATGAGTACACAAATAAGACAGAAAACAAAAGAAGATGAAAACTGACACTGACCTCTGGCCTCCACANATATATAACATGCACATGTACACACACATGAATGTGTGTGTACACTACAGATGCATGCATACACACACAATTAAAAATACTTTTAGTAAGAATACTAAGTCTTAGGCTTTCTTTAGACAATAAGGTTATCATCCTTTGTCAAAATTCCCTGGCCCTCTACTCATAGGTATGTACACACTTACATACATACATACAAAACTGACTAATTTGTCAAGTACTTAAAGCATTTGTAGTGCACTGTCCTTATCACATTCAATTTTGATTCCTGTTAGTCCAGAGGTCTTCCATTTTCTTAGTTTATAATTCATAATTCACACTATAACAGGAGAACATGGAGGAAACAGTTCCACTATTTCAGAACAGTGGCTAAAATGTACGCCATTAGTAGCAATCACTGACAGAATACAAGAGTCTCACCCTACCAATCAGCCTCTGACTTCACAGCTCAGGACGACAAACTCCAGAGAAATGGTTTATTAAAAGGACAAAGTGGGGGCTGGAGAGGTGGCTCAGAGATTAAGAGCACTGACTGTTCTTCCAGAGGTCCTGAGTTCAATTCCCAGCAACCACATGGTAGCTCACAACCATCTGTAATGAGATCTGGTGCCCTCTTCTGTATACACAATTTAGTGTCTGTTTAAAAAAAAATTTTTTTTTTAAAAATAAATAAAAGGACAAAATGAACAGGAACAGCAAACAGCTTTTGTGGAATATTTGCATGAAGAATTAAAAAGGTACGTAAGACCCCACCCCTGCTTCAGCACTTTCTGCCTTTAAGGAGAAAGAAATTTATAGGGCACCTTGAAGCAAGTCTGTCTTGCTCTAAAATATAATGAATTCAACCACTGCCCCCCAAAAAAGTGTACCATGCAGCCTTCATTTATTGAAAGCCATTCTTTCAAGACTCAGGTTGTTTTGTTTTGGATATAAATGATTCATATGAATACAGAGCATATATTTGTATCTAATTATAAATATATATATATATACATATGTAAGTTATATATATGTATATATATATAATTATCACTTAAATCTGTGTATCAAACTAAGAGACTTTCAGAAAGGGTTCTAGCACTAAAAACGACGAGGCCTGTACAGTCTCCACAGAACAGGTCAAGATCTTCTACTGTACTCACGTGCTGTGGGTCTCTGGAGTCCAGGCTGTCGATGGGCAGTTGTAGGTTGTTCATCTCCTCCTGCTTTGCAGCTGTTTCTTTCCTTTGCTTTTCCATCTGCATTTCTAGATCCAGAGCCTCCCGGCGCAATTTGTTTAGAAGTTGTATTCTACCACTCAAGTGCTTGAGAAGAAGGTCCTTTTCTGCTTCTGAAATCTAATTCTCCCCAAACCCCACCATGTAATTAACAAAGGAGAGCAACAACAAACTATGAAGCTAACATCTATAATTTTTTTAAAAATTCCATATCATAGAGAACTAGTAAAATAAGAGATGTGGCTGTGGTGGTTTGAATGAAAATGGTTCCTACAGGCTCACATATTGAAAACTTGGTCCCCAGCTGCTGGAGGAGGTGTGTCACTGGGGACAGGCGCTGAGGTTTCAAAAGCCCTGCCATTCCCGGTTAGTTCCCTCTGCCTTGTGCTGTTATCTCAAGATGTCATCTCTCAGCTACTACTCCAGCACCATGCCTGCCTGTCTGCTGCCACAAAGGTCATGGACTCTAGCTCTCTGGAACCCTGAGCCCCCAAATTAAACATTTAATTAATTAATTTTGGTTTTTCAAGACAGGGTTTCTCTGTGTAACAGTCCTGACCATCCTGGAACTCTCTCTGTAGACCACACTGGCCTTGAACTCACAGAGATCCACCTGTCTCTGTCTCAAGAGTGCTGAGATTAAAGGTCTGAGCCACCACCACCTGGCTACTTCCTACAATTTTTAATGTAGAGATTTATACAAATGTAGCAATGCTTTTCAGAAGTGTAGGACTGAGGATGATGGCCCACATCTTTAATCCTAGCGCTTTGGAGGCGGATGCAGGAGGAGGAATAAGTAGTTGAAGGTTATCCTCAGCTACATAGCAATTTCCAGGCCACCCTGGGCTACATGAGACCCTGAATCAAAGAAAAGATCCAAAATACATTAAATTTTTTTTAACCTATGTAATTACATCATGGATTTAAACTGCATGAAACACTTGGCAATTGCTAAAAGCAGTTTTTGGTCATGTTTACCCCTGCCTGACACACACCTTGCATTTGACAATGTTCATGCCACACCAGAGCTGTTCTTTGGTTCTTAACCTAAGTCCCAGGTGAAGAGGCTTAGTCAGAAGAGATGAGTCAGGAAGCAACACAGTATAGGAGGTTGAATAGATGTTCTTCTGAGAACTTTTTAATATTCATTTTTACTATTTTAATTATTTGTGTATCTGTATGTGAGTTTGTGCGTGTGAGGGCAGATGCCTGTGGAGAACAGAAGTGTTGGGTCCCCCTGGAGTTATAGGCAGTTGTGAGCTGCCTAACATGGGTGCTGGGAACTGAACTCTGGTCTTCTGGAAGAGCAGTAATTGATCTTAACTACTGACCCATCTCTCAGTCCCCTTTTGTGTCAATTTTAAGTAATTTATTTCTATACATTTTATGAAATGCTAATAGGATGTCANCATGAATGACATGCTTTAACCATATTCAAGTCTAAAAGTATCCAACAATTAATTTCAAAATAATTTATATGACCATATATCCCTGGCTGTCCTGGAACTAACTCTGAAGATTGAGCTTGCCTCAAACTCACAGAGATCTTCCTACCTCTGCCTCCTGAGTGCTGAGATTAATGGCGTGCACCACCACTACTGCAATTCTTCAGGTAGGAAGCAAACCCACATTAAAAATTATTTTCTTAGCTACACTTCCAACATACCTTTTTTTGTTGTATAGCTTCTTCTAGTTGATTAAATTCTTGAGTAGCCCGTAATATTTTCTGTTCTGCTGTTTCTATTTCATGATGTAGCTCTGAGAGTCGAATTTGTGCTGCAAATTTAAAACAATTCTCATACATACGTGGGCGTGCAGGCGTGTGCGCACACACGCACACACACAAGAAAAATGCTGAACTTGTAAAGATTTTACTACATTTTCTTTCTTTGCAATGTGCTCCACCCTAGTTAAGTTGTTCCACGGCAGACAAAGAAATGTATTACTTATGATGGCTTCCATCTCTATTCAGCTCTATTCTACAAAACTATAATTGATCCTTTTATTTGTATAATTCTTAACATGAGAAGGACTTGATTTCTCTTACCACTGTGAACTGTTTTAAGAGAACAGGACTTCATTGCAAAGTAGGTACATTACATGTTACTAAATCATAATTCACCCGTGATATTAACAATAACACCACTACCATTACCTTTGTTATAGATTAAATGCTTTATGATGGGAATCAGTATCAAGAAGTTCACCATTTGGAGCTGGGCATGGTGGCACACGCCTTTAATCCCAGCACCCAGAGGTAGAGCAGGGGGATCTCTGTGAGTGGAGGGCAGCCTGATCTACATGGTGAGTTCCAGGACAGCCAGAACCATAGAGAAAATCTGTCTCAGAAAAAAAAACAAAAACTGAAACCCAAGTAGTTTGGTATGGGATGGCTGGAGCTGGACCTGAGGAAGGGCACTTGTACAATATATGCACAAGGCCTTAGGCTTGTTTCCCAGCACCAACAAAGAAAAAGGAAGGAAAGGAAATAAAGAAAAGGGAAGTAACAGAAAGAAATAAAGAAAGACAAACAGAAACTTTCCTCTGGAGGGGACCTCAAATCAGCTACTTTCTACTACAGATTTCATTTTGCCTTTTCCCTACTCACACTTCATCCTCTCACAAAACCCTCCTGAAGCNAGTCTCTACACACATCTCATTTACTTCTGCTTTCTCCTGCCAAAGCTTTCCATAAAACACATGTGAAAAAAGAAATCAGTCTCCACCTGGCCTCCTATGTAACTATCAGCTAAGCCAGGATGTGCTAATAATCTGATTAGTGGGAGCCCCACAGTGGACCAGGAGTGCACAAGGTGCACAGACTCCAGTCAGGGTTCCCTTTCTTCCACATCCACACAGCAAGNGCCTAAGTGGATTCGGAGCTAACACTGGCAGAGTACCTTTAGTACCTCTTGGCTTCACCTCTTCCTGTAGTGGCTTGCCAGAAGTGGAAGACCCCTTGAATCAGACTGGGGGATGCACACTAGGGTTGAGGAAACAGACAGCAGGAAAAGTCAGAGGCCAGCCTGAGGTCTAAGTCTAAGGAGAGTGCTCTGCTCCAGTACTGGAAGGCTTCTGTCCCCATGGTTCTTTACCTGCTTCAGTGATTATTAACTATACCTCTAAATGAGTAGTTTCAGTGCCTGTTGGCAGAATCCGACTTACATACTTCCCTCCCCTAGGTTTTCACTATGTAACAGCTCTGGCTGACCTGGAACTCACTCTGTAGACCAGGCTGGCCCTGAACTCAAAGAGATCTGCCAATCTCGGCCTCCCAAGTGCTGGATTAAAGGCGTGCACCATCACTGCCTGGCCAGACTCTTCTTAGATCGATTCCTTGAACATGTTGCCATCAATTACTGTCAGAAACCTGATTCTCAACCACAACAGGAATCATCTAAAAAGCAGGCTCAATGATCACTACTTAGGCTTTAGAGTTTTCATGTAAATAATAAGTACCACCAATATGCTCAACTAAAAATTATAAGATAAAAATCAACCTGTATATCCTGTTATTTTATGGCTGTCTGTCCATCTATATGCACGAATTACTTTTTTTGTGCTAGACACTGAACCGAAAGCCTTGCACATGCCAGGCAAATGTCCCACATGGAACCACACCCCCACTCTCATACTTTTTAAGAACTTAAGAATAACTTTGTTTAACCTGCACTTATTTTTTTTTCCGTGTCTTCCAACTCTACATCCGGTGATGCATTGGCTCTCAGGGGCACGTGCTCATGTCTAAGCTGTTCTCCTGGCATCATCTTCTGGATCTGAACTGCCTGGGCCTGGCTTACAATGTAAGTCTCAGTGGCAAACATGTTTCTCTTGTATCTGGATTTGCCAATGTAGGGGCTTTCATCTGGGGATTTGTCAATTTCAGCATACTAAAAGCAAGCATAGCAATAGGTTTATGGATTAAGAAGCAACCCAAATGACATTATTCATCTTATTAGTGGCAAATATATCACAGAATTACTTATATTTATATTAATCTTATACGTCTAAAAGCTAAAAGATGTAATGCTATTCTATATTTTCTTTTTAATATAGCAAAAAGGAACTAGAACTAAAAATGGTCTCAAAAGGATTCTTCTTTCTACTAACAAGTAAAGCTCGGATTAACTGACTAAAAACTACCCACGGCTATACAGCTACTTAATATTGTTTAATCTTTCAGTCAAAAGCCTGTGTGTATTATGTTGCTTCCTGACCAATGTAAGTAAGATCTCAATCTAATACATTTTTAATATTAAAATCTTAAAACCTAAACAACGCATGATACTGTTAGAATTACTGATCTTGGACATTCGGTAGTTCCTTGTTTCTATGGCGTTTTTACTAATAATGGCTGACTAGTACTGACTCTAGAGAGCAGTGAACAAGCCCCTGGAGGCGGCTACCACTCAGGTGCTGAAGCCCTTCCATTCAGAGTTTGGATTTAATTGACCCACACCCAGAGTAAGCCACCCAAAGTGGCTAAGACAACTGCTTTCAATCATAGATGTAGCTATACACAAGGAACTCCTTGGAACTTTTATCTTTTTAGAACACTACTTTAACTCCATGAGCCAAACAACACACACTCAACGAAAATACTTTGGTGGTATCCTTACATCAAGAAAATGGAGTGTGACTGGTGAGCTGGCTCAGCAGGTGAAGGCACTTGTGGCAAAGGTACCTGCTGCCAAGCCTGACCACCTGAGTTCAATCTCTGGGACCCACACAGTGGAAGCAAAGAAGTGACTCCCAAACTGTCTGACCTCCACATGCATGCCCTCCTATACATACAAACACAAATATGTATTTAAAAAGAGAACAGAATGACTAATGGTAAAATCCTTCAATGTTCCTGTCACTTGTCTTCCTCCTACCTCCCCCATCTGGGCTTTAATTTTAGATTGCTAAAAAATATAAACTTACCTCTGATGGATAATAATTTAGTGGCTCAAACTTAGCATCAATTTTATAAAAGGCCAGTTCCTGCTCCAGCTCATACTGCTTTTGACACNCTCGAGTTAGTTCCATTGTTTTCTGTTTTAGCTATTGGTCAATAGGAGATGAATCAGCATCAGTGAGTTAGCATGATCCTANAATGATATAGGTAGTTCTCACCATAGCTACACCAAATAGCACAACACTGAAAATATTTTATCACAATCCTATATTAAAAAAAATGAAACACAGAATTATCATTTCAGAAGAGATCACATAAAAGACCTTTGAAGCTTGTATGCTATTTCAGGATATAGTGAGTCAAGTTTTAATTTAAAAGCAGTTTAGGATGTCTCATCTAAACATGAAAATAAATATCAGCCATTCTGTAGTACTTGCTTCCTGGTTTCCCAATTGTTAGCACTTGGTTATTGAACTTAACTCTTTGCTTACTCTTTGATTTTAATGATTGCTTCAATTCATGGAGAGACATTTTACAGAGGAGAGGAAAGATTGGCTTTAGTCAATGACTCTTAGCTGTGAGTGTTCAGTACATTTGTGTATGTGGGGGGAATGGTAGGGGGTGAACCTCACTGTGTTTGCCAGAAATCTGCTATGCAGCCCAGCAGGCAGAGTGTGTGATCTTTCCNTCTCAGCCTCCTGAGCACTAGATTACAGGCATGTGCCTCCATGCTGGGCCAGAACATTACTCTTTGTAGCAGAGGTAAGGGATGTAAGTAAACTCAATCAGATGCAAATATATGGCATTAGTCATTTTTAATACAGTAACTCTACTCTAATTACAACCTTTTGGTTACTCTTGGAAGATTTTGGAGCTGGGAGGGAAATGTAAGAATAATCTATTCTAATTTTCTGAATTTTTTCAGACTGGCAAACTGCCTTGCCACAGGTTTACCAGACTAGCAAACTAATCCTTTGAGTTCATTTCAAAGGTCCACTAAGTGATTTTTTTTCTTTTTCTTTTCTCTTTTTTTGGGGGGGTGTAGTCTGAGAGTTGATTTCAAACAGAAAAGCATGCAGAAGTATTTCATGAATATCAAAATACAAGTTGAAAAGAAGAAAGCGTACACATGAACACTTTACAAGACCAGGAAATCAGAATCGTGCATGAGTTAGCGTGCAGTCACCTCCTGAGTACCTTCAAAAGGAGTAACACTGATCTCGAGCTCTCTCTGAGAGCCAGACGCTGTGTGGTTTACACTGCTACCTCACCCAGGCTGCACAACCCAATCTGAGGTGTTAAAAACTGCTCAGTGTTACTCCACTTGCCCAGCTGAGCAGCTAGTTGAAAAAGTAGTGTTCAAATCTGCATAACCCGGTTTCAAGTCTAACCCTGTCTATTGTCCCATCTGCCTTCAGTGGCCTCTTGCAGGCTCTCTAGCACATTGCCTACATTGATGTTTCCAGTGAATGCTCAAGAGACCGAGTCTCAGAGATACAATTCACAATCAACAGCATCAACTTATGTTCAGGTTTTTCCCTCAAAGCAAATTGACAACGGCCAAAACAAAACAGGGCAAACACTACTGGAAGAACAGAACAAGCCTGGACTACTTTCAATACTAATCTTTTTTTTCAAAGTACTTTTGTGTTTTCCATAGTTCTAGACTTAGAGGATGGTAAGCCCTCAGCAAACATCTGGAAGCAGAAGTGCATAAATGAGAGCAACACAGGAACCAAGGGAAGTAGTAGGCTAGTAGTATATTGGCTATGGAGAATCAAGAAATGACTGCAGTTAACGTACTACAAACAGGAACAATAATACACATTTCCTCTTGCATTCAAATTTGCTCTCCTGTATCCAAAGTCATTTACAACATATTACACAAACACATTCCCAAAGAGGCAAACCAGTTTCCAAACTTAAAATGTAAACAAGCATATTCATACAAGTTATCATGCAACATCACAGAAAACAGTGTGCATTCAGTCCTGAAGGAACTACCTGAAAGAAGAATAAAGACCCGGCAGAAAAAGGCCTGCAAGAAACCAAGATAAGGCTAAGAGAAGAAGCAAACAGACACATTACCTACAGCACACTGGAGAGCTAGGCTCTGGTGCCACTAGCATGTCTCTATTGATGGCTCACCACCAAATGATAGTTATCAGAGCTTGTGTCACTCCTACTCTAACATAAATTTACCACCTTGCATTAATGGAGCTTGCTTCACTTGGAAGTTATTGTCACATTTAGAACTTTACTAAATCCTCACAAGGCCATGAGGTGGCAGGGCAAGTAAACATTCCATTTAAACAACAAGAACACTGAAAGGTCAGAGTTAAATACCTTGCAAAATGACCAAGAGGAAGTTGGGTTAGTATTTGTAGATGGTGGGGATAGGGGTCCACTACAGTTTAGATGGCCATCAAAACAACTTTTGTTTTATAAAGGAACTAGTTTAGTGCACAAATAATCACTTAATAAAATTGCAAAATGTTATATAATTGGAGTGATACTATCATCACATATCCTGCAAGAGACAAAGGGAAATGTAAGCTCTCAAAAGAAGACCTAGAATTCTCCTTTTAAATATATAGTAGTACTTTGGGATAACAAAAAGAGACAAAATAATGAAATGGGTAATTTAAAAAGGAAAGACAAAATGATCAATAAATACATATATAATATTCACTCTTCCAGCAGTTAGAAAAATATAAACTAACAAAATTCTATTTTTTTCTCTCCTATAAGTTCACAATAATAAACCCAGTTGGACCCTTTTACCCACTGCTGTGGAAAACATAAATCACTAACAAGCTTTTTTAAGTGGACATTGGTATATGTGAGTGTGTGGTGTGTGGTGTGGGGTGTGTGTGTGTGTGTGTTTGTGTGTGTGTGTGTATGTGAGTGTGTGGTGTGTGTGTGTATGTGAGTGTGTGGTGTGTGTGTGTGTATGTGAGTGTGTGGTATGTGGTGAGTATGTGTGTGTGTGTGTTATGTTGACAACTTGCAGGGCTGGCTATCTTTTTCTACCATGTACGTTCCAAAGACTGAACTCAGGTCTGTACACTCAGTGGCAAGCGCCTTGACCTAGTCCTATTTATCAAAACTTCAAAAGAAATTTCCACAGTAATTTTACTTGATATGATTTATGCTAAAGAAATACTACTGTGAGTGTGTAAAATACACACATACAAACACACTCAATTTCTATGTGGTACTATTTCCACTAGCAAAAACAGCTATCTAAATATCTATCTGCAGAATTGGCTAAATTATGGAAGAGCCATTTAATGGAACAAAAACTCAGACTTTTAGAACACTGAGGAAGATTTATAGATGCATTATTTTTTAACTTGGAGAGCTTTAACTGTGTTGTTCAAGATAAAATGCAGTATCTATATTGTCTATAGATACACATATGTATTAAAAAGATTCCTTTTAAAAATATTTACAAAATTATTCCAGTGTATAATGTACTTATTACATATGTAGTACAGAACCATGGAAACAAAAAAAGGTTATATATTAACATCTGGGGGAGTGAAAGAGAAGAAAAGCCTTCATTTCCACATGCTTATATTTCTACGATCTGAATTTGTTAAAATAAATATAAGTTAATTATGTATAAAAAGATTTTTAAAATGTTAACAATAAAAATAGGACAACTTGCAGAAGAGCATAATATGACTTGTAACAAAAATACAGAAGAGGGCTGGAGAGATGGCTCAGCGGTTAAGAGCACTCACTGACTGCTCTTCCAGAGGACCTGGGTTCAATTCCCAGCACCCACATAGCAGTTCACAATTGTCTGTAACTCCAGTTCTGGGGGATCTGACACCTTCACACCAAAGCACATAAAATAAAGTTAAATAAATTATAAAAAAATTAAAGGCATGCACCACCACCTATGACTACATTTTAAAAAAAAATTGAAAAAAAATACAGAAGAAAGAACAAAACTGTTGATAGTTTATATAACATCTGTCTAAAGTGTAACATATAACAAATGATAGGAAAACACACACTGGCAGGACCACCCAGCAGGTAAAGGCACTTGCCCTCAAATTTTATGATTTGAGGTTGATCCCTGGGGTTCACAAAGGGCAAGGAGAGAATTGAAAACTGCAAGTTGTCCTCTGACCTGCATATGTGCACACACCAAATGCGTGTGTGGGTATGTGTGTGTGTCTGTGTGTGTGTGTGTGTGTATAAATTTACAAAATCATATTGTCTGTGTTGAAAAGGCTTTTCTGGGCCAGGTGGTGGCGCACACCTTTAATCCCAGCACTCGGGAGGCAGAGGCAGACTGATCTCTGTGAGTTTGAGGCCAGCCTGGTCTACAAAGCGAATTCAAAGCTAGCCAGGACTACACAGAGAAACCCTGTCAGGGCGGGGTGGTGGTGGTGGTAGTGGCAGGGCTGGGGAAGGCCTTTCTTGAAGCGCCAAGCACACAGTTAATGTCTATTTATTTTAGGACAGCAGGTATATTCTGATTATTGTAGTGTAGTTCAAGACATCCATCAGATTCACTACTAAATAAAAACATGTCTCTGCTAGGTCTTAAATTTACCTCTCAAGGCCTGATTTATATGACTATAGCTCTAACTCTTCTTGTGTGAGACAGTTGCATCTGGTAGAGCTCCCTGAGTTGCCTCCAGCCTGGACAACTGGCTCCTTGACCCTCTCCAGACTTCTCAATTAACTTCTCAGTTAATCGCCTTCTCAAGTATTTGTCCAAACTCTTCTACATTTAAATGTTTTTCTCCACATTTCAATTATAAAGTCAAATTACGTAAAAGTTAGACTTTACAGAGTTACGTAAAGGTCACCTTGGAAATTTCCTAGACGTTTAACCCTCTGAAACAGCTCAGGTTAATCTTCCACCATTTTCCCCACGAAGACCATCACGTATCTTTCCATGCAGGGTCATGCTGGATTCACTGTTTTCACCACTTGGAATTTTTCACATAGTAAAATATGCCCAGCACCCTTCCATGTATATACAGTCTGGCTTCATTTTATCAGGAGCTTACTACAAGCTATTCAACCACATGGATGTCCAATGATGGACATTTTAGTTATTTGAAGTTTTGCTAATATGAAGCAATGAAGCATGTCATATATTCGTGTGTGTGTGTGTGTGTGTGTGTGTCTATGCATGAACACAGGCTTACTTTTACACATTACTGCTACCATTTCTACAGAAAATAAGTCTCCATGACACAGGGTGCATGTTTAACCTTTGGATAACTCTGCTAGCTTCTAAACTTTTGACAATANATAGTCTTATCTATGAAGCTATTTTAAACATATCTTAAGCAGTGTGACCAACTCCTCCCAGTGTGAAGCATGTTTCTTCTCATGCTGGACACCATACCTCACACATTAGCCTTTGGGTAGCACATCACAGTCAACTACAATTCGCAAAGCCTTTGGCCATCTTCCCNATGCTACAGTCAGGATGTTGTGTTTTTAAATGTAAGAGCAAAATTTCTCTACCTTAACAGAATACAGCCAAAGCAATGTGTAGCACAGACTCACCAACTTATTTTTTGTGCTAAGGTCACTTTCTAGCTCCTCACAGCTCTGTTTCTGCAACATGGCCTTTTCTTTTAAGGACTTGTTTAGCTTATCTTGATTTTTAATTTCTTCAAGAAACTTTGTTTGTTTGTCCTTAAGCTCTTCTGTTTCCACCATCTTCTTTTCCAGGGCTTTTTCCAGTCTTTCAACCTCTTCTGCCAATACAAATGTAACAGGTAATTTGTCGCTATATTCTCTACCTGGACAACAAAGCGTGCTTCTCAGAGCAACAGCGGAAGAAGTCTAAGAACACGCAACATGACTCTGCTTTGAAAATTATACACCATGGGGGTTCGGGAAAAAGATGACCACCTTGGATTTAAATCCGATGTAAGAAAGCAGTAGTAATTGGAGGGGATCTTTATCATAATTATTATTTGTGTGACACACACACACCACACACAGGAAGCCATGGTGTAGCACAGAAGTCATAGGGCAGCTCTGTGGAGCTGGCTCTCTTCCACCTTTTTGTGGTTTTCAGGATGGGACTCAAGTTAGTAGACTTGCTCGGAAGCACCTTCCTCACTAAGCTACCATGGTGTGAAACCGCCATTTTTGTAGGTCAAAAGTAGATGAATACCAATTTCAGATTCAATTTCAAGTTCACACTGAACAGAGGCCAAGTTCGCAACATTCTAAAATGGTCACTTTATATATTCCTTTCTCCTCAAACCTCCACCCCGTTTCTGAGCTGAGCTTCACACTTCGCTAAAGGAATGAGTGCCCTTTTTTCCTACTTCCAAGACAACAAAAGCACCGATACCTACACGTTCTTTTCTCTCCTTTTTAATGGACCCTCCTACCAAAAGATGATCAATGATCTCTGTCTGTCTCTCAAAATCTAATCTCATGGTCCTCATTTTTATGAACTAAAAGAATCAAGGTGTAATTTGTCTCTCCTGATCTTAGAAAAACTATTTCATTACTATAAACTTTGAGATTTAATTGCATTTGTTTCTTCCCATTTCTTGGCCTTGAAGCTATTGGTGAATGTTTAGTCTTGGATCTTTTCTTTACCTTTAAACCTAAAAATCACAATTACTAAGTATTACAAGAGGGAAGCTGTTATAGGAATTTCAAGTCTTTGAGCAAACATCTTCCTCCCATTCTTCAATCTGTGAATACCTATCATTAGCTCCCATTCCTCTTGAATTGCTCTGGGCAAGAACATCAAACCAATTCAAAGTAATTCTTTTGTTTGTTTTTCTGTTCTTGTTTTTTGAGACAGAGCTTCTCTGTGTAGCCCCAGCCATCCTGGACCAAGCTGGTATCAAACTCAAGAGATTAGCCTGCCTCTGCCTCCCTAATGCTGGGAATAAAGGTGTGTGCTAGCACTGCCCAGCCCAAAGCCATTCTAAAGCCATCTCTGTGCCTGTCTGACCTCACGTGTCAGCCCACTCACCATGGTGACCACTTGCTCTCTTGAAATCTTTTCTGGGTTTTTGAAACTATTTCCTGTACTCTGATCTTGCTAGCCTGTCATTTACTGTTTCTTGGCTGGCTGCTCACCATTCTTCCTCTTCTCACACCTTACACACACACACACACACACACACACACACACACGCACACGCACACGCACACGCACACGCACACACACACATTCAGGAGATCATTTTTGAGGTAGGGAACTTTGGTACATAGTACATGCTCAACAGATACTTCCTTAATTAACAACTTATGGTGCCATTTTCCATGTAAATTTTAGTAGGATTGTAAAGTTTATAATTTATCCTTTTAAAAAAATGTCAGGTGTGGTGATATGCACCCTTTTAAACTGAATATTTGTGTGTTTATTGGAGGTGGGTAGGAATGCACACCTACTAACATGGCATAAGTGTACAGATCAGAGGACAACTTGTAGGAGTTGGTTCACTCCTTCTACCAAGTGGGTCCTGGAGATTGAACTGGGGTCCTCAAGTCTGGATAATAAGTGCCTTTATCCTCGGGCTGTCTCACCAGACCCTATCCTTCTAGAGATTTGTAAAGACAAGTTCCTTCATTCAAGTTTTTAAGTATCATCTTACCTAGACTGAATCTCTCGAAAGCCTNTTGTCTGTCCTGAGTGGTTACTGGCTGACCTTCCAAACTTTCCAGGGAGCGGAGGTGGAAAATGGTAAACTGGAGGTAATGAGGAAGGCTCGCAATCGGATTTTCAATGAGGATTAGAGAAGTCAAATCTTGTAGTGGCTTCAACTTGCTTACATCCTGGAGCTGAAATGGTACAACAGCAGCACTGGAATAATTTACTTTAAAATCATAAACCAACAAAGGAAGTAATAAATCAGAGGACTGCGTTTAACATGTCCAGAAACCTATTTAAAAAACCTACTGCCCCAAATTAGCAGTGTAGGAAAGGGACAAAAAGGAGTATCTGAGCATTGGTGTAAGAGACAAATTAGCAGTGTAGGAAAGGGACAAAAAGGAGTATCTGAGCATTGGTGTATCAGACAGTACTGTTCATTTTCCTTTGCGGCTCCTCACAAAACCTATGATGGAAGTGTTACCTGAATTTTACAGGTCTAGAACTCAAGATTCAAAGATGTGACTTGCCTTGGCTCAGAACCTAGTGAAACAGGGGCTTCAATCTAAGTCTATATTATTCTAAACTAATGTCTTTATTTTGTATTGATCAAATAAGCATGAAATGAACTGCTATGAAGGATTCTGGTAAATTTTAAAATAATAGAATTATAATTGATGATAAAAAACACAAAAATACGTATAGATACTAACCTTCTTTGAAGCTTCTTGTTTATTCTAAGGACTTATGTAGGTCGAGAAACACTATCTTAAACAGCTTGTACAAGTATGTATTTCTCCCAAATAAACATATATTACCCTTAGTGATGCCAATGCCAAACATATAGATGAGAAAATGATATATGACTACATATAATAAGTATTGAACAGTTTTCCTGTTATTCAGCAGACACTGGGTATGACCTAAAATCAAGAACTCTGAGAAATACTTAGGGTCAATTTTTGATCCCTAGCTATTTCTGTCTATGGGCCTGTGAGTTTCAAGAGTGTGAAGTGACATGTAAGAATGACATAACGCTTGGACTCTGAGGCTCTTCAGCTGCTGCAGTAAAATGGAGAGTCTCCTTCCCAGGTCTTTATAAAAATGGAAGAAGGAAAGATACTTGCTGAGTGTGGCAGAGCACGCCCATGGCACCAGTGTGTGGACATGAAGGCAGGAGAGCTACAAGTCTGAGTTGTGCTTGGCTTACAGAGAAAGACCTCACCACAAGCTCAGTGTAAATACCGAACACGAAAGATAATCAACAATAAGATGGAAAATGGNGCATGTTCTAATTTGTCTTCACACTTAAGGAATAAAGAATAGAGCCTTAGTCACTCATTGTCTGAACGTTCCTCTCGCTTCCCCTGTGTCTCCTGACACCTCTGTAAAGACACCATACAAAATCAATTTCTCTAGTTTAAAGAGTTCATAGAAATCAAGGGAATCTCCAAGGTCACATTAGGGCAGCCTTGGCCTGGAGCTGGTCATGCCTTTCTATTTTTGGTCTATGACAATTTAAGTTATATCATGACTGTTTCAGTTCTAACACCCAATGTAACACCAATTAGGTGCCACACTTACTCATTAGGTGTTCAGAAGGCATTTTCTAACTAAACATGAATTAAATTAAGACTCTACCTGAAAACTGGGAATCAATTTTACAACTTCAGAATATAAAGTAATTTAAAATAGATATGTATCGCATATATATTACACTTGAAGCGTGGCACTAGGCAACAAGGATATAAGAAGGTGCAATTAAATGATGGATATAAAATATTAAGAGATCAATTCTTAGTTATTATGGAATCTTTGCAAAATGAGATCACTCTATGTTTCATTACAGTAAAGAATCCTGAATTTGGCATATGGTCAATCAAACAAGGACGTTAAAAGAAATATCATTCTTTAAAAACAACTTAAGGTTTCTAAATATTGTTTCCCAATAAACAAAAAATTTGAATAAAAAAGTTTTTAGAAAGATAAAGGGGACTAACTGGAGGAGGAAGGGCATGAAAAGAGAGGGCACTGGCCTAAGGGATCATGTTCAACATAAAATATAAACATGGACGAGTGTTTACAATTCAAATAACCTAAGTTTTAGGAAAAATAAATCTCGCTACTTTGAATACTTACCGATGATATCTTATTGCCTTTCAGATTGAGGACTCGCAAAGACTTCAACTTCTTTGAGAACCACACTGGAATACGCTCGATTTCATTGCCTGCTAGGTTTAGCTTTTGCANATTACACATGTTTTCTAGTCCTTCAATCTTGCTGAAAACCGGAGTACAAAAATCACACTTAGTATGTAAAATGATTAAGTTCTTT
Organism: Neotoma lepida; assembly: GCA_001675575.1. NCBI lineage: Eukaryota > Metazoa > Chordata > Mammalia > Rodentia > Cricetidae > Neotoma > Neotoma lepida. The sequence goes on along the minus strand of LZPO01055092.1, from coordinate 615,621 downwards.
TATGATAGTTTACAGTAAATAACCTCAGCTGCATGAAGCTGCTTTTCATAACTATAATTTATTAACTTTTTCCTGAATGAGAGTCACAGGAAGTGGCCAAAGTCAAATTTCCCCAAAGAGCTAAACTGCCAACCCTTTATGAGTGTGCCTGTAGTCCTACTCACCTTNCCATACTCTAAGAACTCATAACAGGAAAGAAGAGGGTGCCCACAGCCGTAGCACTGAGAGCTGCGTACTGCTGTGTCAACAGATGTCAACAGTAATTACACTGTCCTCACGGCACATGTGGCACACTCTAAAGGATACTGTTTATGAATATATGCATTGCAATGAAAACACTGAAATAAAACATTTGCCATTCATCCCACTGAGCTTTCATTGACAGCACATCCTTTACATTACCTGCAATTTAGTTGTCAATTTAATCCCCTCGTCAGTTTACTATCCTGACCAAATATTCCTGAGCCTCTCTGTTTTCATGAAATTCTTTTCATTAGATCAATTCTTTTGAAAGTTTTCACATTGTGAACTTGATTTGCCAGGNTTTTTTTTTTTTAATTTTCATTTTTGTGTTAATTAGAACTTCTCGTTATTACAGTTGTTTTCTCTCCCCCTAACTTTTATGTTTATGTATGTTTTCCCTACATGAATTTGTCCATGCAGCACATGTGTGCAGTGCCCTCAGAGGCCAGAAGAGGGTGTAGGATTCCTCTAACACTGGAGTTACAATTGTGAGCCACCATGTGGGTGCTGGAAACAGAGCCTGTGTCCTCTGGAAGAGCAGCCAGTGCTCTGCACTGCTGAGCCATCTCTCTGGGCCTGCAGCTGTTTTCTTTTCATTTGCTGACCACTGCATTTAAGAAGTCTAAGTTGGGGGAAAAGTGTTTAAAGATTTCCAAGATTGGATTCCTGCTTCATCTTCCCCATTACAGTTTTCTAGATGTAGCTTTAGTCATCATTAGATTTTACTACATTTATTTCTCCCAGTAGTTGTATATTTGTGTGTGTACCTGAATTAGAAATGAGATGTACAGTGTTATTTCTTATAACAATAAGCAAAGAACTTGAAGATAAATACACAGGATCAAGTTATTTGGAACATCTTCAGGATCAAAATGTCATTCTCTTCACAAAAACATTATAAGGTAAGGAATCACAGACAACATCTAGACAAAGTTACTGCTAAAAATATAATTAAAAGTTAGTACAAAAGCTATATGTGCTTTAACAATGCTAAGTAAAATACTATCCTGTACTTAAGTAATGCTGAAATATATAAAGACAGATGGGAGTTCCAGAATACAATCCTTTAATGGATTCTTTCAATGACCCGGGTACCCTCAGTCCACTGCTGACAGGAAGACCCTGTGACACGACCTAAAGGAGCAGTCACTCACCTGATTTTGTTATATGATAAGTTGAGTTCACGTAATCTTATCAGCTTGTCCACTTTCTCAATCTTTGCTATTAGATTATAGCTGAGATTCAGTACTTCAAGTTTAACACACTTTTCCAAATTTTCGATGTACTGATTGGAAATAAATGGTAAATACTTTATACAACAGATTCCTTGACAGAAGACACTGAGGGAGGTGTACTAGAGGCCGCTTTGATCAGTGAATCCTAACAGCTTTCCTGGACAATCCCTCTACCGCTTTCCTTGACCACGAGTAGTAAGACTCTGCCAATATTCTCCCTGACCCTCAGCAATGCCCATACAGCAAGAAGCTCAAACTACTCAACAAGAATTCTCCCACCATTGTTACCTTGAAGACAGCTTTACTCTTTACAAACTAAGTACTGCACTNTTTAACAGCCTCTCCCCGTTCTCAGTTTAAAGGCAGTTACTTTACAATAGCTATGCATCACACGGCTAATATCCATGAAGTGGGATACTTTGCAGCAAGACTACGGCAGTGACCTAGGCCATTTTCCCCACTGCACAGTTCATATTCACTATGTTCACACTTCTTCTGTATCAACAAGATGCACTGCACTGTAACGGTGTTTCTATTCAGCCTTCCTCTTAGCCCCTCATTTGTCATGAGTGTACTCACAAGAATTGTCTACATTTCTTTTTCTGCCTTCCCCATTACTGCTATTGTACTGGTAAGGCAATATGTCCTGTCCGCACATCACTGCCTCTCCATTACCATCCATTCAGTAAATGTTTATCAAGCATGGATTATGTACCAGGAATGTTCTATGTATGTGAAACATATTTCATGTACATGGGAAATAAGGAAAATAGGGTTTCTTGACTTTACTGGCATATACAAACATCAAACAAGATTTTCAGACAGAAAAATTCAAAGAANACAATAAGGAAAACATCTTGTGATNGTATGCAAGGCTACTAGAGGGCAGACTTTGCCTCTTGTGTACACTGTTAAGCACTACTGCTGACACAAACTGGGCACTAAATAANTATCTGTTGAATGAAGAGGAGAAGGTGTCTGTCTACAACTGGGAAGTAAGAGAAGGCCTCACAGAGGAAGTACATNCAACACAGACTTAATAACATGAAGTCATTGGTGTGTACATCCTGGAACACAGAATACTAGGCCAACTTAAAAACAAACAAACAAGGGTCTAGAGGATCGGCTCTGCAGGCAAGAACACTTGCCGCCCTAGAAAAGGACTCATGTTTGTTCCCAGCACCCACATGGTTACTACAACCATCCCTAACTCTAGTTCCAGAGGATCCAGTGCCCTCTTCTAGCCTCTGTAGGCACGAGGCATGCACAAGGTGCACAGACATACATGCAGGTAACACACAATAAATAAATAAATAAATAAATAAACAAATAAATAATAAATAAACAATAATCTTAAAAACAAAACTCTACAGAGGCCTTGAAAGAATGGACCTGGTGGGTTTGAGAAACCCGTGACTTCTGTTTTCCTCTTTGGCTATTCTTCGTCACTTTCATCACCCTTTTCTCTCTGACATTTCCACTTGCAGCCTCCATGCCTCATGCTTCCGGGTCTTTTCTGGTACAACAGATCCTTTAGGCNTTCCCACTGGCTTTGCCTCCCCATCCCAAACTCCTTGATTCTCCCTATTCTCACACTCAATCCTGGACACTTTCACACCAAACTCTAAATTCTTAGACTACAAGCCACCTCCTTAGACTGACGTGTCTGGTGCATATGAGCCACAAGCAACTACATACTGATTTGGTATTTCATTTCTACAACTCTAAAACTACCGCAGGTTTCCTTCTCCTCCATAACTATGTAACTGAAACCTGAGTGTATTCTATTTAAATCTTCAAATGAAACAGAAGACATTCTTACTGAGCTCACTAAAATAAGAAGAGTCGCATGACTCGGTGAACCACTGTTAAGAGGCTAATGTGTATGCACTCAGGTTCCTCTATTCCTTTCTGTCCATACAGACAGCAAACAGGATTTTTAAAATAGCTTGAGATTGTACTAAATAAAACACTTTTAGAATTTCATTTTCACTGAAACTAATACAAAAAAAGAAGTATGTCACATTGTGGTGGTTCGAATGAGACTGACCTCCTGCACTCATGTATTTCAAGCTTAGTCCCCAATTGATGAGCTCTCAGGGAAGGATTAGGAGGTGTGACCTTGTTGGAGGAGGTGTGTCACTCCTGCCATGCTTGCTGCCATGATGATAACAGACTGACCTCTGAAACTGTAAACAAGCCCATAGTTCTCTTTTATAAGAGATGTCTTGGTCATGGTGGCTCTTCACAGCAACAGAACACTGACTAAGACATGTTAACACATAGGATTCTAAATCACTTTTGAAAATTGACACATTATTTCATGGTATATTGCACTATAATTTATTTAGCCAATCTCCAATGAGATGTTTAGGTATTTCTAAATTTTCTATTTAAATAGTACTTAATAAGCACATTGTACTGGTATTTTGGTATACATGTTCAAATCATGTTCCTAGAATAAGTATAATAGAGTAGTAGAACTGCTGAGTACTGAGTGTAAACTCAGTGAGTACAAACTCAGTCACTGATCAGAGAACAAGCACATCTGAACCCTATCTGCTCTCCATGCTCACACATACACAGGAGAATACCCCTTCTCAGACCTCCAGGATAGTGAAAGCTTTCAAAGCTTGACCATTGGCTGCACAAAACATTCAATGCTACCAAACTATTGTTTTATTTGACAGGAATGAATGGGTCAGGGTTTCAAGTTACTACTGGTCATTGATACCACATTTTGAACTACCTGTTCACATCCTTTGCAAATTTCCATTGTCTGTGTCACTGAATCATAGAAGATCTTCTATATTACACGAATAGTGCTACACATGCTGCACACACTAACTGCCAGATTTGTTTCCCTTTGAACATTTAAAAAACTATCTTTTAAAACCTTTATAGAAGCTAAATCTACAGTGCCTTCCTTTGTGGTATGTGTGCTAGTGTTTACTCAGGAGGAAAACAATAGTCTCATTTTCTTTTGAAGCATTTCCTTGTCTGTTTTGCTTTCCATGAGTTGTTTCCCTCTGTGTTTAGTTTTTGTATGCAATGCACTAGAGTCCATTTTTAATTTTTTAATTAGAAATTAAGCTATTAGATAGCCATAAATAGTGGTGCACACCTTTAATCCTAGCACTCAGGAGGCAGAGGCAGGTGGATCTCTGTGAGTTCGAGGCCAGCCTGGTCTACAGAGAGAGTTCCAGGACAGCCAGAGCTACATAGTGAGACCCTGTCTCAAAGAAGAAAAAAGAAGCAAAAACAAAAACAAAAAAAGAAATTAAGCTATTACAATGTGCTTATGTAACACAGTCTGACAAAAAAGTAATAAATGCTCCAGAGCAAGGAGAGCAAACATTTTCTATAAAAAGCCAGCTGGTACATACTTTGGAGTCTGTGGGCCACACCTAAACTCTATTATTATAGTGTATAACTAGCTGTAGACAGCAAGTAAACAACTTAATGTGGCTGTGTACCAATACAATTATTNACAAAAACAGTAAAGGGCAAAACCAGGACTGGAATGGTAGCTTGCCAGCTGCTTCTCTAGAGTCAGTAAAGTATAGAATACTAGACAAAGGCACTAAGATATGGAGATACCACTCTTCTGATAGAGAGCTTCCACTGGAAACAACACAGCAAAAGCTCTGTGGCCAGTTAGGTAAGAAGATGGCACCCCCACTGAAAACAAGAGGGGCACAGAACTCTGGCTCCTCCTGGCTCCTCTCTTTTCTGGCTGCCAGAAAGGAGCTGGGCAGCTCTGGCATGTCTCTCTGCTGTATTTTGCCTCACAATAGGCCCCCAAATACCAGAGCCAAACAACCATAGACTGAGATCTCTAAAACCAAAACAAAGTAAAATGAACCAAAATAATAATACTCCCCAAAACAAAATATGAACAAACTGTTTCAGCTTAAAAAGTGATATAATGCTGCCAGTATATGGCTTTTAAAAGGCCCAGCAGTGAACAGACATTTCCTAAACACAAACACTATAAATCTGAAATGAAAACTTTATTTTGTCAAAGCAATACTTGCTAAAAGTTATCACTGAAGGGTGCTGGAGAGATGGCTCAGCAGTTAAGAGCCTGTGCTGTTGTTGCAGAGGACCTGAGTTCAATTCCTAGCACCTAACATCAGGTAGTTCACAAATACCCACAGCTCCAGCTCCAAGGGATCCAATGCCTCTGACCTCCTACACTCATGTGTGCAAACACACACAAAACTAAAATCAAATTTTAAAAAATCNTTAAAGGAAAAAATAAAAGACATTCTGAAAAAAAAATTCTGGCAGGCTTAAGACATAAAAAATGAAATCAATGTTTATGTTTAGAAATTGCTGGAAACCTACCCTAAATTTCTTGCCACCATCTTTAGAAAGTGAAAGGTTCAGAGAGTGTACCAGGGTCAAATTGTCTTGTTTAGTGAGTTTTTTGATGAGGGCCTCTGTAATATACCGGACTCCTACATATGAATCATCTCCTGAAATCCAAAAACAGGTCATTATCAGTAGGAAGGTATAAATATCACAAAATATAAATAATTTTTACACTATACTTAAAGAAATTTTAATCTATATAGATGTACAGAGAGTATCTGGCTAGTTGTAATCACAGTACCTTAATATGTCACTTTATATCACTTCGTTATCATGATGAAAACATTTACAATTTGGGCTTTGTGATAAATGTTTTACATCAAAAAATGTAATTTGGCCAGGCGGTGGTGGTGCACGCCTTTAATCCCAGCACTCGGGAGGCAGAGGCAGATGGATCTCTGTGAGTTCGAGACAAGCCT
>LZPO01055092.1:591130-601549 GCA_001675575.1 Neotoma lepida | reverse complement strand
CACGCCGGCCTCGCTCGCTCGGTGCCGACGCCGAAGCACACTCACCGCCTCAGGACCGGGAGGGACAGCCTCGCGGGAGAGGCGACACCGGGACGCGCGACACTTGCCCTCAGGCGACCGGCGCCACGGCGGCCATCTTCCTGTGTTGTGCCAGTTGCCGAGAGCCGCCGCTTCGCGTGGGCGGGGCTTGTTCTAGCCACGCCCCCGCACGGAGCTAGTGGGCGGGGCGGGTGGCTCTTCCCGCCACTCTTGGCGCCTTTGGGCGCGCTCAGCCTCGGAGGCTTCCGTGGACGAAGCTGGCGGGCTGTGGTCAGCCTTCTGGGCACCGAGTCTGTGAGGAGAGGCTTCCAGGCCGGCCGTTCCTCTCCCTGAAGCAACAACCTGAGGGACCAGTATGGAGGTGTCCACAGCATTCGGACCTGGGATGGTGGAAGGCTGGCCTTGAGCTCCGGTGCCTCGAAGCACCCTATCCCGCACCCGACTATTTCGGAGGCAAATTTGGGAACCTATCCAGCCGGACGTGGCTGCGCTTCGGGACTGCTGGGACTCCAGCTGCCATCCTCCTGAGGTTTAGGGAGCTATATGAGCCTGAGGTACTCAGCCTGAGAGTGTTCTTCATGTTAGCACAAAGGAACTAAAGCAAGAAGGATCTGCGGAGACTTGAGCGGGTTATGCCCCAAAGCGCTGCCTTCTACTGCATTTGCTGCTTTGCTTGCATGTTTGTCTGCACCGCGTGCATGCCTCCTGCCTGTTGAGGCCAGAAGACGGCATCAGATCCCCTAAAACTGCAGTTACAGACCATTTTGAGCTGTCATATGGATGCTGGGACGGAGCCTGGGTCCTCTGGGAGAGCGGCCAGTGCTTCTAAGTGTTGGAGTTTCTGGCCTCTCACCACCACCACCACCACCACCACTGCAACTAAACTACTAACTAACACTAAGCACTGAGCCATCTCTCTAGCCCCTCCAGCGCATTTCATAACTACCTTTTTCTGCAGTCCGACATTAACGTTTGTTGGAGTTCCTGGCCACTCCCCCAGCTAAAGGACGGCACATGTGCCATTCAGTAGCCAAGCAAGGGGCCTTAAGTCCTACGAAATCCGTTTGCTGCTGCGTGCTCACGAAATCTATGTGCATATGTGCCGTAGCTCTATAAGCCCATATGTGCATGTGCAGAGGAATCCTTAAAAAGCAGGCCACAAACTCCTCCTCTCTCTCCTCTCCTCCCCCCTCTCTCTCTCCCTGCACATGTCTTCCACGGGCCTGATCACATCCTGTCCTGCCCCTCTCCCCTCCTAATAAAATTCTGATAATGGGTTTGATCAAACCTCTTGGCTTTTATCGAACGGTAAACAGCGCCGTTTAATGAATTCCATTGTGTCACCGCTGCATAAAAACCAACAAAGTTTCCTTTCTTTACCACTAACTTCCTGGCTTATTTTTCTAACACTTTTAGGTATTTCCTCTCTGCCTCCATTTCTTCTCCCANGTAACGGGTAATCATCTCCATTTCCTGCAGCTTTCCTGATGAGCAGAAACTTTAATGATTCGAAAGAACTTCGAACAATATCTGACATTTAGTAAGTTCTCAGTATGCTCTAGTTGTTTTTATCATTAAGCAAGACTTCTTAGAAATCACTTTTCATCTTAACTCGGAAAGAAGAATTTACTGAAGGGCAGAGATTTGCTTGGCAAAGAGAACATCTTGTACAAACCCCAGGAAGAACTGGGGAAGAGAACTTGGCAGTGAGCTGGATATTAAGTAATGCATTGTTTTTGGAAGAAAACGTAAGTAATACACAAATGTAGTTCAGTATGGCATGTGCACAAGTCTGGAGTGCAGAAGCTAAAGATGGAAGAGGACCCTTACAAACAACAACCCTGTTTTATAGAAGCAGAGGTCATTTCACCTGACAGGAAATTCTGGTAATTTCCAACAGGGGGCGCTATTTACTTTCGTTTGAATAATGCTCTCCTCCCAATCACTATGCAGNGCAATAGTTACTGCAGTTGAAAAACAAACTTCATACAAAGAGNCATTTAACCTTGAAAGGAAGTTGTATCCANTTCTAGTCGAAGTTCAAATGTTNTGTATTAGTTCAGTGTGTGTACATTGCTGAACTTCCGTTCTGTTCTTTGTTTTAATACCCGTCTACTTTTCAGCCAGAGACTTGGATTTATTGCACAAACTCATGGCTGTACCCCTAATCTGTGATGGTGTTCAGATGAGTTCCATTGTCAGNTTACACTGGGCCGGAGTTAATTCATCATTCCTGTCAGTAGCTCTCAAAAAATACACACACAAAATTCCGGGGAGTTGTGTAACTCTTATTTTCATCTGGTTTCATGTTGCCCTGTTTTTCTACAGATCTAGTAATTAACCTTCCCTGGGGTGTAGCATGGTAAAAATGTGCCTCCAGCCTTGGAGACTTCAGAAGAGAGACCAAAATTGTCATTTTTCTGGGTTGCATTTAATTTACAACATAGATATCACCTAGGCAGATGTGAAGGTAGCCTGGCTGTGACCTGTCTCCAGGGTTGAAAGATGGGCCAGAGCATGGTGACTGAGTTCTCCCTGGCTCTTTTGTCCAGACNCTAGGAAAGCTATTCGTTTGTTCTTACTTGCTTCCTCCTTTGCAATCCACACTAAGCACTGTGTGTCACCTTTAAAAGAGAATCAGAGGGACTTCTCAGGTAGNGGTGGCAGCCTCCACTGTTCCCATTTCTGTGACTTCCTAGCATGACTTTACAAAAATTAACGAAGTTACAGCTATGTTTAAAAATAAAGCCTGTTTCTGTTGTTTAGAAATTTCATACTTGCATGTAGTGGGTGCTTATTTATTTATTTTGGTTTTCGAGACAGGGTTTCTCTGTGTAGCCTTGACTGTCCTAACTCTGTCGACCAGGCTGACCTCAGCCTCCCAAGTGCTGGGATTAAAGGAGTGTGCCATCACCACCGGTCCATGTTGTGTGTTTTGGTCAAACATGTCCCCCATTTCCTACCCTACAATTCTTCCACTCCCCCCCTCACACTTTTCTCTCCGAAATTAATGTTTTGTTTTGTTTTATGTAAAGCCATCAAATTTATTTAGTGTTGTCAGTATGTGTATGGGTGTAGGGCTGTCTGCTGGAACATGGGTGGCCTCTCAAGGGCCTCATCTATAGGTGGCAGTTTCTCTCCCACCTGCCTGTTCTCAAATACCAAGCAGCCACTTCCCAAATAATTGACTCAGAGGGTTAATATTATTTATAAATGCTTGGCCAGTAGCTCAGGCTTATTACTAACTAGCTCTTACACTTAAATTAACCCATAATTCTTATTTATGTTTAGCCACGTGGCTTGGTACCTTTTCTCAGTGTGGCATTTTCATCTTGCTTCCTCTGCATCTGGCTGGTGACTCCTCACTCTGCCCTTCTTCTTCCCAGCATTCTTAGTTTGGTCACCTGGCCTACACTTCTTGTCTTGCCAATCAGTGTTTTATTAAACCAATTCAAGTGATAAATCTTTACAGTGTACAAGAGGGTTATTCCACAGCACTCATCCCTGAAGAAAACTGAGTCTTGTAGCGTCCATCAATTGCCAATAGCTCCTCAGCTAGGGTCGAAACTGTGACCCCATGCACGCTGAGATTTTTGTATGACTTGCTCTTGTGATGCTTTTTCCCCTAAGTCTTATAAGGTGTAGTTTACAAAAAATATTTTCCATGATAAATATAAATCCTGTCTTAGACACTTGAGAATTAGATATGAGAAAATGACCCAATTCTATTCAAAAATATCAACTGGTCTGCTGCCATCTACAAAATATCAAACTCCATAGGCTGCCTTTAATATCTTCCCTCAATTAACTGGGCTTCTGTTGTTGTTTGTGTTTCCTTGTTCTATAATCATTTTTCAATGCGTGGATATGGGATAACCCTAACGTGTATGTATTTTGTGAGTATTCTTGGTGAATGAATGTAAATACCATTTTGGCTCTCAGAGAGATTGTAGCCTAGTGAAAAGTGTGGAAAAACGGCAGTGTGGCAGTGGAGTAGAAGTACAGACTTCCTTTTTAATACGGTGTGAATCCAAGTATGCATTTGGGAAGACCTTTCATGTCCATTGTGTCATTTTAAAATAAATAAATAAATAAATATCTCTAATTGGATTAACCCTAGGCTTTTTTCCAGTGCTGAAGTTTGTGACATTTGCAGTCTGCCTCTACTCTAAATCCAGGACTGAGCTTAAACTCTCAGGCCCAGTTAGAACCAGTCCTGCAAATCTATAACCCCTATGTCTCTGAACTGTACCCCTCAAAGCCAGGTTCACCATTCCCTTCCCCAAGGTCAAAGTGATTCTCTTTCCCAAGTGAAAGCATATCCCCAGAACTGAAGGCCAGAAGAGACAGCAAATGCTGTTTGCTGATGTCCAGCTTTCCCATATGTTCAGCTCCACACACCTCTCTTTGTTTCTAATTTTAAAGCTTTTCTAAGTCCACTATGCGAAGTGCTATAAAAAAGAAAGTGCCCCCACTGCTTTTTCTCCAGAAGAATTCTAGCTAGTTAATATAGATAAAATGGCCGTCAAGGCCAGGAGCATGGCAGCAGGCAGGCAGGCATGGTTGGTGGAGCAGTAGTGAATATCTTACATCTTGAAATACTGCATGAGGCAGAAAGAGAGAGCTACCTGGGAGTGTGTGGGCTTTTGAAACTTCAAAGCCTACCCCTTGTGACCCATCTCCCACAAGGCCACACCTCCTAATCCTTCCCAAATAGTTCTACCAACTGGTAACCAAGTATCAAACATGAGCCTCTGAGGGCTTTTCTCATTCAAACCACCACACTTTCCAAGACAGCTTGAAAGGTTTAGTTTCTGTGTTTGATTACTCTCNTCATCTCTTTAACAGAATGCTTGGAAGAGATAACTTGAGGGGGGGAATTGGTCATTTNGTATCACAGTTTCTTAACTCTGAGTCAGGATAGAAAGATATGGACAATTCGAGGGACATAGGAAGGGAAAGGAACCCTCATGNAGGAATCCGATGTATCTTCACACTGCTGGCCTCTGTGGCTTCCAGCGTGGGCGAGGCTCATGTACAAACATTCAGACACACATACTATATCTATAAAGAATAGAGTTTGGTTGAATATTTGATACTGCAGGTCATTGTCTTCCGTGTTGGAGATCTCCCTCAGACGCTTTAGCAATATTTGCCTCTGTTGGGTAGAGAAGGTCTTTGAAATACCCATTTTGAACCATAATTCAATTTCATATGTTAATTAGATGCACAAGTAGAGACTTTGTGTAAGGCAGTTCCAGTTGTGGTGTTTAAGAAGGAAGGCCTAGGATATTAAGTGAATGTTTACTTGTGTTCACATATCTTAGTCAAGTGAACTCAGTTGGATATGACCATGTAAAGAATGTAGGTAGAAAATAGGTTGGATGCATTTCAACATTGGAATGTGAGGCCTTTACCAGAGTCTTGAAANGGCATTTGAAGTGACGACTTCTTCATATACAGCAGTGGTTCTCAACCTTCTTAACACTGCNGCCCTTTAACACAGTCCCTCATGTTGTGGTGACCCCCAACATAAAATTATTTCATTATTACTTCATGATTGTAATTTTGCTACTGTTAGGAATCGTAATGTAAATATCTATATTTTCCAATGGTCTTAGGTGACCCCTGTGAAAAGGTTGTTTGATTTCCCAGGGGTCGAGACCCAAAGGTTGAGAGCCACTGATCTTCAGGAAAAGGATGTGGAGGTGACAGTTTTCTACAGTAATTTCAAACTGCTCCCATGAAATGCCTGCTGGGTGTTGTATCTTTAATAGAGACACAGGNCTNATTCTCCACAAATTCTAAGCCAAGCACACAACAACCCAGAGATTTCCAACAAGAGACCTCTTTGCCCTCCCTTCTCCCCCAAGAACATTTGACAGTGTAGGGAATTTTATTACTCTGAAGGTTCTACTGCCATCTAGTGGGTGGAGGCCAGGTTTGCTACTAAGCAGCCTGCAGCACCCATAATAAAAACCAACCTGCCATCTCCCCCATCATGCAGTAGAGCTGTTGTGGAGAAACATTAACATTACCTGTGCCACTTTTCTTCTGTTTGTCACANTTGGAAAAAGAACTCTGAAAGTTGCAATATTTGAGAATGCTAAAGGTTAGTGTACTAAGTTNCACAAGTACTGCTAACTGTGAAATTTGACCTGAGGAGTTAGTTGTTTTGACTCTCAATCTTTGTCCCTGTGTTTGTTTCGTTCCTGATGATAACGTGAGTCCATCACAAAAATCAATACAAAATGAGAAACGTAGACTGTTTTCTGTGGCTGAAAGCTTGGGACCAGTGTGAGAAGAGCACATGGCATACACCTGTGAAAGAAGCTTCAGGTTTTGGTTTTTTCCTTATGTGGTTTCATTGCTGCCCAAATGATGACAAAGGTACTTTGTTTTAATTAGATTCCTCCTTCATGGCCCAGCTGAATCATTTCACAGATGTTCTTTTGAAGTAAATGTGCTAGGTGGTGAGACAATATTAGTCAGTTTTTGTCACCTTGGTGACACACATAAGAGACACCTTCAATGAAATCTGCACATCAAATCCTGCCGTGTGCTCTTTTAGCCCTCTGATAAATGTAAGGTGTTGGTAAATGTGTTGAACTGCTATCGGACAGTTGATGGCTGCCGGGGTGGTCTCTGATAGAGTAACTATGNTGCAGTGCATAGTGCCACACCCATAATGTACGGACAGCACTAATTAGACTCAGTGTGGTATATGTGTGTATGTATTAATGTATATATAATATATGATATATGACCATGCTGCAGTGCATAGTGCCACACTTGTGCATGTATGGACAGTCTAATACTAATTATGATATATGTATGTGTTTATTAATGTATATATAATATATGATATATATCTATAATATATGTATCAGTGTGCAGTAGGGAATAGGGGCATCTGTCTGGGAGGGGTTTGAGGGGAGGAGTGTGCTGTGAAAATGATTGATGTTGCACAAATCCTAAATGGTCTTATAATAAAAACCCGGAGCCAGATACCAGGGTGAAAGCTGAAAGATCAGAGAAGCAGAACAAGCCACAGCCACCACCTCTTTCCTCACCAACTCCTCANCCTGACAGAGCCTCTGGAAGAGAGCGAATTTCTGTCTCCTCCCGCCTTGTATTCCTTTCTCTGTNCAGCCATATCACTTCCTGTCTCAACCTTCCTAGTGCTGGGATTAAAGGTGTGTGTCACCACTGCCTGACCTCTGTGGCTAACTCTGTAGCTGGTTCTGTCCTCTGATCTTCAGACAAACTTTATTTCTTAGATTACAAATATCACCACAGATTGAAATACATTATTTGCATGAATAAATTCTATTTTTGTTGTTTTTTTTCAAGACAGGGTCTCCCTGTGCAACTTTGGCTGTCCTAGAACTTGCTCTGTAGACCAAGCTGGCCTCGAACTCACAGAGATCCACCTGCCCCTGCCTCTCGAGTGCTGAGATTAAAGGTGTGCACCACCACCACCTGGCTTGGATGTATAAATTCTTAAAAAATACGTTTTTTAAAATATGTTTTAAAAGCGTTGGTAAATAGGACTTATGAATGCAAAGTAAACAATGCCAACACAACGTTAGCAAGTAATGTCAGTTTATACAAATATGTTTAGAGACATTATTTTCTTTCAACAGCAAATATATAGGAAGATAGAAAGGATAATAGAGAAATGTATAAATAAGACATTTCTAGTGAATAAAAAACGTGAAAATAAATGTATTTTAAAATCTTAAAGGTAAACTTAATTTACATATAAATTTATTTACATATACATTTACATGTGATTTTATTTACATATAAATAGCTAGAGTCAGTTGCAACAGGAATCTTCCTCTTCAGTTCTGAAATGAAAGCTATTCAAATCCTACAGAAAGATATGAATTTTTAAAATAAAATACATGTCTGAATGAATGCTGATTTTGAATGTGTGCCTTCAGGAGTATGTGTACTCCCTGTTAATCCTAAACTTTTGGGTCACTTAGAGAGTAATGCCAGCATCCTCAGTATAACACGGTCAGTGCATTGCTTCTTCTCTGGGCTGGGCAGATGGAGGGAATTTTCCTTGGCTCTCCTTGGAAGAGGTAGGTTGTTCATAGACTGTTTCCAGGACCAAGGACACTGTCACTCAGGTGTTCTCTGAAAGGGAGACCACCTTGTCAGCTTTGTCTAATTCAGACCCATCCTCAAATGGTGTCANCATGAAAACAAATCTAGGTAGGTGTCTTTCACTGTCAGAAGCAAGTAGACCCTACCAGATCTGTTAAGGTGGGAGTCTGCAGTGTCCCCCAAACACTTAGATGTTAAAGGCTTTGCCATGGAAGCTTCATGCAGCGATTGATTCCTGAATGCTCTGACTTACCAATGGGTTACTCCACTGATGGGCTCACAGTCTGATGACCTTATAGGGAGACAGTGAAGGCNTACGAGGTGGGCTCAGTTTCAGGAAGTAAATTGGGAACATGTGATGCTCCCTGCTCGTCCTCTTTCTCCTGTCTGTCATGAAGTGAAGGTGCTCCAGGGCATGCTGCCNGTTGTTGTATGCCTCACTATGCCTGGGCCAGAAGCAGTGAGGACAAGTGACCATGGGCTGAGATCCCAGAAACCAGGAGCCCACATAATTCTTCCTGCCTTTAAATTATTTCAGGTATTTGTCCCCGGGAACAGAAACTGACTATCACAGGCTCGCTTAATGATACCAGGAGCATCGGAGCAAATGGTCCGTTCTAGAGAAGANAGCCAAAGGCAACAAGACTCTTGCTGTCTAGCGCTGAGCCTTTCTTCACAGGCTGAGCCTTTCTTCACAGGACCAGGCTCCCACGTTTGATCCTTGCCGTGTATTAACCAATTCCTACACAGTACCTCCTGCCTGGGTTCCTGGGCATGAAAGGATGTTTCCATTCTGATTTCAGTTGTCTTTGTATCAATCCCTTTTCCTGATGGTAATGATTAACACAACCTCNTTGATCCCAAAACTCAATGTTCACTTTCCTTAAACGGAAAGTGACTTCAAGAAGGTGACATACATGGTTTTGATACCATCTAAAGCCATGGGCTTTTGGGGAATACTTCTGGTTTTGGTCTTNTTGGAGAAGAGTTGGGGACAGGAAAAAATGTAAGTGAAGGAAAGCAAGCATCTTCATTTTATAGTGCGTGTGAGTTGTGGTGTGATCAGTAGTCATCAGATTGTGTGACTCTGACAGCACGGTCTCCTGAGGCACCAGGTGTGTGGGCTCATCTGAATGAGGAAGTCATGGGAGAGCTTAGATCAGTGGGTGCTAACACACACAGCTCTTGTGNGATCACTCACATAGCTAGTCAGCAGAAAACTTAACCATAATATGTAGATATAGATATATACACACAAATACATGAATATACATATATATATATACATATTCACTTGGTTTTGCTTTTTGTTTTGTATTTAATGTTTAGTTTCTTTGCATTTCTTATAATTTTGCTACAGTTAAGCCACAGTTACTTGGNGATCATCTCCTTTATAAAATTAATTAGTCTATTTTAATTTTTAAAAATTTCATGAAATATATTTTGATCATATTCTTTCACCTCCCCCAATTCCTTCTAGATCCCCCTACCCAATTTCATGTTCTTTTTCTCACATAAATAAACAAACAAAAAAGCAGTAGTGTCAGAACTAGGGTCAGAACCTGGGCCCCCATGATTCGTGTTGAGAACTATTTTGAATTCTTCCTACAGTGCTGCGTCAGCCCTTACTGAAGGCGACAGCTCCTCACTTTTCTGAAAAGTGGCCAAGTGTACCATGGACAACACAGGAGTTTAATGGATGAACTGTTTGACTCAGTAACTGCCTGTTGAGCACTTAATGTGCGACAGGCAGTGAAGGTGTAGCAGGTGGAAGAGCAGTTCCATGAGAGATTGAAACAGCAAGGGTAGAGGGGAGGGCATAAAGGTGTGTTANGAGACGTAGAAGTCAAAGGGCAGAAGTGAAGGGTCAAGCCATGCACATACCTGGGCTAAAGCATGCCAGAGTAATGTTCCTGCCTCTCTGCAAGCTTGGGGCCTGATCCTCTGCTGCTGGTTAAAGAATATAAAAAGATGAAATACTTCACATGCAACATTATGCTGCAGATACATCAGAGAGGACCAAATGTGTATGGAGGACCACAGCCAGGNTTAAGGGCTTTGACACTGAATATGCCATGTCTCATCACTCCATCACATAGGAATGGGAAACACTGAAATTCCTTTAATTCTTAAGTTTTTGTCTCATTTCAAAATTCTTAGTAAGTTTGGTTTAGAACAGTTGTTGAAAGTTTTAATTTTGGAAATAGACTGTCCACTTTAAGTCCTTAATTCTATAACTGTCTAGCCATATGGCCCAGGACA
>LZPO01055092.1:578928-589843 GCA_001675575.1 Neotoma lepida | reverse complement strand
TTGCCTTCAATTCCGGTTTTGTATAAATTCCACCCAAAACAAAACTGAAGAGCCTAGATTGTAGACTTATAACCTTGACCTCAGTTATAAACATAGAAACTAGAGCGCTCTAAATCCGGCCTCAGTCACTTATAAACATGTGGCCTTGATCAAATCACTCTGGCTCACATGTAACACAGGAATAGTAGTAGTACCTGGGACACCCCTGACTTTCTGTGGGGAGTGAATGAGCTCTGTAAATTCCTCTCAGAGCTTGAGACTGGAAGGACTCAGTCCCGTGATGATTGTCGGACAAGCCAGCCCCACCACCACAGCTCAGCTCAAGCTGGACACTCTGCTTCAGCGTGTAGATATTCCTCTGGTTCACTGTGTGGTAGATTTATCTTTACCCACCGATGGAACACACTTCTAAGATCACTTTCTTTCAACGACTTTATTTCTTGAGTAATAGCCTGCTGATGTTTTATAGACATGTTCTTATTTAACACACCACAGAAAAAGATGATAAAAGGCTAGTGATTTTACCTCACTCGGCCACCAGAAGACGAAGCTGGCATTCAATGACTATTGGATATTTTAATTCCTTGGGGGGAAATGCCCCTACTTACTGTTCTAGTCAACCTTGGGTTTTGTGTTTTTATTTTTACTTTAACATAGAAAATGTTGATGCCATTATGGCCTTATTTAGTCCTCTGCAGGTAGAGGAGGCCAGAGACCCACCATTAATTACCTTTTTAACTGTAAACCAAATTCCATGCTGCTTTTAGGACTTAATTTCAAGTAATTTCTTCTTGGAAACTATGCTGATTTTGTCATAGATCACAAAAATTAAAGTGTAGTTTCTAAACGTAACTATTAGAAAATACATCTACACTGAGATGAACATGAATCGAAGTACAGTGTGTCTCCAAAGCAACTGCGTCTTTTCCTGTTTCAGCAGATTCATCATTTCAGCACCAGCAGTCTTCCGTGTCGGAGTGTCGGAAAACATCACAGTCCAAGCCCATGGCCACACTGACGCCCTTGACNCGACCATCTCTGTAAAAAGCTATCCTGATGAAAACATCTGCTACTCTTCGGGCTCTGTTAACTTATCACCAGAAAATAAATTCCAAAACTCTACAATCTTAACAGTATGTATTTCTTTCTTTTTAAAATATATATGCAGAATATTCTTGGTAAAATATATATAATTTTGAATATTGATAGCAGAGATCTGACCACTTGTATCAGTCTACCATTGTGTAATTATTAGATGAGTATTACTAACTGATAACAATCTGAGTTTAACAAAATATTTTTTTAAAAGGATTTATTTTTTATTTATGGGATGTGCCTATGTGAGTTTACATGTGTGTGTTCAGGTGTCCAAGAAGACCAGAGGGTGTCGGGTCCCCTGGAATTGGAAGTGGTGAGCTGCCATGGGGGTTCTGGGAACAGAACTCTGGGACTTCTGCCAGAGCAGCAAGTGCCCTAACCACTGAGCCCTTGAGTTGAACAATATTCTAAACAGATAATTGTGTTTGCTTTTTGAGCAATGCATGTAAATGTTAACATTTTTTTATTGGAAAATAAAATTATTTCAGTATGGAAGCATTTGGAGATGAGTTAGAAATAATTTTGTATACGAAATTATCAATAAAANNANNNANNAAACAAAAACATGCATGCTTTTAACATTTGTCTATGAGAATTATCATTAAAAAACAGTAGAGAATCATAAATGTGCATGCTTTTAACATTTGTCCAGACTTCAGTTAGTCTGTGGTTGTATGCACTGTCCCAAACTGATAAAATGATTGTTCTCATTTATTTTCTTTCAAAATCTATGACTCCCTCCCTACTCCCAGAGAAGATGGTGCCCGGGGGTTGAGCCAGGGTCTCCTGTTAGACCAGAAGTCTTCCACTGAGAGACAGCTACAGCCCCAGGGAAATGAGTGGTTACTGCTCTCACGGATAATCAGCAGGAGAAACAGCAAGCTTAAGTAAATGTCCTTTTCTTGGAAAAGGACTTGCTGCCCATCTTACTAAAATTCTGATCACAGAAAACTGAGAGAACCTCAACTTTAGCTTGATCTGCTTTGGGGAACCCATTCCCCATGCTGGGTTCCCTTGCCCAGCCTTCATGCAGAGGGAGGAGCTTGGTCCTGCCCAACTTGATGGGTCATGCCTGGTTGATGTCCATGGGAGGCTTGTCCCTTTCTTAAGGGAGGAGTGGATGAGGGGTTAGATGGGAGATGGGGAGAAGGAGCAGGAGGAGAGGAGGGAGGGGAGAGTGTTGTAGGTATGTAGAATAAATGAAAAAATTTAATAAAAAAAATACTAAAAAAAAAAGAAGAGGCCCCGTGACTCCATAGAAACGGATGTTTCTCTACAGTGAGAAATATATAAGGAAACGTAAAAATGAAAANGTTACAAAGGACCTAAAGTTAGAGTTCTATGGGTTTTCTGATATTTCTAAGTTTTTATTTTTATTTTTAAAATCTTTAGACAAAAAAAATCTTTATTTGTGTGTTTGCATGTGTGTTTTATGTGCACTATGTACATGCAGGCCCTCAGATGCTGGAAGGGCCAGGCAGAGTCCCTGGAAGCCACAGTTACAGGTGGCTGCAAGCTGCAAGGTATGGGGCTAGAAACAAAACCCAGGTCCTACTCAAGCACTGAGCCGTCACCCCAGTCCCTATTTTAGTGTTTAAATATCTAAAAACCATAGATGTAAGATTTCTGCTTAATTCAAGTATATAGATAGATAGATAATAGATAGATGAGAGATGTTTGAAATATTTATATGTATATATATAGTTCACATTGTAAATGATTTTTTATGGCATTGTAAGCAACAAAATGTCAATACTGTGAATCTTCCATATCTTTTATTCTTTAAAAGCAATAGTAATATATACTATTACCCATATTNGAGAGACATTGCTTGGAATAAATTCTAACCAGACATAGGAATTGTTTCACCAATGCTCTTGAGAATAAACGTTCTAATCCCTGTAAAAAAGTTTCCCAATTACTAGGTTTGTGAAAATTTAAGNTTCATCTCCCCAAACTATTACTTTCTCTGGCCACTTTATTATGAGGCACGGTAGCCACTAGCCACATTTGTCTTTAAATTCAAATCAATTAAATGCAACTGATGTAATAGCCATGTTGTAAGTACTCAAGTAGCCATGTGTTTGGACAGCATAGTTACAGGACATGTCCTTCATCACAGGAAATCCCACTGAGCCACACTTAGATGGTCAACCAAGGAAGCTGAGGCGCATTGAGGAATCAACATTGACACACATAGACTTAATTTTATGTTACACAATAAAGTACCTTTTTGCTGATTAAACGTTTTGTCACAGACTTGTCTTTGAGTCCACTATCATATCTTTTTTAAATTGTAATTTCTATTATTAATTAATCCTTTTTGTAGCCATTTATTTTTTTGTTTTCAATACATCCCAACTGCAGTTCCCCCTCTCTCCGCTCCTCCCATTTCCCCACCACCACTACAATCTTCCCTCTCTCCCAGATCCACTCCTCTTCCACCTCTTCCAAAAAGAGCAGACCTCCCAGGAATATCCACCAAACATGGCATAGTAAGATTGAATAACACTAGCATACACCCTGGAATCAAGGCTGGGCAAGACAACCCAGTAGGAGGAAAAGGATTCCAAGATCAGGCAAAAAGAGTTAGAGACACCCCCACTCCCATTGTTAGGAGTCTCACAAAGACATCAAGATAACAACCATGATAGAAGCTGTATTATTTTTGTTCCTGTAGTGGTTTTAGTTAGTTTGGTTGGTTGATTATATTTATGAGACAGATTCTCACTATGGAGTCCTGGATAGACTTGAAAAGGAGATCCTCCTGCCTCAGCTTCTGTAGTGCTATACTGTACTAGTAGTAGTAGTAGTAGTAGTAATTGCTGTTTTGGGACAAGGCTTGGAAAGGAACAACCTAGAGAGGGTGAGGATGTTGCCACCTGCTTAGACAGAGAGTCATTGCCAGAACTGTTGATCTAACTCCAACAAGACGATTTAGTATACGAGACAGTAATCTCTACGTATAAGAATATTCTAACGCCGGGTGGTGGTGGCGCACGCCTTTAATGCCAGCACTCGGGAGGCAGAGGCAGGTGGATCTCTTGAGTTCGAGGCCAGCCTGGGCTACCAAATGAGTTCCAGGAAAGGCGCAAAGCTACACAGAGAAACCCTGTCTCGAAAAAAAAAAAAAAAAGAATATTCTAATAGCTTTGGCTGTCCTGAAACTAGCTATGTAGACCAGGATGGCCTTGAACTCACAGAGATGTACCTTCCTCTGACTCTCAAATGCTTGGATTAAAGGCATACCCCACTACAACTGGCTCATTATTATTTTTTAAAATTCCGTGTGTATGCGTATTTTGCCTGTGTGTATGTTTGGATACCATTGTGTGCAATAACCACAGAGGAGAAAAGAGAGCGTAAGATCACTGGAACTGGAGTCAGAGATGGTGTGAGCTGCCAAGTGGGTGCTGGTAACTGAACCNTTGTCCTCTGGAAGATCTACCAGTGCTCTTAACTGCAGAGCCATCTCTCCAGCCCAATGTACCTCTTTTAAAATGATGCAATACACAAGCTCAATTTTGGTCTTAATGAGGTTACAGTGTTTTTTCTTTACAAAGTCAGCATGCTTTACGACTTTACAGTCACACTTTCCTATCATGGTGTTTGTTTCTTGTTTTACAGATTCAGGCCCAACAGTTGTCTGAGGGACAAAGCTCATTTTCACATGTGTTTTTGGAAGTCATGTCAAAGCATTTTTCAAAATCAGAAAAATTGCCAATCATCTATGACAATGGCTCTCTCTTCATTCATACTGACAAGCCTGTGTACACTCCACAGCAGCTCGGTAGAGTATCTGATGCTTCTTTCAGGGGAGAATTGACATAAATATGTGGAACTTTTAACATCTGAAATTGAGTGGAGACTCCGTTTCAAGAGAAACTCAAATCCTAACAACTTTTATACTCTCAAATAACATTTTCATTTTTAATTTATAAAGGAAGTGCTAAATAAATAACATAACCAATGATTACTTTATCTGCCCTGCTAGAGAACTTATTCATCAAAAATATAGAAGATATAATTGCAAATACAATTTTGGCACTGGGAAATGATTTATCTTAAAATCTTGTTTGTAGAACATTNTTGGATTTAGGAGCTAGTCTTCAAGTTGGAAAAAGAAATCCAAATGAAGAGGANTAGACCTCTGTCAGAGATTANNGTACATCACAGGGATGCCTNGATGCTGACTGTCTAGGTCAGCCACCTAAGAAAGTGTCTGTTAAGCATAGTTTCTTCTTTAAAAAAAAGATTTATTTATTTTTATGTTATATGTATTNGTCTTTTTGCCTGCAGATATGTCTTTGTGAAGGTGTCAGATCCCCTGGAAATGGAGTTACAGACAGTTGTGAGCTGCCATGTGGGTGCTGGGAATTGAATCCAGGTCCTCTGGAAGAGCAGCCAGTGCTCTTAACCACTGAGCCATCTAAGCCATCTCTAGCCTAAGTAGAGTTTCATACTTACACTTTTACTGTTGAGGAAGTGGCAGGAAAAACACTGAGATTGATGAAAGTATACATTTCCCTCCAAATAACTGAAAATAAGACATAGAAAATGTCAACATTGCTTATAAAACCTTCTGTCTTCACCTACCACTTACCATCTCTGCACAATTAGATATGGATTNATATAAGATGTGCATGTGTCGGGAGGAAGCTGGGATGTTTCATTCATGGCACTTTGGGGGAAGGGCCGACAGAGACAAGCAGAACTNTTTTGTTTTTTAACCTTGTGCACAGTAAAGACCTTCTAGTTTTGGTGGACNCTGGTGATGTCCATAGTGAGGTGGAACAGGGCTATATAATAATCTTCACATTCAGCAGGAGCACCTGTTCCATTGGCTTGGAAAGGAAAGACCTAGACAGGGTGAGGATGTTGCCACCAGCTTAGACAGAGAGTCATTGCCAGAACTGTCCATCTCCAACAAGATGATTTGGATTACGAAATGGTGATCTCTGCCCATAAGAATATTCTGAAATCCTTTATTTTATTGATGTATTTAATGTGAAGATACTTGAAGGATTATTAGCATAAGCATCTCTGAATAAAGACTTAAGTCTCCAAGGCTCTAGGACAAAGGACCTTAGAATATTGNCCAGAGTCCTTCAGTTTTGTACAGTCTGTGTCAAGCCCTCTTCCTCAGCCCCCTTATCGACTATGCCCTCTCAACTGTGGACTCAAGCCATGCCAACCTCAGTTCAGTTGTTCTTCACGCCACTNCTCATCCATATGGAGGTGCATGCAATGTGCATAGTATATTGCATACCTCTGCANAGTACATTTTTANCCTTTCCTTTCCTCAGTAACTCCTGCTGGCGCCCTCCGTGTACATGGATCTCTTACATTACAGCTTCCCCTGCCACCCCACTCACATTTCCACACTCTCTTTCTCTGTCTGTCTCCTCTCCCTCTGCCACTGCTAGGGATAAAAACCCAGGGCCTCCTACATCCTGGGCAAGTGCTCCATCACTCAGGCACATCCTCAACCTCTCTTTTGTACTCTCAAAAGCCAAAGGAGTGTGCTTTGTGAATTTTACATAACTGTATTTCTCCTCTCCTGTAGAACATTAGAAGACACCCACATCTGACTTATTTCACCACTCTGATTTCATTGTCTAGCACAAAGAAAGCATTTCAATTAAGTCATGGCTTCAATATACAGATTTTATTGATCTTGCCTCTGACACACTAGGATTAATATTCTAAATTAACTAAAAATAAATTAGGTTAAAAACTATGCAAACAACAGTCACTGAAATCATAATGATAATGTAAACATTTGTTACTTCTTCTGTGCTGAGTCGTGTGGAAACTGCTTCTTTGTATCTGTGAGTGTCATTGTTAGGCAACACTAATTTTCCTGTTTACTAATGAGGTTTAAAGGTCAAGCTAACTCTAGAACAGGGAAGAAAAAGCATCGAGACAAGACCACAGTTTTGAACTTCAAAACTTGTGATCTTAGCTTTTGCCACACACTGCTAACAGTTCCTTCTTGACAACTNGACAGGGAAGGCAGATTTGTCCATAGACATGAGGGAGACCATGAGGTGGATGACAGCCTGGAAGGAAGGAGAGTGCAGAATGTGGGCAACTTACTGACCATATTGGTTTTATCTCGTTACCTTGGTAAAATAGGTTTTAATGGGACTTCTCTGTAGCACTTACACAGTACTGGCCAAGAGTCAAAANGGTGTTGGGCTTACAGCACTATTTCAATTTTAGTGTGCNGATCAAGACTTGGCTATGAAATNAATTGAAAACCCCCAAAGAAAGAAAAAGTGTCACTGTATCCCTGCTGAGTTNAAAGCTCTACCAATATANTCAGTTAAAAAGCAGACAGTNTAGCTTAGGCAACCACAGTTCTGAGATTTCGTAGACATCCTGCTCCTCTGGATCTTTCAATCTTTCTGCTGTCTGTTCCATACTGTGCTCTNATCTTAGGAATGGGGTTGCGTTTTGGCTGTACCATTCAGTGATGTGCACCCCATGGTCACATACTCTCTCTATTTTGAGTTGTTGTGAATCTCTAGAGTCNACATACCAACATAGATGGGGGAAATCATACCTAGATGATTTCTGACTATAGGCAGTCAGTGGTTGCTGAGAATGGGGAGTTGGTTTTATCCAGGGATGAGCCCCTACAGCTGATCCAATCCCGAGTAGCCAACCTAAACATGTGCACATAGGAGCAACACTAAATGAGTGTGTGCGTGTGTGTGTGTGTGCGTGTGTCTGTGTAAATATAACAATAATAGGGATGCAATTATAGTACTTATGCGTGCAATTCTAAAAAAAAATAAAAACCTTAAGTTAAAAAATATTGAGCATAATAAACAAAGACAAGGAAGATATTTTAAAGGATCAAATTCAAACTTGTAAGATTAAAACCTACAAGGGCAGAGATGAAAATAGATCAAATGTTCCACTAAATTTCTTTTCTGTGAACCATTTTTTTTTTGAGACAAGATTTCTCTGTATAACAGCCCTGGCTGTCTTGGAACTCATTATGTAGACCAGGCTGGCCTTGAACTCACAGAGATCCTCCTGCCTCTGCCTCCTGAGTGCTGGGATTAAATGCATTTGCCACCACCACCCGGCTCTGTGTACCTATTTTTAAAGTGAATAAAAATAAGTAAGGAAATAAAAAATAAATCGGCTTTGATACACATACAAAATTTAAAAAGCAGAGGGTCTTATAGGNCAGGGTGGTGCATGTCTACAATCCCAGAACCTGGGAGGCTGATGAGGGAGGGTTGTGAGTCACAGGCTAACCTGGGCTACTTAGCAAGAAAACAAAGTGATGTGTTTCTGTGACAGAGTGCTTGCCTAGAATGTTCAAGGACCAGCAGTTCTGGGATGTTNCCACTATTCTTTTATTGAGGAGAGAACAATCACAGGCTCTAGTGCAATAAACAACAAAATCTCATGATCACAGTGATTTTGCAGGAAGAGCTCACTCGGAACCTTGCTAGTTTTCCTAAGTGGGAGAGTGTATGTTATCCAAACCAAACACCAATTTGCCATTCAACTCTTCAGCCCTAATGGAAAGCANTATTGTATGCTTTCATATAACCTACAGTAGATCTCACTCTTTTGATATTATGAAATTCCTGATGAATGATGGCTAATTATAGAAATAACTAATTTTATACATACACATGTTCCCAGCAAGTTGTACGTAAGTATTTTCATAAAATGAATCTTGTTCACTAGAAGTAACTCAGGAGTATTTGCTTTAAAATGAAATAATCATTAGTAATATATATGTTTANCAACAACTTTCTTTTAAATATGTGTTTTTATCTATGGGTTATATATAATTTTTAATAAGATTTATCTCATTGGAGATGTTTTTAAAATATATTATTTTATTAATCTGTAAGAATATCACCCAATATGTTTTAAATCATTTTCACCCTGAAGGTGTTTGTTTCAAAAATTAGCATAGTCCTTGTTTAACAAGGTTTTTGAACTTATTATCACTTATTCCTGCAGTAAAAGTTGGTGTCTATGCGCTGGATGATGACTTAGAGCCAGTTACCAGGGAAACTGTCTTAACTTTCATAGTAAGTATTCACTTAGTCCATGATACTTCCCTCACAGATGTATGGACTGAGCAGGATTGTTCTCACAGGAGGAAGCTTTCTTGAAGTGGCTTGCCACAAAAACCCATTCTTCATAAGTGTTTGCTTGCCATTCTGCTTTTCCACACAGAGTTGAAGCAGGGCAGCTCCCCTCTCCATACAGTGTCATCTTCTTGCAACCCTAGCATCTAGAACTGTGGGCCAAACTAAAACTCTATTCTTTAAGAAATTACCTGGCCCCAGATATTCTTGTATAACAACAAAAGAGCAACTAAGACAAGCGGTTTCTCTTGTTTCCCTAAAGGACCCTGAAGGATCAGAAGTGGACACTGTACAAGGAAACAATCATACTGGAATTGTCTCTTTTCCTGACTTCAGGATTCCTTCTAATCCTAAGTATGTAAAAATGTTTGTTAGTANGTTATTTTCTGAAAAACACACCTGGAACTTGTGGTTGTGAGGCAGAGAAGTAGTTAAGTGGAGTCACCTACTGGCGACAAAGGACAGTACACACGTGGATATGTGATGCCTTCCAAAGGATGCTAGAAGTTAGGCCCACTTCTCAGCCAAACAGAATCCCAGATACCAGAGCACTGCCCAACATGCCAGGACTCTCAGATTTCCAGGACACTGAGGAGAGAGGGTCACTTCCATCTAGGGATACCAACCAGCTTCAGTTAGATAGCAAAACCCTGTTTCAATAAATGAACACAGAGAGAGAGACAGAGACAGAGACAGAGAGAGGCAGAGACAGAGAGAGGCGAGACAGAGACAGAGACAGAGAGAGGAGAGAGAGACAGACAGACAGAGGCAAAGACAGAGAGAGAGAGAGGGAGGGAGAGACACACACAGAGAGAGAGAGAGAGTTCCCAAAATTTCTCACCCATTCTTTTTATAGAGAGAGCAATACATTTAGAAGAGAAAACAATCTTTAAGTAGTCGTTTTTGCTTTTCCAACCTAACAGAGTGTCCATTTAAGGCTTGGGTTATAGCTTATTGGAAGAGCACTTATGCCTAGCAGGTGTGGAGATTTGGGTTTAGTCAAAATGTGTGTGTGTGTGTGTGTGTGTGTGTGTGTGTGTAGGAAATTTTGTTCTATTTGGCCTCATATGCAAGGATTTAAGACCATGTTCATACAGAAGTTGATGAAATACATATTTAATGAGCACCCCTGGTGTGTGTAAATCTCAGTAAGAGCAAGCTGTCAAGTAGAAACCAAGCTTCCACAATCCCTGCTCTCAAGGAAGACAGAGCAGGATGCCTAAGACAGGGCACATATAGCTCCCACATAAAGTTAAAGTAGAACCACTTTATAGTTGTTNCTCCTCTGTCCTCTCTAGAGAGTTTGTATTTAGCTCATTTTGAAAACATTTTTCCTAAAAATGTAGGCTGAAGTTGAGAGGTTGAAATAACCTGGATGATGTAAAATTATACAATCTCTTAAAATGCCTTAAGTCCCTAGTGCAGAAGTGACTTTGTTATATTATTATGACTCTTATTTCCCAGACTTGGCCTCATGCCAGCTGTCCTGTAGCAGGTTATGGACTCCACCATGACCACACTCTCCTGTCTCAGCGGCTTGGCGTCTGTTGCCCTCTTTGCACGGAACACATTCTCCTTTATAGCTCTCTTCTNTGGGACATGGGAAAATGATAACTTGTACAAATACCATCCCTGGATACGATGTAATGTCCACTTTGCTCTCTACCTCCATGTCTTGTGTATTTTTT
>LZPO01055092.1:559705-574092 GCA_001675575.1 Neotoma lepida | reverse complement strand
CCAAATTCACTACCCAGCCACCGATTCCTTGGCTTGTGCTCAAGGGAAGTATTCTTCCACATAAATAGACAGACAGACAAACAGCAGAAACAGCTTTCAGCTACTATGGAACCTGAGTAAATTACTACTTAATTACAGTAGTGAGTTCCAGGTTACACATGAAGTTGATGACTTGCCTATAAATTAAGGACTTTTAAAACAAATCTCATNGGCAGGTGGATCTCTAGAGCTTGAGGCCAGCTTGGTATACACAGTCTGTTCAAGGCTGCCGGGAGCTGCATAGTGAAACTCAGTCTCAAAAAATAAAACAAGTATCTCATTTAAAAAACATCTTTACAAAAAAAGAAAACAACTTGGTTCTTTAAGAAATCAAAAGAAATTGAAAAATCTTTTGGTTTTCTGAATAACTTACTAAATGGTCTCTTGTCCTTTCCTCAGATCTGCAAGCTTGATCTGTCACCATACTGGAATATGTTCAACATTACTTCTGCAAGATGAATTAGTTGAAAATTAAACAGTTTCTGTGCCTTCACTTTTGNGGGAAACTAATGGACAAAACCAAACTTTGTTCCCACAACATTAAAGTCCTTCCATTGTAAGTTTGCAGTGAGGAGCCTTGGCAGCATGGAGGCTTTGCCATACCTATAATTTACCAATCTGTCTCACAAGTGAAACCAAGTCAATAAACCAAATCACCAGAATAGCTTAGTGATTCTGCCCCCCTTACCAGCAGATGTCGAGGTGTGCTAACCCAGAAGAGGGTGCTCACGGCACTGTCCTGCCACAAAGAATGCTCACAGGCTGCCTGGGGAGAGCGGAAGGCTCAACAGCACACGCTGCTGTGTGCCAGCGTGCTGCCCAGATGCCCACATGTCCATAACTCCACATTAAATCATCATGAATGACAGTTGTGCCAGCAGAACACGGGAGCCTCTAAAATGATGCTGTGCTTATAAATATGTATCACAATCAGAATATTTAAGTCAATAAAATATTATCACCCATGTTGAGAAGTTTTCAGTGATGAAATTTTCCCATGTTGTTTACATCTTGTCTAGTTATATCCCTTGGCCAGTTTCCTATTCTAGGCCATTTATTTCTATTCTTCCCCATTTTCATTTTTATTTTCTCTGCAATTATTCACATCAGGATCAATTCTTTTTATGAAACTTTTATTTTAAGACAGATTCAATTGTTTGTTTTTTCATTTAATTTTTGGCTTTTAGGGACTGTTAGTTGTTTTAATTTGTTGACCATAATAATTTAATGAATATAGCTTGGGGTGTGTAGATCTTAGGATGTTCATGGTTTGGTCGGATGGAGTGCCTATTAGTGGTAAGAGCTTAGCTGATAAAATCTCTTGGTTTAATCCATAGCACTATTAAATAAATAAATTCAAGATTTAATTCTTGCACCATTTTGATTATAGCATGTTTTCTACATGTAGTGTTACCCATTGTCTGTTTCGTTGCATTTATTTCTCAGAGANTGTGCATTATGAATTCGAACCAACATTGAAAGCATATTTCTTGTAGCAGTGAGAGCAAAGAACATAAAAGTAAATGCAATCAATTGAGCTGAATTTGTTTAGTATCAGAACTCTTTGTGGAATGAAGCCATGCATTGTAGATAATATCTTGGGATGGTTCCTACTGAAAGAGAACTAAGATAAAATTTGATGCTCAAAAATGTTTTGCTTCCTGGTGATGGTAAGTATTCTTCCACATACAAATGATCCCAAAGTGTAAGGGCAGCTGTCATATGAAAATGCTAGCCCATCAACGCATATGCATCAAAGTACCTGCCGTTGTAAGTGATTCTTTCAGTAAAATAGTGTGCTTCTCTAACAAGGAAGACCCTGCCAAACTATCCAGAGAAGCAGTTACCTGTTTTTGTTGCAT
Source organism: Neotoma lepida (assembly GCA_001675575.1). Lineage (NCBI taxonomy): Eukaryota > Metazoa > Chordata > Mammalia > Rodentia > Cricetidae > Neotoma > Neotoma lepida. The sequence continues at coordinate 572,191 of LZPO01055092.1, read as the reverse complement.
AATAAGCTGAATTCATATAATTTTAATAACTTCTTCACTTTCTCAATCTTCCCTTTTGGGCTAGAGCAGAAATAACATACCATAACCTTANTATTTTTTCCAAACTCTCTGTGTACTACTTGGAAAGAAATGAGTGAATGCTTTATGTCACACATTCCATGGCATAAAGCGCATAACACAGATATGTTCATCAGGGGCTGCTGNGATCAGGCAGAAAAGCAGTAGGACCTTACTGTTGTCTAGACAGTCCCTGGTAGACTCTAGTTAGCCACAATGAGTAAGTCTCCTAGAGTTGCTCTCTCCTGGTGACCCTCAGTGGAAGATAACACTTCATACTAAGAAGCTCAAATTATCCAACATGATTTTCCCCCGTGTTGTCTGCCTTTCCCTCTTCCCTTCTCGCCTTCAAGTAAAAGCGTTCTCCTTCAAAACTGAGTGCTGGTCTATGTAATCTCACCTCCTTCCCTTCTCTAGGGCACTNAGCATCCATCTGTCCTCAATCTTCGCCTCAAAGTTAAAGGCAGTCACTTTATAGAACATATGCATTATGCACTTACTGTGTCCANGGTGTGGCAGGAAGCACCTGCTCTGTAAGCATGAGGATCTAAGTTTAAACNTTTAGNNTCCATGTGTTTTTTTGTTGTTTTNTTTCTTGTTGTTGTTCTTGTTATTGTTGTTTTTAAAGCCAGTGTGGTGGTTTGAATAAAAATGGCCCCCATGGAGTGACACTACTTAGGAAGTATGGCCTTGTTGAAGGAAGTGTGTCNCTGGGAGTGAGCTTTAAGGTTTCAGGTGCTCAAACCAGGCCCAGTTTCACTCTTTCTTCCTGCTAACTGCTGAACCAGATGTAGAACTCTCAGCTACCTCTCCAGCACCATGTCTGCCTGCATGCCACCATGCTTCATACCATGATGATGATAGACTAAACCTCTGATCTGTAAGTCAGCCCCAATTAAATGTTTTCCTTAATAAGAGTTACTCTGGTCATGATGTCTCTTCACAGCAATAGAAACCCTAATTAAGACAACCAGGCATGTTACNCATGGCTGTAATCCCAGCATTAGGTGGTGTGACAGATCCCACTGCCCAACCAGCCTCATGGAAATGGCAAGCTTCCAGTTCAGTGAGAGAATCTGCCGCAAGGAAATAAGGGAGAACACAGTAGAAGGCACCCAACATCCTACTCTGTCCTACCCATGTGTGTACATGAGCAGGTGCACCCACACACACTCATGCATACACACACACTATACATACATGCATCACACACATATACACACCCCCCAAAAAAAGTTGCACAAGAAAGTAAACAGCAGCTAGAAGAGGTAGCATATAGAAGGGAGAAAATCTTTGCCATCCATTAATCACTCAGGGAATTATTAGTCAGAATGTATAAGGAACTGGAAAACTAAATGCCAAATAAACAATCTAACCAATAAAAGAGTAAATTAGTTGGACGCAGTTTTAAAAAGAAGCAAAATGCCAAGAAATACTTGAAAACATGTTCATCACTGCTGTCCAGACAGAGCATCTAAGACAGGTCCAAGAAACAATTCTACTCANGTCTAGCTTGGCGAACCTAAGAGTTCATTGGGGTTACAGGAGCATAGGGTGATTTGGAGGCAACTGAATTGCCAAAAGATCCACCCTAATGTGGGTAAAGAATTAAGAAAGCTGCATCCTGGAATTTCCTGCTGAGTTTCCAGGCAGCTCCACTGAGAGTCTCTCTCTCCTCTAGCAGTTGTCCATTGCTCACACAAACTCAGGAAGGGGGTCCTGCGAGTCGGGTAACTTCCAGCGCTCTCAGAGTCAGTTTCATGAGCTTCCTGAGCCTTATGAGTTTCCTTCGGGATTCAGTCTTATGAACCTCCCACTCTTCTCTAGAGTGGTTCAATTTGGAGGAAATGGCTACATTAGCCATCAGGGAAATGGAAATCAAAACAACATAGAGATTCCATTTCACCAGTCAGAGTGGCTATCATCAAGAAAAATTCTGAGGAGGGTATGGGGGAAAGAAAATCAGTATCAAGGTTTCTCAAAAAACTAAAAATAGAATTGCCATATAAGCACNCATACAAATCCTGGATGCAAACCCATAACATCAAAGTCAACATATGAGAGAGATAGCTGCAAACTCGTGTTTATTGCAGCAATGTTAACAACTGTTGATTTAAGGNATCATCCTAAGTGCCCAGCACTGCATGAAGGATGAAGATAATGCAGTATATGGACACAATGGAGTTTTATTCAGTCACAAGTTTGGTTCCCAGCACCCACATGGAAGCTCATAACCACCTGTAACTCTAGGGGATCTGTGCCCCTCTGGGTTCTTAGGGCACCATCACTCACATATGCACATAGCTACACACACACACACACACACACACATACACTTAAAAAACAAATCTTTTTTAAAAAGAAAACAAAATTACATCATTTGCAGAAAAGTGGGTGAAACTGGAGGTCAAGATGTTACACGAAGTAAGCCAGTCTCAGAAAAACAAAATGAAAGTATATTTCCTGTAATATATTGAGTCCAGTGTCTTAGTTACTTTTCTATTGCTGTGACAAAACACCATGCCCAAGACACCTTATAAAAGAAATCATTTAATTTGGGGGATCATGATTGCAGAGGATTTGAGTCCATGACCATCACGGTAAGGAGCATGGCAGTAAGAAGGCAGGCACAGCACTGGAGCAGTAGCTGAGAGCTCACATCTGATCTACAGGTACAAGCCAGGGAAAAAGGGAGAGAGCTAACTGGGCATGGTGTGGGCTTTTGAAATCCCAAGGCCCACTCTCAACGACATCCTCCTCCAACAAGGCCACACCTCCTAATCCTTCCCAAACAGTTCCATCAGCTTGGAACCAAGCATTCGAATATGTAGGAAAAACACTCATATATATAAAATAATAAAAAAAAAACAGTCTTATGGTGCTGGGCATAGCAATACATCCCTGTAATCCTAACCTCTCAATAGGCTGAGGCAGGGGGACCACAAATTCAAGGCCTGTCTGGGCTACATAGACAGTTCCAGGCCAACATGATGAGCTTAATGATGTTATAGTAAAGAATGGATTCTGCCTCTAGGTGGAGGGATGTCCTTGTCTCTTCCCTGAAGACTTAATCCACTGGACAGGTCAAGGCAATGGCTCAGTGGACACCCTTAGGAAAATGGGTTCACTTTGAAATAATGTTGTTTTCCTTCCCAGAATTCCTGCCCTACTCACACCCCACCCCCACCCCCAAGTGCAGTCTCTACAAGTGGTCATGAGCTTTGGCTTGCTTGCCTTTCTGAGTTCCAATTCAGAAAGATTTAATTATTCCCTTTTTTTCTCTTCTGTCTTTTCTTGTGGATGCTAGACAGACCCTACTTATGCTTTCCCTGGTACCTTGGGCTTCCTTACTGTTCTCTGTACCCCTCCCCACCACTGCCTGCCACCTGCTGTCAGAAACAGCATGGCAGTTTTTTCTCTCTCCTCCAGCAGATTTACAGTTTGCCTTCTCTGGTTTTTGTTTGTTTTTCTTTTAAATTCTAATTGTTGCTGAGCTTCCATTTGAATCTGTTTTTAAATTCTTTTATTAATGAGACTAAAAACCCCAAAGGGGACCCCAATATTCCTCGTATAATATGTAGTTCCTTCTGGACTCCCCAAGATTTACAGTAGTGCTTCCATTTCTGCACCCCTAAACAGTCCTGTCAGAAAATTTTTAAAAAATGCCTTGGGATGAGATCTCTGGTTAAGCACTTGCCTAGCACACTGGAAGGCTATGTGGTCAAGGTCAGTACTGAAAAAAACATAATTCTGAGGATGACTGTCTTCATCTACCCCCCCTGCACTGCTGTTTTCCTCCTGTTACAAGGTTGGGGAAACATATTCTGAATAATCCCGTACTTGAGACTGTCAAAGCTTGGGGACCTGAGTCACACAGGCCCCGGTAATGGGATGAACTCTAACCAGTANGGTTTGCCAGNCTCCTCATGACAACCACTTTGATTGTTCCTTCTTGGTGATAATTTAAATTCATGAGCATAAATTGTCTTTCTGTAGCTGGAAGTTTGAGATCTGCTCAAGGAGGGCTGATCTGTGGCCCATATGCCTGTGGAACGGAGCTTACATGGCTTCACTTACCAAAACAAGTGGCCCTACAGTGAAGTATGGCTACAATCATTCTCACCAGAAATGACAGTATTTCCTGTCACCATTGGTCTGAAAACTGTCTGGACTGGGCTGATGCCAAAGTGACCTGCTCCTCCAACTGTCATAGAGATCCTTTTGGGTCCTATCACTTTTTCAGGACAGTGTTGATCAGGAATTTTCATGTGTCTGGGTCAGCTATATCCTGTTTGGTTTGGTTCACAACTCAAACAGTGGTTTAATTATTGTTCTCCTGCCTCAGGTCAGATATGCACAAATGTCCAAGACATTTCTTGTATCAGAATGTTCATGTCAACTCAGGCAACTCCATTAACCTGTCTTTGCTATGAGACTCCTGCTCCACACACTGAAAATCTAACGCTGGCACAGTTAAGTATTCTTAAGTTACTGCTGTGGATGAGGGTTCATGGGTCATTCCACTTGCAGTTTACCTCAGAGGAGCGCTTCTCCAGTAATCTGTGGAGCGCGGCCTTTGGATGAAACAAGAAAGATAAGTTGATCTCTGGGAGAAGAGCATCTCTGGGATCGAGGCAGCCAGGGTCAACATCAGTCTCCATTTCCCGATACCTACAGAAAGAAGTCCAGGCTCCTTACCACAGAATTCCGGGCTGCACATGGTTTGCCTCGAGCTTGCCTTCCAGCATCTCCTCTGACCCACTTTTTCCAATGAAGTCAGCCATTGGGCAGCAATTCTCTGTCAAGTGTCTTTTAGGCACTATGATAAGTTCTAGTTTTACTCTCCATTATATATATATGTTGGACCTGTGCCTATTCTCCTGGAACTTAAGAGTCAGAAAGGAAAAACAAACAAGAGAACAATTATGAAATGCATCAGTCTAACCACCATCCACACTATTAACCCATCTAGAAACTTGCTCTTGAGTATAGGCCTTCTGTGCAGTTGAGTCAGGCTGCAGGAAACCTAAGACAGCAATAGCATCAAGCTTCCTTGCCCATGTAGCTTATTTCTAGTCCATGGTAGCTCATTTCTAGTATCAGAGATACTGGGAACATCATGGTATTTGGAAGATCACAGATCTGCTCTAATCAGGGTCAGTATAGGCCTNAGGTGATCCAGTTAGAACAGGATCATCTGGCAAGCAGCCACTCCACCCTCTCCAGACCTGAGATATTCTGCATCAAAAGCAGAGGAATAGATGTCTTGTGTTCCTTAAGTTAAGTTGCTTCTTTAGAAGTGGAGCCTGAAACAAGGATCCATTTCCAAGAGAACCCCTAAGCAGTTAGCAAAACACAACACAGCAGGAGAAGCTAAGTGATGATCGACCAATCAGCTAAGGCCTACCCTCACACTGCTCTCATGGGGGCCTCTGGGCTTTAGAGTACTACTTGGGGCAAGGAAGCTACTCTGTCATATATTCAAAGTAAGTCTGTTATCAGTAGAGAGACAAACCCAGAAAGAAGATGTAACTTCAAGTGCACTTCTAGGGGCTGTCTACCATAGCTGAGCTGAGGTACATGGAGGAGGGTGTATGTAGGCAACTCCAGCCGTATCTGTAGGCTGAGTGGACTGGCCAGTAAAGAGGGCCTGGCCNTGGAACNCACTGCACCTGGGGACATGCAACTTCAAGCAGCCACNGACATTTCTTAGTTGCGCTAGCTTTGAAACATTTTTCTGGAGACTAGCAAGTTGGGTGTCTCCTTTCTTTCCATTTTACATGTNGGAATCAAGTTTCCCTGCTTTGAATTCCAGAATTAACTGCAGATGGTAAAAGGTTACAATGTAAATATTGAGTCTTCCCTTCTGTTGGTCACTAATAATTAACTGGAGGACAAATTTAACCAAATTTAAGATGAGTTCACACAAAAAGAGGGCAGTGTGAAGAACAGTTGTGTTGATGGTAACACACCCCTACCCCCGCCATAAAGACTTGAAGTGCAATCTGGAGACATCTAGGGAACCGTATTAAACATTCCCAGGGTGCAGCTGATTCACAATCCCTTGTTTGCTTGGAAAGCTCATCCCTGGNATGCCTTCTGTTGGCTACCATAGCTTCATCACAGCTAACAACAGCCTGAGAATTAAAACATATCATTGTTTAAGAAACACTGATAATTTGTTGTGGTGATATTTTGTTTGTGATCTAATAATTAAAGCTTTCCTGAATATCAGAGTGCAAAGCCAGCCACTAATTAGCCATGGAGGCCAGGCAGTGGTGACACACACCTTTAATCCCAGCACTAGGGAGGTGGAGACAGGAAGTGATATGGCTGGGCAGAAGGAGAAATGTAAGGAGGGAGGAGACAGGAGCTGAGGCTTAATATTAATTACCAATTGCATGGCCTATGGCGGGCTTCTTGCTACCTAGCTCTTATAACTTGACTCATTTCTATTGATCTATAAGTTGCCATGTGGCCATGGCTTACTGGTAATTTCACATCTTGCTTCTCCTGGTGGTACTGGTGTATCTCTCCTCTGCTTTTCTTCTCCTCTCTCTCTTCATTTGCCCACCTAGCTATAGCCTGACTTGCCATAGNCCAAACAGCTTTATTTATCAACCAATCAGAGCAACATATATCACAGCATACAGAAAGACATCCCACAGCACAAGACTGGAGAGCTTTGGTTATAGCAGTTTTTGAGGCTGGTCCCCAATTACAATGGAGGACTTGGTGGAAAGATGAGGCTAAGACCATTGAACAACAAAGTAGGACTAGAGGTCTGGAAATCTCCCAAGACCAACTTCTTGGGGAGGGACATTACNCTAATGTACAAAGGCAATCTCNATATGATGACCATACCCTGGTTTTATGCTATGTAGCAGATTTGAATACTTGGGACAAAATTGAAGAAGTAGAAAAGAAAATTGAGTCATTTACTAAAGTTATGCAGGGTCCAAAAGAAATCTTCCTGATTTCTTACAAAGATTGGCTTCAGCAGTAGATAGAATGATACCAAATTCAGAAGCTAGACAAATAATAATTGAATTTCTGGCTTTTGAAAATGCTAATGCACAATGCAAAAAGGTAATTAGGGCTTTAAAGGCAAGATCAGCACTCTTGGAGGAATGGATCCGAGATACAATCAATATTGAATCTCATGATCATGATGATGCTTGGATAGGAGAGGTGATTTCCAGAAGTCTGAAGAAAAATTGAAATGTCAAATGTTTCAATAGCGGTAAACAAGGTCATCTAAAAAGGGATTGTAAACAGAGTATTCCTAGAAACAATGTTTTTGCTAAGAATAATCCTAACAGAACACCCCTCCGTTCTGGAGTATGCAGGAAGACATTGGACTAACCAATGNAGATCAACAAACNACAGTCAAGGTAACCCTCTGCCATTGGGAAATGGCTTGNGGGGTCTCTTACAGGTCCCCATGTCAAATTTGATTTAGTTGTTTCCTGTCATCATGGAGGAAACTCCTTCCCAGAACAATTAAAGAACAGTGACTTTGAAGTCTCCTAAAGGTTGATGGGGCCCCACAACAATGATTCCACATAGACTGATAAAAACCACTAAGCTGACAAACACCACTCAAAGATCAGCTTTGGACTACAAACTGTTCAGGATAATTTCAAGATGGCTAGCTGAGATGATCCAGCCTCACAGACTATTTTAGCCAAGACTTGAGAGAGAAGCCCTGTACTTTTCCATTGTGCAGACCCTGGACAAGAAATAATGCAGCTACCTCTCCTAGGACTTGACAATTAACCCAAATTTTTTTTCAGGANCCCCTAAAGATGCCATCACCCCCAGACAGCAGAAAGTAAATTTAAGACCATGACACCCACAATCCCAAGAGGGGGTTGGTGGTTTTTGGGCCTTCAAATGGGTTATGGATATTTATTATTGTTTAGGGTGGTTGGTTACAAGTTGTATTGGTAATGGTCAGGAAAAAAGCTGAACAAAGGAAATTAGATTCAGGGTTCTTGTTTGAAAAAAAAGAAAAGAAAAAGAAAAAAGGGAGATATAAATATGATAGGATAAAAGGGTAGATTATTGAATCTACTCTGAAAAAGAAAAAATGGGGATATAGATATGATAAGATAAAAAGATAGATTATTGAATCTACCAAAAAAGCAACTACTAGTTTTAAATATTTTACATTGATATGGATCATTGTATGTTGATACAAAATTAAGATTATTTGTTAGAACATACTGTACATACATTTATAATCTTGTTCAAGGTATTGTACCTATGCAACTCATTTAATAATGTAATTCAAATTTCTAGTCCTTGAAAGTTATTATTACCAACTAATTAGGATATAAAGAAATGCAAGTTAGTAGTTATTACAATCAAATTTGTAGTCATATTAAGTATGTTTTCAAGGTCAACAGAGATGTATTTTAGATAGACAGATCATCTTCAAACACTTCAGAGATTTACAGAATCTGGCATTTAAGATGTTTTAATAACATAGGTTCTTTTTTTTATGACAATGAGACAAGTCTACTTCTGGAAACACCAATCTACCTCAGAGAACATGATGGGCATGGAAGAAACTCCATATGGAATTTAGTTTCTTTGTGGCAAGTTAGCCACTGGGCAAGAAAATGCCCTTGCCTCAACTTCTGACAATGTACCATCCAAATAACACAAGCAGGACACAAAAGAAAAGACTGAGGCTGGGCAATGGTGGTGCATACCTTTAACCCCAGCACTTGGGAGGCAGAGGCAGGTGGAGCTCTGTGAATTCAAGGCCAGCCTGGACTACAGAGTGAGTTCCAGGAAAGGCAACAAAGCTACACAGAGAAATCCTGTCTCAAAAAAAAAAAAAGGAGAAAATACTGCCAAACTTTGCCAAGACAAGGTAGGANAGTCCTTCAGAAAATTCTGAGTCACAGAAAAGTCTGTCAGATATGCTAGGCCTGTTAGCTGAAGATGGATGCCCAAACATTGCAGAGGAACCTTGGGTGACTGTCCACACAGCCAGCTGTTTCTGTCATTTCTCACAGTTTTTAGAAGTTGCTTGCTTGCACTTTCTGCTTACTCATTTAATATTATTTCCTTCTTGGGTCTCTGATGGAGTTGAAGACTAGATAGTTATAGTTATGATTTTCCTTGTTTACCAGACTCAGAAAAGAAACTCAAAAAAGAGGCGTAAAGCATATAAATTTGAGAGACATCAAAAGATAGTTTTTGGTTGGTAATANAAGTTAGGATAGAAGCACTTTGGACTCACCAAAATAGGATAAATAATGGAGTATTTTCTCTGAATTTGTCAAATNTTAATAGACTAGACATTATTGATATAATTATTGCCTGTATATATTGTATGTAGTTATTGTACTTATTGTACAACTCAGCTGTGTTCTGTCATTAACACTTGATTCTCTCAGGTATTATTTNCACCTNTCCNCAGCCTCCTGACCCAAAATGCCCTCCTAATCCAAATGATTAAGACCTCCAGCGCCTTTGGGCCTCCATTCCAACCCACCATCCAGTAACGTGCAGTGCTGTAAGCAACAGCTTTCCTTATCATTCCTGAATTACCANTTGGGGGTTAAATGTAAAGTCATTTGCAGTGGTTTTGTACCATGTGTTTATATAATTGTTAACAATGTGCTGGTAGGCAATGACGTTATCTTGTGTGCTCTTAAACTTACATAAATGTCATTAGGGTTTTTGGTCATTTTGCAACATGGCCCATGCAACACTGCATCTGTTAAACGAGTATTTCAATGGTTTATTATCATTCTCTTCTATTAGGTTGCAAACTCTTATTTTTGGTATTACAAATACTATCTTAAGAAACACTCCTCTGCCAGTCTCCTCAGAAAATGTGTGAAGGTTTTCATAAGGGGTACGCTTAGAGAGTTTCCTTTCAGCATCCCTTTCACTGAACTGCTGTATGTGCTGAGCTCTTGCCTAGGTGCTGGGATACTAAAGTCTTGAGTGTGGACAGTGGTACAGGCTGTGAAGGAACAACGGTGTTAGAGGGACTAGTATCCATTCTCCAAGTCATTCGGGAGGGGAAACTTTGTTGTTGTCTTATCTGTATTTGTTTATGGAAGAGGTTTTAACTTGCTATAACGTTAGGGTATCTTGAGTACAGAAAGAAAAGAAATCTGTGGCTCAGCTTCCCATCATTACAACAAATCCCTGACATAATAAATTCATGAACAGAAAAGGTTTGTCTGGGCTCATCATTTCAGGCAGGCACATTACTCTCAGGCTGGGGTATGGGGANGGGCAGCTCATCATAGTGGGAAAGAGTGATGGAGAAGAACCATGCTGCTTATGACAGAGGAGAGACAGAGACAGAGAGATGCTGCAGTCTCACTCAGTNTACCCCAAACAACCTGGAGACATCCCGCTAGGCCCAACTCTTTAAGGCTTCTATAACACTCAGACATGGACTCACGTGCTTGCAATCCCAGCCCTGGGGAAGCTGGGGCAAGAGAATCAAGAATTCCAGGATGNCTTGGAACATAACATGATCAGTTCTCACGTCTCAGTTTAGAATAACTCAATTCTAAGGAGCTGCTTCTGTTGTTGTGTAGTAGAGCCTGGTCTCACAAAACAACAAAGAAACAAAAGTTCCCCAACCTCCCAGAAACACCACCCTGAGGAACTGTCGGAGCCTGTTGANAATCAGTTGGGTATCTGGGTGAGGGCATGAGGATTGTAGAGACAATGAAGAAGACAGAAAAGAGTCAAGAGGACTGCCAGTCAATGCTGGACAGTCCTGAGTTTATTTCACAGCCAGCTAATATACAGTCTTGAAGGACAGAAGTAGAACAATGTGCAGCATAGGCATTCAGTCATTATCTATCCTGTCCTTGAGTCAAGGAGCAGGCAGTTTCATTTTCTATCTTGACGTATCTCCAGCTAGCATCAGCAGCCTTCATCTAGTTAGATAGTGTGTTCCTTCCTGTGGGCTAATCAAGACTTTCTCACAGCCCTGAAGCAAGCAAGCTTGAACTCTATTGACTCAGAACAGACTTCAGATTCAAGCTGGGAAACTGAGTCAGTTGTGGGCTCCCACAAGGAACATGATGTTTTATTTTGCTTAGTCTTACAAAATACTTCTCATTATTCTTTATAATTTTGTTATCTGACAATATCATAATTTATACACTGTATTCTGGTTACTCCTGGCTCAGCCTCTTGTGTTCCTCTCTAGTCCCTACCAGTTCCTCCCCAGGTTCATGACTTTTGGTTTGGTTTTGTGACCCATTTAGTTTAAGCAGGACCACCTGGAACAAGGTTCTGGCAATAGCCCTCTGGGGGGACACTTTAGATGAAAACCATAGCAGGTGAGTTTGTCTTAGTCTAACTTATAAAAAACTTACTTCATCTTGTATTTGCTTAAGTTGGTAAAAGGAAGTAACAAGAATGGAATGATCAGGAACACTTAAGAAATTAATTAGTGGTTTACATCAATGGCCTATAAACCCTGTGTCAACAATCCCATACAACTTTCTCAGTGGGACCTTGGGGTGCTCATGAAAGGAAATGGGTACTTAGGGGAACTGCCCCACTCCTGGGATGACTCACTCTGTGTACACTGAGAACTTCACTGTGAAACCTGGAGAACACTCTTTAAAGTAAATGTATTTTAATACAATTCAAATATATATATATGCACTAAACCAAGGCAACTGAATAATAAGAGGTATTTTGCTTTATGGTTTCCCAACTGGAAATAGTTTGTACTTCCAGGTCGCCTTGCACAGTTGTTATAGGGAAGCACTTAGGAAGACTGAGTATGCTGGGGTCTTCAGTACTGGTAGAGGGAATTTGTGTATTCCCCGTGTGTCTGAAGACATGTCTTTGTGGATATAAATAAATTAATAATAGTATTGAGGCATGGGACTAGATTTGAGACCATGCTGAAGGACAAGCCCCTGTGGCACACCACCACTGTTAAATAAAACTTGCGTNGTTGTCAAGGCTCCATTTAGACCGATTCAGCTTCAGAAGAGATAGCCTTCTTTATCTGGTTGCCTCAGACTGCATGAACTCTATGAGGCAGGAATGGGCCACGCCAGCTCTCCTGTGCTAGCCAGGCTGCAGGCGCTGAGGCCAACAGTGTGGTGAGCTGAACCTCTAACAACAATGCACAAAATACTGGTATTCTGATAATTTACAACCCACTAATAGTTCCTCCCTACAAGTTATTTGGCTTTGAAAAGCATACAATAAGACTCTTTTTCTTTATTCATGAAAAGGAAGTCTGTNGTTCGTGTTAATAGTTGATTTCTAGACTTTTTCTCTTTACTCAATAAATGTGAAATCACTATGTAAAGAGTGTTCACTTGAAAGACACACCCTCCAGAAGCCCCATCATGTCACAGCCACTTAATAGGCAATGAAGAAAGGGGATGTGGGTGTAGGAGAACCGAGAAGGAC
>LZPO01055092.1:548181-559005 GCA_001675575.1 Neotoma lepida | reverse complement strand
GGAGGAGGAGGAGAAAAGAAATGTGATATTTGTACAAAGTAAGAGTGAACCAGTGAACCACCACTCTCCTATTCCACACACAACATCAAATACTTGTGCAAAGGTCACAAACCATGAAGAAAACCTGTCTTTGAGCTACATTTAGAGGACAGCTAGATTTAAACAGTTTCGATTAAACAGTCAAGACTCTGAATTTTTGAGAACTGTCATTCTTCAAACATGTTCTACAAGAGTTGTTTTAAAATAGCACTTCCTAGTATTTGCCCTCATACCACAAAAAGCACATCTCCTCCCACTTGGAATACAGCTATTCAGTGTGTCAGCTGGGCAGCCTCTCATGCTCTTAGGTTTTGTTTCCTGAAAATGATCACAGAAGTACTGTTTGTTTTAACTTGACCCATCTTTTGCAACCCAGCTTAATCATTTTACAGGTTTTCTTTGGAAATAAATGAGCTAGATAGTTGAATAATAATGGCAGGTGTTTTTTTCCATTTCAATGATAAAAAATATTGTTAGTAAAATAGTGTATAAAATTTTTCTTTCTACTCCTTTTTCTTTTAACAAATTCAGTATCAAAGTACTGCTAACTGGAACCTTACTAATTTAAAGTAAGGGATTCCATTGCCAGTGTGATTAAACACTCTGACTTAGAGGACTGTGTTTAAACATCTCCTCCTCCTCCTCCTCCTCCTCCTCCTCATCATCATCATCATCATCATCATCATCATCATCATCAACATTATCATTATTGTTATTATAGACAGGGTCTCATGTTGCTCAGGCTGGTCTCAAACTTACTAGTGGCTGAGGATGACCTATAGTTTCTGATTCTCCTGCCTCTACCTCCTGAGTGCTGTGATTATTTGTGTGCATGACCACTCCTGATATTTGTACAAGNCTTGCTCATGCTGAGCAGGCCCTCTACCAACTGAAATACACCTCCAGCTCCCAGTCATTTCTTTTGTTATCTTGAAATACAATACATATCATATTGTAATGTACAAATGAGTACTAACAAAAGGAAAATGTAAATAACATTTTCTACTGAACATAAAATATAAAAATAAATTTAATTAAAAATCTAAAAATTATCTTTTGCTTAATTTTACTTAACTATAAATGAATTACGAAAATCAACTGTTGTGAGGTGTGGTTGCATATGCTTCTAATCCCAGNACCCGGGAGGCAGAGGAAAGTGGATCTCTGTGAGTTCAAAGCCAGTCTGGTCTTCAGTGAGTTCCGGGGATATAGAGAGAGACCCTGCCTCCAAAAAACCAAAAATTGTTTTAAAAAAGAAGAAACTCAACTGTCATGGGAAATACTATTCATCTCTGTTCATATTGAGCTCTTGTATTAAACTATTGAAATCCTCACTGCAAAGCATGAATGTTTAAAATAAAATATTCTATGACTAATGGCATGCAAATTTTGGAAGAGTGACACATGGATTCATAGACACACAACCCCTCTTAAGCACTAAGTGTCTGATTGGTTAGGGAATCACATGAGCATCTCTGCTGGGTTTCCAGGCAGTCACCATGTTTTTTCCATCTCATGCCCTGTTTCTTCTCTAGATTGGGTTGGACCAGGGGCTCTAGTCCTTGGACCATCTCTGCAGACCTAGGTGACCCTTGGCTATAACCAGTACCAAGGATGCTACTGCCATTTTCTAGGTCAGACTCATCCTATCTATCTATCTATCTATCTATCTATCTATCTATCTATCTATCATCTATCTATCATCTATCTGTCTATCTATCTATCGATCGATCTATCATTTATTTGGTTTTTCTAGACAAAGCTTCTCTGTGTAGCCCTGGCTATCCTGGTTCTCACTCTGTAGACCAGGCTGGCCTCGAACTCACTGAGATCTGCCTGCCTCTGCCTCCTGAGTGCTGGGATNGAAGGCCCAGCCAAACTCATTCTAAAACCACCCATTTAAAATGAAATCTAGGTGAGTCTTCCGTCAATCTCAGAAACAAATAACATCTGCCAGAATCAAGTTTGAAGGTGCCTGGATGTCAGAACAGAGGACCTGGCTGAGGGAAGAAAGCCAGAGCAAAGCGACTCGGCTCCCAGCACTGATCCTTCCTGCACACCAGCAAGCACTCAGACCGGACCCTCTGACTTGTATTCATAAAATAAGTTGATGTTAAACACCCCTGCCTTTATTACTGGACCTGACAGGATGTTAAAACATGTTTTATGTTCATTAAAATACTCTCTTGTGCCCATTTCTGATTTTAGCTTTCTCACTTAGAGATCTTTTTCTCTGCATTAATAATTAACCAGAGAACTAATTTACCCACATTCTTCAAACCCAGTTTACTTAAGAGAAAAGTAGCTACAAGAAGGTTGTGCCCATGGGTTTTTGCCACTTCCAGCCATGGGCCTTTGGGGAACACTTTGCCTNTTAATTTTCCTGGACAGAATTTGGGGACAGGAACAAATGTAAGTACAACAAGCCATCTCCATTTTCCTGGGCATCTTAGTTGTGGTGAGGAGACTCAGGGTTGTGTTGATTCGACAATACCTGTCCCTTCCTGAAACAATAAACAGACAGTCTCAGCTGCCCATGAGAGAGCCGTGGACCCGTCTGGATTTGGCGAGCAGCTAACAACACCACTGTTCCTGTGGGAGCTACCTGTAAAAANGACAAAGATGATTATTCGTTTTCCTAGTCAGCAAAAAGTGCAAAGTAAAACCAAGATAGTCAGTTTTCTTGGCATTTATTACTTACCTGTACTTGGTGCTTAGTTTGTGCTTTTCTTGGTCTGAANAGGTAAGCTGGAGTAACTTGAATACGGTGGTCTTATAGAAGCAATCACTAACATTCATAATTTTATTTTAATTAATGATGTGTAAGATTGTCTTATAGTGGGTCAGGAAGCATTTCTACTAACCTATGGTTGTAATTACATTCATGAACTAATTTGTCATAATCTTATTGTTACCAGAATCTTGTCCTTTTACATAATGCTGTCATGTACAAATATCTTAGTATTGGAAGTTAACTGAATATTACCTCACTGAACTTTTTTTTTTTTTTTTGTATTTTAAGATGAGGTTTCACCATGTTGTCTAGGCTGGTCTCAAATCATATACCCACGTGAACCTCTGCCTTCAGCCCCCTGGCTAGCTGGTACTATAGGCATTTGCTACTATGCAGAGCCTGCTCAGTCCACATATGACAGGAAATCCAGACAGGAGAAGTGACTAACCAAAGGTCACACTGCTAGGGAGAGAGGACTTCTGCTGCAGTCTCCTGTTTATCCCTTCACTTCCTCCCAGACGATGTCAGAAACGAATCTGTAGAGATTCAAGTGTAAACGAAACGTGNACTAATGCCATAAGCTTTCCACACATGTCTACTCTGAGATGTTATTTATTGCAAGGCCACAGTGACCCCACCACCTTAGCTACTTTTATTTATTCCTTTTTGGCAGATAAGCAGTTGAAGTTTAGGGACATCAAGATTAAACTCCAGAGCCTGGACCCTCATGATTCTTGTCTAGGGGTATTCAGGATTTCCCTGCTCCATTGCATTGGTCCATACTATGACAGTATTTCCTCTCTCCAAGAACATGAGGAACTTCATATTAGNTAGCTTTCTTGCCACTGTGACAAAATACTGGACATCAGCAACTTGAAAGAGGAATTTAATTTACTCAGCTGTCAGAGATTTTAGTCTGTCATGGCAGGAAGGGTGACAGACAGGGCAGNTCCTATGGGGCAGCTCAGACGTGGAGAGAGAAGACTTGCCCAGCGCTCCCTCCCTCCCTGCCTTCGTATGTGAACGCCTTGGTCTATGGGATGTTGTCGTTATCCACATCCAAAGTATGTGGATGGCATTCCTTAATTAACCCTTCCTAAAAACAGCTTAGACACAACTAGCCAGATGTATTTACTAAGCTCTGAGACATTTTTCNGTCCAAGAAAGATGACAATCAAGCCAGCCATCACGACACCTACTTTGTAATATCTGAGGGCAGGAGAGGACAGTTCCTAGAGCNTGGATTCTAGTTGAAAAAGTGGGTAATGGATGAAGGACTGAGTCGGTGGAAGAATGAATGAGGACAGGCAGTTTCAACAGTGTAGAGAAAAGAGGAGAGTACAGAAACCAAAGGCCACTGTCTAAGGCTACGGAGAGAAANGGCTCTGACAAAGGTGATAAGCAGATAGAGCCTGGAGGAAATGAGGGATGTCATGCAAATGTCTGCAGAAAAAACAGAAACAACCCAAGTAATATCCCTGTCTCTGTGCAAGCTCCAGCGGCCTGAGCTTCTGAGAGTGCTGAAAAAAAAACACAAGATGAAATTTCTTGGCATGCACAGACTGTGTTGCTGACGCATCAATACGGACCAAAGTTTATATGAACGGAAACTCCACAGCCAGCATTAAAAAATATGTTATTTATCCGTGTATGGGGCGTAGGCATGCACATTACACAGCAGACGTGGAGAGGCCAAAGGAGCCTTCCAAGAGTCTGATCTCTCCTTCCACTATGTGGGTTAATGGATCAAACTCCATAAACACCACTGCTGTCAGTCTTGGTGGCTTTATCTCTCCATTACTGTCTTTCTAGACAACCTCTTAGCTATTGCTTAGGTTTAATTACAGCCTGTTCCTTCCCAGAACTTAACGTTTTCCATCATAATAAATTTTGACTTCCAAAATATTTTAATTTGAATTTTTTAACACAGGGTTTCTCTCCTGTAACAGCCCTGGCTGTCCTGNAACTCACTCTGTAGGCAAAGCTCACCTCAAACTCAGAGAAATGCCTGCCTTGCCTACTGAGTGCTGGGATAAAAGGCGTGTACCACTACCTCCCAGCTTAAAATATGTTTTTAAAATTAATCTTGAGTGAAATAAAAAATATCAGAAGTATAAGAAAACCTACAAAGGTAGTGAGCCTTTTCTTTTCTTGTTTCAACAGCTACATTATTTTGGCACCCAAAGTTTTTCAGGTCGGAGCATCNGAAAATGTTGTAATTCAAGCCCATGGCTACACAGAAGCATTTGATGNGACAATCTCTATAAGAAGCTATCCTGATAAAAAAATGACCTACTCTTCAGGCTATGTTAATTTATCTCCAGAAAATAAGTTCCAAAACTCGGCAATGTTAACAGTAAGTATTTATTCTTCGTTTTCTTTAAGTATTTTTGGTAAAATTTGTGCAAAGCTTGAACATTGATAAAATTATAGTCATTAGTATTGTTCCACAACTGTTCCATAACTGTGGTTATGAGATGGTTAATAGTCATTACTAGTAATGAATGAAACAGAAAACTCTAAACAGAAAAANTACATTTGCTTTTTTGAGCCAAGTGTGCCCATGTCAACATCCTTAAAAATAAAATATTCTCCATGAAAACATTTGGAGATAAACTGAAAATACTTTTGAGGTGAAAATTAGGAAAGGAGAGATATTAATTGAATGTGCATGTGGGTGCTTGTTGAATATTTGTTAAACCTCACTATTCTCAAATTGTAGGTACAGTTGCTATGGGGTTATTGACTACTGTAGCCAACAACTCTCACTGAAAATACACNATGAATAAAAAGAACAAACTGATTAAGTAACTTCCTTTCATTGAGACATTTTGGTTCAGATTGGTTAGAAATATGATTTCAACTTTTTTTGAGCATGTTGTTCACTGTGGATACTGANNGGCTTCATCGAGACAAATTCTTATAAGTGTGTCAAGTGCTGTGACTCTATTTATCCCCTCAGCTCCTCCTCATCCACTCTCCCTTTTCTCACCCTCCCAATAGCTTGCTTCCTGCTCAGGGCTCCTGTGGGAGACCAGCTCCCACTTTTTATGACAGAGAACTCTTGAGGAGTGAGGGATAAGAGATATCAGGTAGAAGGATAGAGGGGAGAGAAACAGATAGAAACACAGGATAGCCTCGGGAGAGCCTGGATCCTTACCCACTGGCCCCTTCTGTCTCTTCTAAAGAGTTATTTATAGGAATGCCGAGGGGTGGAGCAAAGACCTCCCCCTAGCTCAGTCAAGTGTAGACCCTTCCAATCACCTAGTAACCATGCACATGGTCAAGCAATCCTCTAATGCAGCCCTGCTGGGAAAAACAAGCTCAGATCTCACTAGGAAACCTTTGTAGGCCTCCACGACTCCCTCTTCCTGATACAATAAAAGGTCCCCTCCAGGCTCCTCAGATATGTGCCTGTCTTAGGTCGTCCTCCTTGATTATCTTCCTTACCCATCATGGAGACACACTTTCCATCAAGCCATCAAGCATACTCTGCCTTAGGTTGGAAGCTATCAAGAAGAAAGTTGCCCATCTTTGGCCACCAGCCTCTGGAAGGAGGAGGTACTCTCTGACCNAGGTCCCTACTAAGAGCTTGCAAACATCCACAGCAATCTCCATAGCTGCCACACCTCCCAGTAAAGGAGTAGATGATAATAAAGATGGAATATTCTTTTTGGAATGGGTCTAAGGTGACTACAGCAGTCTCAGCTGCACCAA
Organism: Neotoma lepida; assembly: GCA_001675575.1. Lineage (NCBI taxonomy): Eukaryota > Metazoa > Chordata > Mammalia > Rodentia > Cricetidae > Neotoma > Neotoma lepida. The sequence goes on along the minus strand of LZPO01055092.1, from coordinate 552,515 downwards.
GCCCTTTTCCTGGATCAAAACTCTCTCCTAACAGATGTTCAATAAAATTTTCAAGAGAGTATTTTGATTCCCAGGAGAAAATAGTCATTCCAAAACACTTCAAAGTATCCACTCAAGTAAACAGAAAGTCATGCTAATTATAAAAACACTTTAACAAACNAACTNGATTGTGGGCNGTTTATCCCTTTGCGGGAGGCCTACCCCTTTCTAAACAGAAACAGATGGAGTGGAAACTTCTAGGAAGAACACAGAAAAACTCCCCTAATTATAACATCTTCACTTAAGTTTTCCAGGGACCATTGAGACCATAAAATTATATTTTGGGCTATTTTTAAAAGTGTTTAAATATAACTAGTATAAACATTACTATACATGTTTACATATTTACAACTAGCATGAATATCATTATACTACTATACATATTTACACTTTTCACAATCTTACATTCAAAAGGAAACTCTATAGAACTATTTTACATACTTTAACACATATCTAGAAGAGATTTTCTTAACAGAACTAACTTACATTCAAAAGCAAACTCTATTAGCAAACATCTAGAAAGGACTTCTTAACAGAACTAATAACAAGACAGGAAATATGCAAATCATTTCTAAAGTTCAGAGTTTATAGTAAAGTTCGGAGTTTAGAGTCATTCTGAAAGTTTTCTTGAGAGTTTGAAGTCAGAGCCTAGTTCATCAGTGGCTGATGAGGTAAAATTCCTTCCTCTTAATTTTTAAAGCTATATTTTTTTTAAGATTATCATGAGCTTTTTTTAATGATGCTAATATTTCCCTCTTGCATTTTTAGCACAACTCAATCCCGTAAGTTTTTTTCTTACCTGAAGCAATTTCCCAGTGTAAGGACCACTTTCCCNTGTTTTCTAAAGGATTTCAAAGTGGCTTGTTGACAAACAGTATTCACATTTTAATTGTCTCCTGACAGGCAAGCTGTTCTCCTATTCCTAGTTCTCAGGAGGTAAGGCTACGCTTTCTAACATCACTTGGAAAAGAAAGCATTTTGAGCAGAGTTTTTGGGCAGTGTGATATCGGCATTTCTGTTACAGACTACATTTCNCAAACTGCCTTTCTCTATATCATCACACTATTACAAGCTATGTTATGGACTACATTTCCCAAGCTACCTTTCTCTGTATTGTCATGCTGTTTTGAATGAACTACTTTTCCCATGCTTCCTTTCGGGTCTAGGAGGAAAATTCCATTCACATAGTCTGTATTCTTGCCAAAATCAAGCTCCTGCTTTTACCACAGGATATTTTTTTGTCTTCCCTAAGCTTGCATTAGGATGCTTGTGTTACTGTTTGACAGGTGTACCCTCTCTAGTCAGAGTTTTCAGCTGCCACTGTTCCTAGAGTGGGTCACACCTTTCCACATGCACTCAGACAGGCATTTGTTGCCAGAAGCGAAAATTCTTGGGTGCTTGCTCCCCACCTCATTGGGTCAGTGAAAAGGAATGATAATGCTTGGGGAAAGGAGCTTTTTCAGAAAGATCTTCTCCCCAACAGAAAAAGAAAAGAAAAAGCTTTTGTAGAGAGATTTTTTTCACAGCCATTGGTGCTGTGTAGCCCCACCTACCAACTTGGGGCTTGCAGTCGGGCTGTCTCCATTCCTACTGGCCTTGTTTGTGTGGCCAAATTTTTTATACTAGCAGCTTTCCCTGGGTCCTGCACCATCTCTGCCTTGGCTTCAAGCTGTCTCTTATACACATCTAGATGTGTATAAGAGACAGGGTGTACCCTCTCTAGTCAGAGTTTTCAGCTGCCACTGTTCCTAGAGTGGGTCACACCTTTCCACATGCACTCAGACAGGCATTTGTTGCCAGAAGCGAAAATTCTTGGGTGCTTGCTCCCCACCTCATTGGGTCAGTGAAAAGGAATGATAATGCTTGGGGAAAGGAGCTTTTTCAGAAAGATCTTCCTGTCTCTTATACACATCTAGATGTGTATAAGAGACAGGTGCGATGTTTTCATACAGTGGCCGCATCAGTGGAGTGAAAAGTTTTATTTCACCTGCATCCGCCTCAGGGAAAATTCTTCCCTCTGCCACTCAGGACTTAGAATTAAGTGTCAACAGGGCAAAAGCTTTCACAGGAATCTTTTCCTGNCTGTTTTTCTCATCTTTGACAGGTTTTTCTCTGATTCTTCCCCAGGAGTTTGCATTCATAGTTCAATAATTGGAAAATCAAGGACATAGTTTCTCTGTCTTGTTGCTTATCTTATCCTAAGATTTTTTTCTTATGCTATATTCCTACAGTCTACCTTATATTTTTTCCTTCTTTTTTAATTTTTATAGATAGAAATTAAGAGAGAGAAAAAAGAAAGAAACCTAGATAGAGNGAAATATATGCTACAGCCTCACTTTTCAACTTTGGCATTCCACCNCCTAACTTTCACTCCCAAGAATAAAATATCGTCACTTTTATAATTCACTANCNGGCATGCCCCCTTACACCCTCAACATCCCCAACATTCCTTTCACCAAGTCCCTGTGCCTGTTCCTGTTGTCATTTGTGGGAGACCAGCTCCCACTTTTTTACCCCACGGTACTCTTGAGGAGTGAGGGATAAGAGCATTAGGTAGAAGGATGGAGGGGAGAGAAAGAGATAGAAACACAAGATAGCCTCAGGAGAGCCTGGATCTTTATCCACCAGCACCTTCTGTCTCTTCTAAAGGGCTATTTATAGGAATACCAAGGGGTGGAGCAAAGACCTCCCCCTAGCTTGGCCAAGTGTAGACCCTTCCAATCTCCTAGTAACCATGCACATGGTCAAGCAATCTCCTAATGCATCCCTGGTGAGTAAAGCAAGCTCAGATCTCACTAGGAAAACTTTGCAGGCCTCCACGGGCTCCTTTCTAGTTCTTTATGTTATATGTGTATGTGCGTGTGCATGTGTGTGTATACAATCTTTATGTCACGTGTGTACAATGAGAGAAAATATGCACTATTGGTTTGCTGAGTCTGGCTTATTTCCCTTACTATAGAGACCTCCAGTTGCATCCATTTCCCACAGCTTTGTGCTTTGTGGTTGACTATGCACTGTGCATATACGCTGTATACACTTACCTGCTGATGGACAAGCAGACTGTCTTCATAGCTTGGGTATCGTGAATAATGCACTGATAAAGATAGATGTGCAAGCATCTCTGACCATATTGACTTATATCCCTCCTGGTATATACCCAAGTGCTATAGCTGGGCCAGAGGTAGCTCTATTTTTAGGAACTTCCACATTGATTTTCCTAGTGGCTGCAACAGTTTACACTCCCTCTAGCAATACATAAAAATTCTCTTTCCCTGAATCTTCACCAGCATTTCTTGGTTTTGTTACCATTTTCGATGATAGCTGTTTCTACTGGACTGAGATGGCATCTCAATTTCTTTGGCCTTTTCAGATGGCTAAGGATATTGAACAGGTTTTCATATGTTCATCAGTCATCTGTGCTTTGCTGCTTATGAACTGTGTGATCATTTCATTAGTCAATTTATTGATTAGGTTGTTTGGAGTTTTGTTTTGTTTTAATATTTAGTTTTAAAAGTTCTTTATTCTAGATTTAATTCTCTATCAAATGTATAGCAAAAAATTCTCCTTGTTATATACACCACATTTTCACTTGTTTCCTTTGTTATACAGGAAAAAAATTAAATAATTATTTCAATCATGTTTGTTAGTTCTGGGTATTATTATTTCCTGAAGTCCTCGCCTGTGCTTGCATCTTGAAGAGTCTTCCTACACTTTCCTCTAACAGCTTCAAGATTTTCTGGTCTTGTGTTAAAAAGCAAACCAGAGCATCAGTATTCTTTTTTTATTTTGTGGAATAGTTTGGGCAGCACAGGATTCAGCAGTGACTACATCTGGGCTTGGGCATTTTAAGTAAGTTTATTACTGTTTGAATTTCATTGGCTTGTTGCAGGTTGGTTTAAGCTACACACATTCTCTCAGTTTAATTTTACTAGGTCATATGTATCAAGAAATTTAGCTGTTTCTTCTTTCCAAATTTATTGGAATATAAGTTTTCAAAGTTTATTCTAAAAATCTCTGAGTTTTGTTAAAAATCTATGATAATGTCTGCCTTTTCATCTCTAGTTTTAGTCTATCTATCATATGTCTATCTATCTATCATCTATCTATCATCTATCTATCTATTATCTATCTATCATCTATTTATCTATTATCTATCTATCATCTATCTATCTATTATCTATCATCTATCTATTATCTATCTATCATCTATCCATCTATCTATCATCTATCTATCATCTATCTACCTACCTATTATCTATCTATCATCTATCTACCTACCTATTATCTATCTATCT
>LZPO01055092.1:534446-546962 GCA_001675575.1 Neotoma lepida | reverse complement strand
TATCTTTTTGACTAGTTTCTAAGTTTAGTTTTTTCAAGTGTCATAGCAGTTCTGCTTGCTTGTTGGAGAGCCCATTTGCTCAGAATTCCTTTTTCAACCCTTCCATGCTAAGATATTTGTCTTTGCTAGTAAGGCGTGTTTCTTGCAGTCAACAAATAGATAGGTTCCATGTTTAAGATCAATCTGCTACACTGTGGCTTTTGATTGGAGAATTGAGACTATTGACATCCAGAGTTATTTTTGAAAGGTTTATCAAATCCTATTGTTTTGTTGTTTTGTAGTATTTGGTGCTTTCTATTCTTTGAATATTACTGTTCTAGTGTGACTTATTCTTTCCTGTGGCTTCATGGATGTGTTCATCTTTCTCTCCATCATGGTATCTGTGAAGCTGATGTGTGGTCATGAGTTCCTTAGTCAATGTTTATTGTTGGAAGGTTTTCTTTCCTCTTTAATTTTGAGGGATATCTTTCTGGATATAGTAATCTGGTTTGATAACTGTCTCTCACAGCTAAAAATATTTTGCTCCATGCTCTCTTGGCATTTGAAGTTTCTGTTGAAATTTTGCTGTTACTCTGATGTGTTTTGTTTTTATAAATGATTCTGTGTTTCTTACTTGTAGCTTTCAATATTCTTTCCTTGTTCTATGTACTTAGTGTTTTAACTATAGTATGATGTGGAGAGGTTCTTTTCTGATCTAGTGTATTTGGAATGTTAAATGTCTCCTGTATCCAGAAATCCATTTCTTTCCCTAGATTTGGAAGTTGTTGCTCCATTCTGATTTTATTGAATATGTTTTCTCAGCCTTTAGCTTGAACTCTTCTATGCCCCTGAACTATAGAGATTTTCTTTTCATGGTATGCCATAAATGATGTATGTTCTGTTCATGTATTATTGTTGTTTAATTACAGCCATCATCTGGCTGCTCTAAATTGTCTCTGTTGCCTTTAAGCCATGTCTTCCACTTGATATGCTTTATTGGAAGGGCTTTCCTCTGAGGTTTTTTATTTTATTTTATTTTATTTTTATTTATTTATTTATTTGTTTGTTTGTTTATTTGTTTGTTTGTTTGTTTTTTGAGACAGGCTTTCTCTGTGCAGCTTTGGAGTCTGTCCTGGAACTCACTTTGTAGACCAGGCTGGCTTCGAACTCACAGAGATCTACCTGCCTCTGANTCCCAAGTGCTGGGATTTAAGGCATGTGCCACCACTGCCTGGCTTCCTCTGAGTTTTTAAATTCATCTTATTAANGTTTTCATTTCTAAAATTTCAGTTTGACTTTTTTACTATTTTTATTGAATTCCCTTTCACATTTTCTATTGGCATCCTCATTTCATTCAGCTTTTTTTTTTGTTTTCTCTTTTAATTCATTCAGGAATTTATTCATGTACTTTTTTAGTTCATTGAACAGTCTTAATAATCATTATTTTAAAGTCTTTGGGATTTCATTTCACATTCATTGGAACTCATTACTGTGGCTTGGTAATTTTGAGAGGAGTCATGTTGTGATTATTTTTTCAGGTTTCTTTTGTTACTTCAACTGGATTTGAGCTTCTGGGATTAGGTCATTGGTTGGTTGTTTGTTTGTTTGTTAATCACCTGTATTTTTTCAGTTAAAATATTTCCCCCATTCAAGTAGGACTAAGTTGCAGTAGGGTTGAGTTGTCATTCCTCCAACTCTAGACTGTGTCAGTGGCTAAACTCTCAGCCCATGTGCTCAGGGGACCAGGCACAATCTCTATTACTACTCCAAGAGTAGAATTCTAGCTGCAGAAATAACTACAACTGATAAATAGGCCAGCTATGAAAATACAGTAAGAACGAATTAAAAACAATCACCCTTTCAATTCCAATAACTTCAGGACAATAAAGGATCAAAGACAGCAGAGTGTGACTTAGGTATTAGCTATTAAGAGTAGGAACGGAAGGAAATATTAAGTAACTTAAGTAAAATTAGCTATCAGCATTAAAACAACAAAGAAAATGGGGAGAAAGGTAAATGGGACCAATAGAGAAGAGAGGGAATGAAGTAATTCCAGTTAAAGGTGGACTAGAAATAGAGAAGGCTTAAAAAATGGAACCACTCAACCTAAAGCAATTGAATCANCAGAAGGCCAAGGCAGGGACAGTGCCTGTGCACTTTGGGAGAATAATGCAGTGCAAAGTGGTCTATGAAATTAAATGTAGGTAACATCTGTCCCTATGTGATCACTTGTCTCAGTACAAGTGATAGACTGTCTCAATAAAACCACATGTGTGTATTCGGGTACAGACTGTATTTATGTGGTCACGTTCAGAGGTGCAGAGTAGTCACTGTGGTCCACACAGGTGCAGGATGTCTATACAGTCACTCTCCAGGGTGGAGCATATCTCTGCCTTGTTGGTTGTGCTTCTTTGATAGTTTAGCTTGGTCTCTCATAACAGCTGGAACTTTGTGGTATTAGGTTTCCTGGGTTGGCCGTTGTGTCATTTGTCCCACAACCAGGTGTGGTTTTAAGTTAGGCAGGGGTGCAATAATGAAAAGATGTCTCCGGGTACTAAAACGGGCTATTCGGGAACTCTCCAGTGGCAAACACTCCAGCACTTTTATCGCTATTCTGCAGAGCTAGTAAGTCTCATTCTTGTCTATGGCTCAGACCACATTTCAACACTGTTACTAGACGCATTCTGCATGCCAGAACCCAGGGTAGTCCCTTGATTCTGCCCCAGATCCTCAGAGTGGGCTCTACAGGGAGAATCTTTGCCGCTAGAGCCACCCAGCTGCTGCTCCCATCGGTCCCCAAGAAAGATCCCAACACTCATGGTATCTGACACCGTATTTATACCCCGGGCCCCTGTCTGGTTGGACTGAAGATCTGCGCAGTAACTCTCCCATTGGTGTACNTTCTGAGTCTCTGGGTTTGGGGGGGGTTGTTTTTTGTTTTTCCCTTTAGACTGTGACCTTCCCCCCCTTTTGTGTGTGTGTGTGTGAGCGTGTGTGGGGGGGTGAGCGTGTGCAGGCGACTATGCACATACTTGTGGAGGTAGAGGACAAGTTCAGCTGTGGTTCCTTGCTTGCCATCTGCCTTATTTCTTATGACAGTGTCTCTCACTGGCCTGGAATTCACCAGGTAGACAGGCTGGTCAGGCCGCAGGCCCCAGGGACCTGCCTGTCTCCACCTCCCAGGTTCTGGGATTACAAGTGGGGCCACAACACCCAGCTTTTTTGTAACTTGTGTTTGGGGTTCTTGAATTCAGGACCTTGTACTTGGAAGGCAAGTACTTTACCAGCTGAGCTGTCTTTCCAGCCCCTTTTCAGAGTTCTTATAGCATACAAAAATGTTCCATTGCTGACAGCAAAGTTTTCATCATGACATTAGACAATGAAGGGCTTTTGGCAAAATTAATTTGCTCTTCTAGCTCTTGGGCCATTTTGTTGCTTTTGTTTACTTACTGGTTGACTNGATTTATTTTTTGAGACAATGTTTCACTATGTAGCCCAGGGTGCTCCTAAACCTATGGTTTTTCTGCTTCAATGCTAGGCTATACCACTTTCTAAATGATGTAATATGCAGCATCGTTTGTTGGTTCTAATCAGATTGCAGTGGTTTTGCAGTGTGCTTTATAACCTTAGAATTATACCCTTTCCATTATTATTATTCTTACAGATACAACCTAGCCAACTGCCTGGAGAACAAGACCGGATCTCACATGTGTATCTAGAAGCTGTGTCAAAGCATTTTTCAAAATCGAAAAAAATTCCACTAACCTATGACAATGGATTTCTCTTCATCCACACAGACAAACCTGTTTACACTCCAGACCAGTCAGGTAGAGTAGAGAGCACTTCTTTGTGGGAAAACTGACACTGTATTTTAGACCTTTTGACACATGGAATTGAGTGGAGACTGATTTCCACCCTGAAAAAAAAAGTAACAAAATTAAAACCAGCCCTCAGTTCCTAATGACTTTTATAGTTTTCAAATAGCATTTGATTTTTAATTTATAAAGAAATTTCTAACTAGATTGAAAAATCAAAAATTACATTTTCTGCAGTATCAGTTATTTCTAAGTAGATAAAAAAAAAGCTTCCTAAGCATTGTAAAATGTTGTTAGAACTTACTTATTAAACAAATAGATTTTATTTCAGGAAAGCCCTGATTTACACGGGAACATATGAATGCTTCTTCTCATAAATTCCTTTGGTTCTTCTTCTTGCCNTCATTGACTCTAAAGGACATCAGAGACGATCTGTAAGAGACACGAATGTGAAAGAGGAAGCCATGAGATTTCATTAATAACACTGCCAGGGGAGGACAGAGAAAGGGAGGCAGGATCAGCGAGCTTCATTGAAAAGCATTGCAGAGTATGCTAATGTTGGTGGTTGTTGATGACGTCAACGGTGACNTGGAATAGAGCACCTGCTATGATTGGCTCAGGCAGGAAAAGCCTAGAGAGGGTGAGGATGTCACTACCAGAATAGTATGAGCTCTTGACTGAAAGAAGATAACTGGAGGTGGGGGGTACCTGGAGAGATGGTTCAGCACTGGCACCCATATGTTGGCTCACAACTGTCTGTAACTCTGGTCCCAAGGGATCCATCGCCCTCTTCTGGCCTCTACAGGCACAGCATGCACACAGTACACAAACATACATTCAGGCAGAACACCCACACACCTAAAATTCTTTTGAAGGCTGAAAAAAAAAAGTGATGATGACTTTTTAACAGAAAAGCCACAATCTCTACCCATAAAAATTGGGTCTTTTTCAGTTTAATCATACCTAGAAACAAGATAACTTCACCTTGCCCTCCTATCATAGAGGATGCTTTGGGGAATGGGTACCATTCACACTACCTGCCACTTGTATAGCAAGTAGGTAGTGTAGATCCCAGAGCCTGTTCTTGGTTGGTAGAGCTTCCCTTGGGAATGGCCTCATTTTTTCCTATCAGGACTTGACTGATAAGAAGATATGGTATTTTCACTTAATCTAGCCATAAAGGAAAATGAAAGAACTTCTTATGGATTTTTCTCCTTTGGTGACAGATAGCAAAACAAAATAGTTTAAATGCAGTCTCTGGAGACATACCAACTGGAGTCAAATCCAAACATGGGCTATTATTATCATTCGTGAATTAGACTCTCACAACCCCATTCCTCATCTAATAAAAGAAAGATAATAATACAATTTCCCTCATAGAGTTGTACCAATTATTGATGTAGGTGGGTCCTGTCCATGTTGGGGTGGGTGATACCCCTGGGCAAATGGCCATGATTTTATAAGAGCAGGGTAGCTAGCCAGGAAGAACAAGCCAGTACGCAGCACTCCTCTTTGGTCTCTGCTTCAGTTCCTGCCTGGAGTTCCTGCCCTGACTTCCCTCAGGGATGGAGTGTGACCTAAGAGTTGTAAGCTGAAATAAACCCTCCCCCCACCCAAGTTGCTTTTGGTCAAAGTATTTTATCCCTGTTGGATTTTGTAAGTAGAAGAATACATACTGTCTGAGTCAAATTTCCAGTTTTCCATTAACTTTGATAAAGACGACATCTGATACTCTCATCTAACCATATGATAGCTACTTGATAAATAGTATATATACAAATTATTTTATATTATGGATGTGTTCCCAAAGGTTGTATACAAATATATATATTTAATATACTGAACTGTATATTAAATTCAATACAAGTAGCTCCTTAAATGAATCCCAGAGGATTCTCTTTCTTTTGAATAAATATTTTCATTTATGGATTGTGCACATAGCCTTTTAAATGAGAATTCTCTCATTAAGGATGGTTGTGACATTTTTAAATTTTAACTTTATTTTATGTGCATTTATTTTGCTAAGGGTGCCGGGTCCCCTGGAATTGGAGTTACAGACAGTTGTGAGCTGCCATGTGGTTGCTGGGAATTGAACCTGGGTCCTCTGGAAGAGCAGCCAGCGCTCTTAACCACTGAGCCATCTCTCCAGCCCAACATTTTTAAAAACTATAGGGCATAAGTCTGTAATCTCAGCTACATGAGAGGCTGAGGCAGAAGGATTATGAGTTCAAGGCCAGAATAGGCTTCAGGGTGAGTTCAAGGCCAGGCTACCCAATTTAATGAAACCCTGACTGAAAATAAAAAGTGAAAGAATAAAGTAAATAAATAAATGAAAGATTGAAACCTGCTTGCTTGTCAGAGTTTCTGATGATGTCACATGTCTTTGCAGTAAAAGTTAGAGTCTATTCGCTGAATGATGACTTGAAGCCAGCCAAAAGGGAGACTGTCTTAACTTTCATAGTAAGTATTTTATTTCTGTAAATTACACTTTAACCTTTTTATTGAGGAATCTACCTCCACAATCCCATCCTCACACTACACTAAATCATTTGATGTCACAGAAATGGTTATTAAATGCTTAGTGTGAATGTAGCATTATAGATTTACACCTTTANGGTAGACACATAGAAAGCCCAGACAAGCTAACTTAACACGGGGAAGGATACTGATCTAAACCATCGAAATCCATCCTCCATGCCACTTACTTTTTACAAGCATGCCCATCAAGAAGTAATTGAAAGGGCTGGAGAGCTAGCTCATTGGTTAAGAGCACTTGTTGTTCTTGCAAAGGACCCAAGTTCCCCTCCCTCAGACACCAGACACACATGTGGTACACAGAGGGACATGCAGGCAAAATATTTATACACACAAAATAATAAAATAAATCTAAGAAAGAATCACTTGACTGTGATAAATAAAACTTTGATTTGTATGATTTTACTTATTTTAAGGAACTTAGATTTTAATGACTAATATACTAATAAGCTCAGCATTTACCAACCACTAAACTGACAGATCATACACAGCAGATAATGTGAAACCAATTCCATGGTTTTATCTATCACAAATTTATAATAAATTCCCAGAGACATTTTTGTGGAGAAATGATTATTGCAATTGGTCAACTGCTCACTTATTAACAGTGGTTGTCTTACAATGACATATAGGCATCTTTTCTCAATCTCAAACAAATTTAGAATGCAAATATAAAGGAATGTGTATTAGAGAACAAAACCGTACTAGAATATATACTGAAATGTGCATTAATGACCCAAGAATTCTGAAGGAAAATACAGTATGAGTGAGCCTGGGGGGGACATATTCCTTCTCTGGAATGGAAGAGTAAAGAAAACCTGGAGTTAGGTCCTAACGAAAGGAACTGTCACGGGTTCTTTTGAAATAATGAAAGCTATCCATGTAGGAACTAGCATGAGTTAATCTATGGAAGCAGGAAAAAAATTAATGTCTTAGTTAGGGTTACTATTGCTGTGATGAAACATCATGACCAAAAACAACTTGAGGAGGAAAGAGTTTATTTGATTTACACTTCCGCATCATGGTCCATTACTGAAGGAAGTCAGGACAGGAACTCAAGCANAGCAGGAACCTGGAGGCAGGAGCTGATGCAGAGGCCATGGAAGGGTGCTGCTTACTGGCTTGCTTATCATGGCTTGCTCAGCCCACTTTCTTATAGAACCCAGAACCACCTGCCCAGGGATGGCCCTACCCACAATAGGCTGGGCCCTTGCACATCAATCATCAATTAAGAAAATGCCCTGTGGGCTTGCCTACACCCAGATCTTATGGAGGTGTTTTCTCAGTTTTGGCTCCCTCCTCTCTGATGACTATAACTTGTATCAAGTTGANATAAAACTAGCCAGCACAATGAGAATAGTGTAGACACAAACAAAACAGTAAATAATTGGCTGACTGACAAAGTCTGGAAGAGATGTCAGCTCAAATGTTTATACTTCTACTGGAGAATAAGGGGTGAAGGGGCATGGACTCTTTATCCTACTTGGCTGTAAGAGAACTTGAGTGAAACTGAATCCTGGAACCACATGGGAAAGAAATGGATGCTGGTTGTCCGTGAAAGAGCTTCCTGCGGATAGAGACCTGAACTCAGAGCCACAGGGAGGCAGGATGTAGGAAGCACCGTGAGCCAAGGATCTGAGAAAGGTCCATCACAAATGGTGATGGGATGAACAGCCAGGAAGATACTTAGCTGTAAATCTATAAGGATCACTCTGTTCAAACAGGCCTTTGTAAGTTTTCCAATTTATAATTCAAGAAAAAATACCCCAAATTTCCAGTCATGAATTCCAGTCATGGTAAACGGTAAACGATGCTGAATTTTTAAGTTAAGATTTACCAGGAACTCCATGAATAGTTCAAACAAAGTCCAAAATCACTGACCCAAACACAATGCCATTTATGGGGAAGATTCATGAGAACTTTCAGTGTGTGTGTGTGTGTGTGTGTGTGTGTGTGTGTGTGTGTGTAATGGTTTGTTAATCCCAAAGATCAGAGGAGAAAGACCACCAACCCAAATCACCATGGCCATATTAATTAAAGCAAGCAATTAATGAAAACAGGTTTTGTATTCATGTACCCAGGCTGCCTGGACATGAGGAAGACAAGGCTTTTATAGCTCNGGGGTAGGAGGTTTCCAAATGAGGGATTTGGTGGACAAAATAGGCAGGGTTACAGGAGCAGAACATAAGCATAACAGATTAGTCCTAACGACCTCCTGAAACAAAGACACGGTTGCAAAGTGGGCATAACAAGGTAGTCATAAGGGTCATATAACCTTTTGCAACAAAGGTAGGGTTGCAAGAGGGCTATAAACAACTTTTTGAAACAAAGACATGATTGCCATTCCTGAAACAGGCAGTTCAGAACCATTTGTAGTTAAGTACAAGTGGGGCATAGCCCAATCCTTAAGAAACAGATGTTTAATCATAAACAGGAATGAATCTAGTGTGTCTTTACTATAAGATGGCTTTTAAGCCTAAGATGGAGGCCGGCTGGTTCTTCAGTTTAACAGAAGAAAAGTTTTTTTAAAACACCAAATGAGGAGTTATTTTGCTTTGTCTGGTATGTTATTAAATCCCCTCCCTTTTATGAGGCAGAGTCTCACTGTGTAGCCCAGGCTGGCCTTGAATTCACAATCTTCCTTCCTCTCTCTGGCAAGTACTAGAATGACAGGTGTGGACCTGTCTGGGCTTGCGTTTCTCTTAATGTACAGTGTAGACAGTGAAGAGAGATGGGGAGGATGTAAATAGTGGGAGGGAACCAGGAACCAAGGCTGCCTTTCATAATCTTTGATTGAATTCCATCCTTCGTATTAATGAAGACACGGACGCCTGTTGGGAAATGTTTTTTGCACCAAAGATGATATCACAGTCAGACACTTTCAGTGTGGTGTCTGTGCTTTGAAAGCGTCTAGGGTTTCACTGTGTTTCCCTATAGTTCATGTGGTAAAGCTTAGTTTTCAGTTTGGCAGTGCTGGGGAATGAGGGACAGTGGGACATATGGAGGACAGGCGGGCCCTACCCTTATGACTGAATGAATTCCAGGCGTCCCCATGGGACTGAGTCCCTGGGGCAGTGGCTAGAGCTGAAAGGCCTCTTTCAGAATCTGCTCAGTATTCCACTTTCTTACCGTAAACTGAAGGACAGCCCTGCCCACCCAATGCCATTGCCATCCTCTTGGATTTACCAGCCTCCAAAGCCACAAGCCTAAATAAATCGCCATCTCCTGTAAATTACCTGTCTTGGGTATTCTTTTATAGCCACAGAAAGTGAGCTAAGGGACAGATGTCTGTTTTTATTCAAAGGATCCCGAAGGATCAGAAGTTGACATAACAGAAGAAAATGATTATACCGGAATTATCTCTTTTCCTGACTTCAAGATTCCATCTAATCCTAAGTAAGTAAAGAATATTTTTTATTAACAAATTTTCTCTAAAAAGTATATCTTGAACTTTTGGGGAAGGAGATACACAATCGAACAGAGCCACCTAGTGTTGGTTGGCAGGGTGCCCCAGATGTAAATGTGGAGAATCTTCAGTCTAGTGAGGCTGCTTCCTGCTAGGGAAAGAAAAATGTTCTCACTGCTGGGATCCAGCATAGCCCACCAGCATCCCAGACACACACACACACACACACACACACACACACACACACACACACACACACACTTTCAATGTGATACACATTTAGCTACCATGTATCTATATATTTGAATCACACTGGAAGTGAGCAGTGAGATGTAACGCGAATCCTAAATGGTCTTATAATAAAAACCTGGAGTCAAATATTGGGGTAAATGCTGAAAGATTAGAGAGACAAAGAAACAAGCCACAGCTACTTCTCACCTCACCAACTCCACGAATCCTCTGACTAAATGTCTCTGAGCCCTCAGCTGAAATGGGTCCAGCCAAAAAGGGCTTTCAGCCCCAAGGGCTTTAGTTCCTGTCTCCTTACGCCTTATATACCTTTTTCTGCCCAGCCATGTTACTTCCTTCCTAGTGTTGGGATTAAAGGTGTATATGCTTCCCAAATACTGGTAGCAGAGGCATGAGATCTCAAGTGCTGGGATTAAAGGTGTGTGCCATCACTACCTGGCTATTTCTCTCCTAGACTGAATCAATCTCATGGAATCCAGGGTGGCTTTGAACTCATGGAGATCTAGACAGATCTCTGCCTCCCAAGTGCTAGGATTAAAGGTGTGTGCCACCACTGCCTGACCTCTATGTCTAATCTAGTGGCTTGTTCTGTTCTCTGATCTTCAGGCAAATTTTATTAGGGTACACAATATATCACCACATGCACTACAGAGATAGAGACTCCATCCTTGCTTCCAAGANAGAGCAGTGTAGCATGTATAAGACAAGGGCATCTACAAACAGCTACTACTGAAGGTCAAGGTCCTTTTCCCGTGCTCTCTAATAAGGGATTTAGAGTAGATGCATTATTCTAAGGTTTTGACATTGAAACTGGAGAGTTTCAATACATTGGCTAATTTTTAAGTTGTGTAGTCTCTTGAAAGTATCATGTGCTCTAGAGTACAGGATTGAGCTTCTTGTCACTACCATCATTTCTCAAACTTTCTTGTGGGCCATTTGACCCATGCGGGTTATGCATCACTAGGAGACTGTCGACTCCTATTTTCCCACCTCCAAACCTTCGAGCGTGTTTCCTCTGCTTTAGAGCATGCTTCACCTTGTCCCCATGCTGCACTTCACCTCATCGTCAGGGCCAAAGTTAGCCTTTGCCAAGACACTGTCCCTGGGTGTGGTCTAACCCAGCTCCCCTCTTATCTTCTTTGTGATGCTTATCTCTGTGTCTTNATTCAATTATTTTCTTGTTTCTTGAGTTTTTCTGTTTGCTTGTTTTTGAGGAAGGATCTCACTGTACCTCAGGTTGGCCTGGAATTCATTCTTCACCCCGGACTGGCCTCCAGTCCCCGACGGTCCTCCTGTCTCAGTCCCATGCCAGTGCTGGGATTACAGGCAGGATCTCCCTACCTGCCACACTCTGGCCTTTTAGTTTCCAGTTGATTGGAAACTCCCTGAGGGCAAGCCCTTGCCTGGACGGCTTGTCGTGTCTCAGCAGTCGTTAGAAGAGGTATTTGGTAGATATCCTTTGAATTGATGCTGATGATAATGGTAATATACACAATACAGATGTTGACAGTATATTTTCATTTCACGGATGAGGCTAAGTGACTTGGTCTCATCCAACCTGCTGGTATAGAGAAACACAAGGATTCACATGCACACAGAATATTAACTCTGTGAAGACTGTGACTTGTGTTATTCNTTTTTTATCCTTTATTGCTTAATCTAGTACTCAGTAAATATTTTAGGATGGAGGTTATTAGCCATGTAAGTCATTTTCCTTTTTAGATGAGCCATACTCATTTCCAGTGATTATTTATGTGAAGTGTAAACTGTGTCATCCATGTAAGTTTGGGCTGTGCATCACATGTTTCTAGAGACATCATTATGGATTTTCTAATACATTGTAGATTGTAATNTCTTATTAGCATCATTAAACTCAAGGATTAAATTCTGAAGTTATCATCAGCCCTTTAAATCAAGCACAATGACTTATTAAGATAAAATACATGGAAAAATAATGCAATATGTGAGAATCTAATTAATAATTTCTATTATCAAAAGAAAAATACTCAACTATTTCTGTTTATTGCTTTAAAATCTCCCACAAAATTTTTACTTANGCTACACATGTCTATATGTATTCTAACATCTTTAAATAGGAATTAATTAAATTACCTATGGCAAAATTAGAATTATTTAATGACATCTATGCTTTTAAATATTTTGCTTCCACAGGTATGGTGTATGGACAATTACAGCTAAATATAAGAATGATTTTTCAACGACTGGAACTGCATACTTTGAAATTAAAGAATATGGTAAATTCTAATATTGTTATGTTATTATAACCAAGAGGGGTGTTGCAGTGCCTTTGGAGTGCCAGCATGGGTGAGGGCAGAGAGACGGTAATGATGGCAGGGGTGAGGGCAGAGAGACGGTAATGATGGCAGGGGTGAGGGCAGAGGGATGGTAATGATGGCAGGGGTGAGGGCAGAGGGATGGTAATGATGGCAGGGGTGAGGGCAGAGGGATGGTAATGATGGCAGATGTGAGGATAGAGAGACAGTAATGATGGCAGGGGTGAGGGCAGAGAGA
>LZPO01055092.1:501304-520599 GCA_001675575.1 Neotoma lepida | reverse complement strand
CCGGACTAAGGGAGCAGCCCAGACTAAGGGAGCAGCCCGTACTAAGGGAGCAGCCAGGACTAAGGGAGCAGCCGGGACTATGGGGGAGCACCTGGGACTAAGGGAGCAGCCGGGACTGTGGGAGCAGCGAGACTCACCACTTGAGAGTTTGAGGATGTGAGTCAGTGGGTCAGGGAAGGTGGTTAGGGAGCAGCACAACAGAACCCTGGGAAGGTGGTTAGGGAGCAGCACAACAGAACCCTGGGAGGAAANCAGGAAATCGCTGAGTTTGTTTGCTTGCTTGTTTGAGTTCTCGCTTTAATCTGTGCTGCAGGTGAATTTGGAAATGGCCAGGTTCCACAAGTTCCCATCCAGTTCCACCATATTCAGATATTATCTGGGCTTGGATTTCTTTGGGGAGGCAGAAAGAACCAAGAAACTATGAAGTTAAAAACATTTAGAGAAGAAAGGACATTTCTTGAGTCAAAATTAAAACCAGAATAAACCACCTGTAGTGCTTTCCCACTTAGAATCTAGAGTTTTTCCCTAAAACAAAAATCAATGTTGTTTGTCTGTTAGTTCATTCTTTCATATTTCCCACATTGATTTATGTGTGTGTGTGTATGTATATATACTACATATATATTCATGCATGCATTCTGTGTAGTATGTGCTCTGGGACAGCTCCTAAGAGTCCCCTCATCAAAACCAGCTGCTTAAGGCTTCACTCTTGGTAGACTTTAAATAGGAAGGTTTTTATAAATATAACTGAAGGAATGAAGTTGGGAAATGTGGTCTTTGGTCATTAGATGTGCCCCATGTGTTTCACAGATTTGTTGACGTTGCATGATGACTAATTCCTTTACTCCTTTGGAGGAATAAGCTCACTGTTTCGCCTTTCTGGACAGGTGTTTCAAGCTTTTGATAAGAGTGATCTGGGCTGTGGGGCAGGAGGCGGCCGAAACAATGCAGATGTATTCAATCTAGCCGGACTCACGTTCCTCACCAACACAATCGCAGATGACTCCCAACACCATGGTAAGACATTTAGCATTTTTATTACTGAGATGTAGCTTCAGCCCTCATTCTTACCCCACTTCCTAAGACTGCCATGAGTCTGTAAGTCTCCTTAAGCTATTCGTTGTGGGCTTGTATCTGGGAAGGAGCAGATGAGCCGATCCCTAGAGCACACCAGCCAGCCGGTCTAGCCAGCCAGAGAGCTCCAAGTTCAGTGAGATCCTGTCTCAAAAAGTAAGGTGGAGGCTGAAGAGATGGTTAAGTGGTTAAGAGCACTGGCTGCTTTTTCAGAGGACCTAGGTTCAACTCCCAGCACCCGCATGGCAGCTCACAACCATCTGTTACCCCAGTTCCAGGGAACCTGATATCCTTTCTTGGCCTCTACAGGCACCAGGCATGCACACAGTACACATACATACATGCATACATACATACATACATATATAAAGGTGGAGAGTAATGGAAGAAAACAGTTGACATTGACCTTTGACCTCCACATGCAGCTTCACACACACCAGCATGCACATGTACACACTCACATTGTACACACACACACATAAAAAATTTAAGGTGTTATCGCAAGAACCAGCTTCCAGGCTGCAGACAGGGCTCAAAGGGAAAATCCACAGCATGGCACAAACTGAGACTTTTTATACAAGAGGGTTAGAGAAAAATAATCTCACACATTCTCTTGATGGTTTCATTTCTTTATTATCTCACATTGTTCTCTCTTGTTGCTCTGGTCCCCTCATGTCTTTTTATAGTTTATATATCCCAACCAACTTTTTCAGCAATATAAAGAGTTCCAATTATTCAAGAACATCTGCAGCCCTGATAGGGGCTACAGAGTCAAGTTATTTTCTGTACCCTTGACTAGTCAGAATATATTTTCACAAATTGAGGTCAGGAATGAGTGCAAGGACTAAATCATTTGCCAGCTAGCAATAATTGGGCTATCTTTGTATTTATAATCTAGCCAGACAGTACAGCTGTGTGTCCTTAAAAATTGGAAATGTTTATATACAAACCATTAACAAGGCATCTGGTCTAATCTAAAGTTCTTTTGAAGATTTGTTTCACCTAATGATGTACAAAAAAAAAAAAAAAAACAAAACAACAACAACAAAAAAACTGTGACTGCATATCTCAGCATAAAGATTAAAGGAATTTGAGCCAGCCTGGCTTCTGGACACAATTGTTTTCCTAAAATCGTAAATCTGAGCTGTGATCTAAAGCAGGTTCTAAGTGTCTCACAGTGGAACAATAGGCCTTAGTTATGAAACATATCCTAGAATTATTTTTATTCATCAAAACTCTGTCAACAAAACAATACAGCTTTAAGGAGGACTCATCATCTTAATCCACAGATAGAAAGACCCAGTAGAGCGAGATGTAATCATGAGATAGACACACTACAGTACAGGCAGTGGGGGACTCCCCACCATATACATTGTAGCAGCAAGCATGCAGGGACATAGCAGAAGCAAAATATTGTCTGCATTCTCACAAGCCTTGTTTAAGTGAGACATACCCTTCAGAGAGCTTTTCTTCTGGCAGGCTGACACCTGAACTTCAGTTGCTACCTGCTGTTCCTCTGACATGGCTATTGGCTACCAACAAGGTGTTTTGTTGGCTTTCAAGATAAAATACAACTTATTTAGTGCAGTAATCAAAGCCTTCCATGATTTTCTTACTGGCCCTTTCCAACTCTTCCTCACCCTGCTCTTCCTTAGAGATTGTGTTCTCCTTAAAAGCCCATTTAAGCTAGAATAAGAATTACCTCCAGGTGCCATAGTACATATCTGCAAATCCCAGTCACTCAGGAGGCTGAGGCAGAAGTACTGAATTTGAGGCCAGCCCTGTATCAAAAGCAAATAAATCAACTCCTCTGCAGGGTCTCTTTGTACAAAATTAACCGTGGCCTCCATTACTACAGAGGATTTTATAGAAACTAGATCTGTTTATACTCCAGGTGTGAAGACCCTCAGGTATGAATCCGATTTACCTTTGACTTCCAAAATTCTATGGTCTTGTTATGTTGTAACTATTAAACCACACAATTGCACACCCTTTTACCTATATGTCTTGTCTCACCTCTTGCTCCATGAGCTCTTTGATAGCAAACATCACACGACAATGACTTTCTTTCTGTGGTTTAAAAATGGTCACAATTCTAGTTGGTATCATGATATTTATCCTCATATTTAAATAATATAGCTCAAAAAATAAATAAAAGAAATAGGAGCCAGTAAGGCAGCACAGTGGGTACCAGTGTTTGCAAATCCTAATGTCCTGAGTTCAATCTTTGGAACCCACACTGTGGAAGGAGAGAACCAGCTCCTGCAAGTTTTCCTCTGACTGCCACATGTACACTTGCATGTGAGTGCACACACACACACACACACACACACACACATACTTGTAAATAAACATTTAACAAAATTAGAAGAGGAAAAGGTAACAACAAAAATTTAGCTCCTACTAAATGTAATCAATGGATCCAAAAAGCAGCCATATTCAAAACCAAGATCATCAAACCAACCNGGTTACATGATGCTAGGTCTTTGACGAATCATGTCATATTCAAAGGTATAATACACAGAGCCTAATCTAGTTTTTTTATTTATTCTTTTCTCATAAAATACATCCTGACTATAGCTTCCCCTCTCTCTGCTCCTCCCAGTTCTCCCTCCCACCTCCCCTCTCCCCAAGATCCACTGTTCCTCCATTTTCCTTCAGAAAAGAGCAGGCCTCCCTGTGATACCAACTGAACACAGCATAGCAAGATGCAGTAAAACTAGCCACAAACCCTCATATCAGGGTTGGGCAAGGCACTCAGTAGGAGGAAAGGGGTGCCAAGAGCAGGCAAAAGAGTCAGAGACAGCCCCATTCCCACTGTTAGGAGTCCCATAAAAACACCAAACTACACAACCACACATGTATGCAGAGGGCCTAGCACAGCCCCATTCGGCAAAGCCAACAACCACACATGTATGCAGAGGGCCTAACGAAGTGCCATGGGAGGATACCTAATCTGAATCAGGCTCATGGTGCAGACTTGTTAAATAAATCACTGGAGGTGTTTCAGATACTTCCAAGAAACTTATTTTTTAGATTTTATGTCCTTTCTCCCATTTTCTATGTCTCTGTCTTTTTCTAAACAGATGAATCATGTGAAGAAATTCTCAGGCCAAAAAGAGACCTGGAGCTCCTACAGCAGACAATACAAGAGCAAGGTATTCTTAAAAGTCTCTTGTGCTTGTGAAACATTATGATCATATTGAAAATGAAACCTTGTAGAACCTCCCTCAATTCCAAAAGAATGAGTAAAAAAAGAGCTGTGTGGAGGTCTAGATCATCCCTTCAGAAAGTTTAATCCAAACAAAGCTGNTATTTCATTGGCTATAATCTCAGCAACTGTCTTTACTGCTTGTATGGTGAGGGCTGGAGACACAGCTCAGTGTAGAGTTCGCCCAGCATGCACAGGCCCTGGGTTCACTATCCAGAATTTGGAATAAAAAGGAGGCATTTCTATCTCTAAAAACTAAAAAAAANTACTTTTATTTATCACAGTATTTCCTCACTACAAACTTCATCTAGTAATTAAAATCATGTTCTTTGATTTTATTCTGGCATAGTCCATGATTAACAAGAAACCTATTTTTTTAATATATATTTAACAGTTAGTAGCACTTAGAGCAAGCAGTGTTTCTCAACCTGTGAGTTGTGACCCTTTCACAGTTATCACCTAAGATTATTGGAAAACACAAATATTTTCATTACAACTCATAACAGTAGCAAAACTACAGTTATGAAGTAGCAACGAAAGTAAATTTATGGTTGGGGGTCACCACAACGTGAGGAACTGTGTTAAAGGGTTGCAGCATTGGGAAGGTTGAGAACCACTGACTTAGACGATTCTTTATGAAGTATAGCTAATGAAAATTATTTAAGCCAGGTGTGGTGGTGCACACATTTAGTCCCAGCACTTAGGAGGCAGAGACAGGTNGATCTGTGAGTTTGAGGCCAGCCTGGTCTACAGAGTGAGTTCGAGGACAGCCAGGGCTACACAGAGAAATCATCTAAGTCCATGATGAAAAGTAAAGGTCTACAAACTATGTCAGAAAAATGCTAGAAAAAATAGGATATATGGTTACTGTATAATAACAATAGCCATCTTTAAACATGTCAAAGTCTCTTGGATATTTCATTTGTTTTACTCAAAAGGTGTTTGAAGTGTTTCAAAGGTTAGTATTTAGCTTGGTTGCCCTGGGCCCTTCAACCATTCAGCATGAGTCAGAACAGACCACCTGCTGAGGCCACATTCTCCCTGCTTTTGGAGAAGTTCCAAGGAGAGGCTGGTCAGTCAGCCAGCTGTGGCTGTTGTAGTGAGGGGTTATGTGATAGTAAGAACCAAATATCCCTTGAGTTCTAAATCTGAGATGTAATGATGGTGCATGATAAGGTTCGTGTCACCATTTCAGCTGCGAAATACAAGCACCGAGTGCCAAAGAAATGTTGTCTTGATGGAGCCCGGCGTAATGACTATGAAACCTGTGCGCAGCGAGTTGCCCGAGTCACCGTAGGCCCAAACTGTGTCAGGGCCTTCAACGAGTGTTGTACCATAGCAAACAAGATCCGACAAGAAGGCTTCAGTAAGCCTTTGCCATTGGGGAGGATGCGTAAGTATGAGTTTTTCTGCCAGAATCCTATCTGATATCTCCATTTAATTTTGTGTAAATTAATGCCGATAAGGAAGGCAGCTTAGCTGCTTCAGAAAAATCAAAAGTAGGAAGGATGACTCATACATATCCAAACACTTCTGTTATTCTTGGGGATTTAGAGTGGTATNGTTCCCAGTCAAGCCTTGTTGTTGTTTGTTTTTTCTTTTTGGTAGGTTTATTCTTAATTATAAATGCCTGGCCAGCTTTAGCTTGGTTTGTTTCTTGTCAGCATTTCTTAACTTTAACTTATCCCATCTACCTTTGGCCTCTGGGCTTTTACCTTTCGCTATTCCTGTATACCTTTTCTTTCCTTCTTACTCCATGTCTGGCTGTGTAGCTGGGTGGCTGGGTGGCTGGGTGGCTGGATGGCTGGCCCCTGAAGTCCTCCTCCTTCTCTCCCTCCTAGATCTCTCTTCTCCCAGATTTCTCCTTCTATTAATTCTTTCTGCCTGCCAGCCCCACCCATCTTTTCTCCTGTCTTGCTATTGGCCATTCAGCTCTTTATTAGACCATCAGGTGTTTTAGACAGGCAGTAACACAGTTTCACAGAGTTAAACAAATGCAGCATAAACAAAAGTAACACACCTTAAAATACTATTCCACAGCAAAGCCTGGATCCTGATCTGGTATAAATCTAAAGCTCNCTCATTCCCAAAGCTTGAGTGATGATTTACCCTANGAGCCTCAAGCAGGAGCCTATATTGGATAACCCCAACTCACCCTTGAATCCTAAAATTCTATGGTTCTGTTCTATTATGACCGTTGAAAATGAAGTTTGTGTTTATACTGACCAAATATAGCAAAAGACTTCTAGACTGAGCAAAATGTTGTTTTGGAAGCCTTATTTCAATTTCAGTCAACGATGTGTTTTAGAATTTGTAAAACTTTCTATGTTTTCAAAACTTTTAAGACCTTCATTTACGCATCATCTTTAGGAAAAGAAAAGAAACAAAAGCAAAATGGCATCTCCCCTTTCTAGTCTGCTTTGCTTAGCTGTGATCTTGAGTGTTGTGTATCTCAACTGATACATCCCACAGACATAAATGACATTACAATTAAGAAAAATTCATGCTATTTGGGATAATTTTACCATAACCATGATATTATTTGTTCATTCAAGCACCATTCTGATGAACAATCTAGTGCACACAGTTTTTTTCACTGTCCAGTTTTTCAACTGGCATCTTCCAGTTGGCTTCAGCTGCATGGTACCCACTCTCTACATAACCATGCCCCCCACAAAGTCCCATCTGTGCTGCTACCAGTCTTCAAGGCCACCAGGCTGTGGGGGCTCCTCTGCCTGCCCTGGCTTGTGAATGGCCTCCAGGTGGAGAACTGGAGAGAACAGAGCGAGCTCCTCTCAGGGGTCCCAGGCCCGTGCTGCTTGTGCTGATGTCTGAGAACTATTGTTTCTAATATTGTATCGGTTTTCTAGGTTTCTGAGTCTCGTGGTAAATCCACGGTCCCCTATTAAGGCATCTTGGATGGAAGGAGACGTTCCATCCATTTTATTAAGGAAAATACAAATTATCAACTAAGTCAGAGATCACAGAAAACTTCCATGTTTTCTGATATAAACCTAATTGTCAAAAAAATCACAAAATTGCAAATAACTTTATAGGCTTGCTGATGTTTTGTACAATCTCCGAAAGACCGATCCTCAGCCATTTCTTTGCTGTTTTGCCGGTGTCGTTAGCAGAAGCATTCTACAGTTTTAAAGTTTGTTTTGAAATCATTAAACACAATGCCTTCCTGACCTTTTAGAAAACAGTTAAGTCATAGATGGATGATTTAGTTAAAACTTCACCTGTAAGCAGAATTTATATTGGTTTCTATAACTAAATGTGTTTTCCCCTAGACATAAAGACCCTGTTACCAGTAATGAAAGCAAATATTCGAAGTTACTTTCCAGAGAGCTGGCTATGGGAAGTTCATCATGTTCCCAAAAGGTATCTTGAATGCTCCTCTGGAAGAAGATGTGAAAAATTCAAATATTACTGCCCCAAGTCTGAACACTACTATTTTCCCAATAATGAAGCTAATGCCACTATTAGGTTAAATTTTATTTTGTTTTCTCATTTTGTTTAGTGTGCTTTTGTCTGAGAATTGAGTCCAGGGCAACATCAACTATCAGTAAAGAGGGGTACTGCTCTGTTCAGTTTATCTGTAATACACATTTACTGCACACAGCTATGTGGTATATGCCATTTGGGGCAACTATTTTCAACACAAAAGTACTTGTATATAAAACAAACAGATGAAACAAAAATGGAGTTATATTTTGTTAACCTCTTTATTAGGGTTTTAATTTNACGAGAAGTCTCCCTGTAGCAGCTATTGGAAACAATGATGTAAACACCTCATCATTCCTAGGCCAGCTGCTTTGCACTGGTGCCTAGCCGGGGTGCTCTCTCTGTGCATCTGCTCATCCTTCCCCTTGTACATCCTTCTTCTGCATGGTTGTCCAGTGTTCCACCCAACAATGCTCCTTGTTCAGTACTTCTACTAAAATATCCCAGTACTATCCCACACCAGAACATGACTGGATCGATTACTAGTTTCAATTACCCCNGTTGCAGGGGTCATTTTGGTAGCCTGTCTCCTTACCCNTCTCCTTCTTTAAAAAGTTAATACNGCCAAAGCAAAACATGATTTCAGATCTCTATGTTATATCCAGGACCTGCTCGTAGAGACAGAAATATGAATGTGCTGACTGGACTCTCTCAATGCCATCTTGGTACAGTGGTTACATTGACATGCAATTCATGTCTAATATCTGTATAACTGTCTTCCACTTGACTGTAAACCGGTGGACAGCAGGACCATAGCTTACAAACANTGTGTACTTGGTACTTGGTATCCGACCTAGTGAAGAATCAGTAGGCCATAGCTACAATAAATACACAGACTTAATCATTGCCGGTAGGTTTAGTATACTGATTTGTTACAAGTGGTGTCACAGTTAATTACTTTGCCCCCATATTTTAGCACATGATAACAGGGATGTGTTTTTCTTTGTTCTATGTGCTCTGACAGGGCAATATTGCAAAGGTGTCCTTCTCCCTCCAATCTTCATGCCACAGGCTCAATGTCTGCAAACCTGAGATGGGTGGGGCAGATGCTGAACATAATTATCTGGATTAGATTTTCCTTAGCAGCTGGCGTGATACTGTCAACTCTGAGATTTCACTGTAGTTGAATATTGTATGTGTTTCTCTTCCTGGCAAACACAACCTAAGAGGGGAAGGGCTCACTATGGTTCACAGTTCTGATACTGAGTCCATTGCCGTGGGGAAGTCTTGGAGGCACGAGCCTGAGGCATAGATGGTTAGGAGGCAAGAATAACAAATGCCCCCCTGTTCAGCTAGCTTCTCCTTCTTGTGTAATCCAGGACCCAAGCCCAGGGAATGGCATGGTCCCTTTTTTGTTGATTTTGTTTGTTTGTTTGTTTCTGGTTTTTCGTTTTTCAAGAAAGGGTTTCTCTGTGTAGTCCTGGCTGTCCTGGAACTCACTATGTAGACTAGACTGGCCTTGAACTCACAGAGATCCACCTCCTG
Organism: Neotoma lepida; assembly: GCA_001675575.1. Lineage (NCBI taxonomy): Eukaryota > Metazoa > Chordata > Mammalia > Rodentia > Cricetidae > Neotoma > Neotoma lepida. Next base: position 511,322 of record LZPO01055092.1, on the reverse strand, counting down.
AGTGCTGGGATCAAAGGCGTGTGCCACCCACTGCCTGGCAGCACTGCCCACTTTTAGGGTGGGTCTTCACTCTTCAATTAACTCAATCAAGAAAATGGCTCACAGGTATAACCAGGGCCAGCCTAATCAAGGCAACCCTCCACAGGTACGCCGGAGGCTTGTCTTCTGGGTCAGTCTAGATCTTGTCAAGCTGGTGATATTAACCATCACAAATATCAATGTTTGAACTTCCAGAAGCCAGATGCAGGTTGTGCTGCCTGACACACTTACTACCTGGGAGGTCCAAGGCATTGGCATTTCAGCCAGCGGTAAGAAACCCTGGGGCACATGCTCTTCTCAGGAGGGATCCATTAGCCAAGACGTAATTCTTTGTNATTGTAAATTTTGTTTGCCCAGGATATAAGGCAAATTTTTAATTTTCTTTCTTTTCAAAAGCCTTCAGTGTACATACACCTTTGAAGCTACTGAATTTCTTCTGCTCTTCTACGAGCTGCCAGTTACAGTTGTGTGATCAAACACCTCCTTTCCTTCACTTTTGACAGCAAGTGGGAGTTTGAGGAGCGTTAGGAATAAATTTATGTCCTCTCTCTTAGGCTGATGTCCCTTGGAAGTGACTTCATGCAGATGCTGTATAAACAACTACAGGATTACTTTCATTTGTTTAGTATTTTTGTTTTTACAAAATCTTAGTCTCTACAGTCAAAACTTTATAGTCATTCAATGGATCCAACAATAAATATCTAAAAATATTTGGTACTCTAGTTAATAAGCATTCTCATATTTTAAATAGAATTAAATATTTGGCAAACAAATGAAGTATTATTTTTAAAGAAAGAGAATGTGACACATTTTAGTACCAATAAAGTATGATAAGAATTCCTGAATATGATGGTACCTTGCTTTTTCTTTGGGCTGAAGGTATATGTGTTGCTGATACGCTCAAGGCAAAAGTGTTTAAAGACGTCTTTCTGGAGATGAACATGCCATATTCTGTTGTACGAGGGGAACAGATTCATTTGAAAGGAACTGTTTACAATTACAGGACTTCGGGGACAATGGTGAGCAGTGCTTTATGGTATGTTCGAATCGAAGAGAGAAAGGGAATATTCGCTAGTTGTCTGAGAATGTTATTCAAATAACCCCCCAAACACACACACACACACACACACACACATTCAACTCCAATAAGCACATGCATTGAGTGTTGTCCTAGAAGTCACTTTGGTATGTGGAGGGGTGCAGAAAGGAGGAAGGGATAGAATAAGGTCATGTGGTGCCAACCTCAAGGACAAAGCACAGATAGTAACTAAGGCACTGTGAATTTCAGAGAAAGGGAGTTCACATGTGGCTCATCCGAGTTCCTCAGTCCTCTGGATGCTAGCCATCATATCCTGTGCTTCATTTTTGCTATCTCTGGCCATCTTTTCTTTGTGTATTTTGTCATCCTCTCTGAAATCTTGGTTTCAACACCTCACGCTCCAGCCATGGCCTCCTTGTCATTTTGTTAACTACTTATTGCCAATACTTCCATAGCAAGTCTGAACCCCATAGACATCCCGTCCATTGATTGCCTCCAAATCAATGTCCCCCCAATGTCCCCAAATCAATGTTTTCTCTTGTCCCCCAGCCCACTGATATCTTCACTGTCCTCTTTGTACATGCTACTCATGAATATATAACCACACTGTCTAAAATTACATCAACTCTCATGAACCTCCCTCACTCAGGATCCGAACAGTGAAATCTCCAACCATGGGGAACCTTCCCATTTGACTTTGCTTTGCAGAGCACCTCTACAACCAACCATACAAGAGGCTGCTAGGTTTCATAGCAATCACAAGACATTAGATGGGAACCCAACACTGTTCACAAATCTAACTATATTTTTAAATTTCTAATTTTATTCTTAGGACTGAGTGTTTCTGTGGTCCCTCACCCAAATTTTGTATATACCCTCTAACATTTTTAAAGAAACTATACATTCCATTGGCACACTTTCAAGTTGGCATANAAAAATTTTCATCATAAGTTTTTAAAAATTCCAATCTATAACTTTTTAAATAGTTTTAAATATTTAAAAATTACAATAGTAGTTGAAATAAGACTGTTGCATCATTTAAATGTGTATAATGGAATCTAAATAGCAAAGTAATCTATTTTAAATATAAAAAAGCTCTTATATCATTTCTTTTTCTCTTTTAACTGAGTTTTATTCTACTCACTTAGACTTTATGCTTTTGCCTGAATTTCTTTCTATTGATCACCCGTCATATTTTGATGCAAATATATTTATAAACAACAGAAATCTTTTAGATCTCCTCATTTTAAGATTCTAAGAAGAGCCGGGCGGCAGCTTGGCAGCACTTGGGAGGCAGAGGCAGGCAGATCTCTGTGAGTTCGAGGCCAGCCTGGGCTACCAAGTGAGTTCCAGGAAAGGCGCCAAAGCTACACAGAGAAACCCTGTCTCAAAAAACAAAAACAAAACAAACAAAAACAAAAAACAAAAAAAAAGATTCTAAGATGAAANTAATTCACTATTCAGCTATCATTACAAATACTACTAGTATATAACTGATAAAAAACATGTTANAAATTTTTACAAATAAAATAGCATGTTACAAAATTTTAAAGTTACTAAGAGGGGNGGGTTGGAGAAATGGCTTAGTGTGGACTACTCTTCCAGAAGACTGATTGNAGTTCCCAGAAGCCAAATGGGGAAAGTCACAGTACCTGTGACTCTAGCTCTCTGGACTCTGCAGGCATCTGCATTCAACTGTGTACACACACACACGGATACACATAATAAAAACTAAAATCAGTCTTAGTCTTTAAAAATAGGATTTTATTAAGAAAAGTAAATGCTTTCTGTTAGTCTATTAACTATGGCCATATATTCCTAGAAATAATAGTGGACTCAGCATAAATTCCATTCTAAATAAATTACAATCATTTTTACAAATAAAAAAATTGAGACAATAAAAATATTGTCAATTTTATTATCCTTATATCAACATATTTTATTGAATCATTTTTACTTTAAACACTGGAGTTTGTGTTCAGATTGTTTTGTATTATTGCGCTGTATCCTATCTGCCCAATCCTAGTTTACACCATCACAGAACAGTCAACCAAAATCATTGTAACATATGGTAACAAAGTTGAAATTTGAAGGTTATGGTATTGCCAGTTGTATCTAATCTTTAACTTACCAATATTTCCACTATATCAAAACAAGTGCATCATGATAGTTCAGGGCTAACACTTATTAATTCCCTTTTCTTTTAAATGTAAATTATGTTGTCCTGTGCCCTGATGGCTAGTAATTTTGGATCTAATCTGAGACCTTATTAACTAAAGTTATATGAAGATTCTGGGTTCTGTCTGTTCCTCCAAAGAGTATTTAGGTTTGTTTACATATTTTAGCAGGCAATTAGATGGATATCATCCCAGACTCTGGAGTCCCTGTTCAGTTCTTTTGGCCTTACCTGGGATCCTTAGAATCTGTACTGTGCATAGGTCAAGGGTCAGCAGGGTTTGAGTAAAGAACACACACAGAACTCAAGTGTCTTTTCAGCTGTAGTGACTTCCTCATATTCTGTCCTCTGGTTCCCTGAGCCAGCAAGGTGGAAGGTCTCTACTGGGGATTTAGACTCAACTCAAAACACTAACGGAACCCATCCTCAGTTAAAAAGAAAGAGAAAGAAAGAGAGAGAAAGAGAGAGAGAGAGAGCTCAATCCATCCCAGTGCCATTCCCTTCTTCCAAGTGCCCCTTTCTCTTCAGGCTGTCATTTGCTTAAATGCGTTGTCTGGAATTCATGGTTGGTTTTAGCCTTGTGGCAATCACTGAAATCAGAAGTATTGCTGCAGGTAGCTTTTTACCCATATTATAGCCCGTCAGTTCAAAAGTTCTTTCCTAATTTCAGCTTACTACAAGGGCTTATTGTAGTTATTATTGTTTGCATTAGGGCTTTATTTTGGTTTAGTTTGGTTGTTTTGTTGTTTGAGACAGTCTCTGAAGNGTGACCCTAATTAGTCTTATTAAATAAAAACCCAGAGTCAGATATTAGGGTAAAANCTGAAAGATCAGAGAAGCAGAGCAGCAGCCAATAGAGACTTCTTACCTCTACAAATCCTCAGACCAAATGGTGCCAAGATCTTGTCTCCACCCACNTTATATTCCTGTCTCCATCTTCCAGTGCTAGGATCAAAGAGGCAAGCCTCCCAAATGCTGGGATTAAAGGCTTGTGCCACCACCGCCTGGCCTCTATGATTAACTAGTATCAAAACACAAACAAAATATCACACAACAGGTCTCACTATGTAGTTCAGGCTAGCCTGCAACCATCTGCATAGCCCAGACTATCAGGGTAGCTTGGAACTCTCTGCATAGCCTAGACTGTCAGGCTAGACTAGAGCTGTCTGCATAGTCCAGCCTCGCCTCAAAGTTAGGGTCTTCCTGGGCCAGCCTCTCCAATGCTGGCACCAGAGGCCCATGGTACCGTGCCCAGCTTTTATGAGATTTTACAATGAACTTGTGTTGCATGCTCCCCTGCCCCACATCTGCTATGCTGGGGAATCCTTGACCTATCATCTCCTCTAGCTCCTCCCCCATCAACCATGGTTGGCATTGTCCCAAAAATGTGCCCAAGGAGCAGAAGGAACTTTACATTTGGGGGAAATCCCACAAAATTAGCTGTTGAATATNTGCATTCTCTCCTATTTATCTGCTTGATTCTGGAATTTATGGATTTTATTCTTTGGGGATAGTTCTTGATTCTATCGGTTCACCAAATTGATGATGAAAATATATTCATTCTTTGAGCCAGAAGTCAATGGCTAATGTTACCAGAAAATGAGAGGGCTCACACAATGTCTCTATAGCACAGTTCATAAGAGGAGAGCCCGTGTTTAAATCCATGTCTTTCTAGAGCATGTTTTATTGTAGAATAAAACACAAGTGGGCACAAGTGGGAAGTTCATAAGATTAGGAATGGAAGTTGGGTATATATTAAGTAAGCCTTTAAGTGAGCTGAGGTGCAGAGTTTCTATCATTCCTCACACTACCATTTATTATGAGCCAAAGGTTGAGGTAAAGGTNAGACTCCAAACAGCCAAACCCAAGGCTCCTGCCACCCAAAGCTTCCGCTGTCCAAGGTTTCTGCTGCCCAAAATACAGAATATGGATAGGACAAAACAGTCACACCATAGTAGCAAGAATAAAGAATGACAGTAGCTATGGCATAATTGAGTGAGCAGCACCCTAAGAAAGGTACAACCATTCTAGCACTGTGTTTTCAGTCACCCTGTGACATTGCAGTGAACCACAGCAGCTTGTGTGTACCTATAGGAAATCTGAAATGAGCCTTCTGCCATGCCTTGAAGCCAGAGGGGTTACTCTGACATTGCTAACAAATCAGGGGAGAGTTTGTGTCCAGACCAGCATAATTTAGGGTAAACTTAGAGATACATTCTTTTTTTTTTTTTTTTTTTGGCTTTTTCATCAAACGTGGCTTAAACGATGAGGTGTTCTGATACAGTTCTTCACCTGCTGTGTTTCAGTTCTGTGTTAAAATGTCTACTGTGGAAGGAATCTGTATGTCAGGGGACTCAGCTGTTAGTCATCAGGCCTCCAAGTCCTCCAGATGTGTGCGCCAGAGGATCGAGGGCTCCTCCAGTCACTTGGTGACCTTCAGCCTGCTTCCTCTGGAAATTGGACTCCACCCCATCAACTTCTCACTAGAGACTTCATTTGGAAGAGAAATCTTAGTGAAAACATTACGGGTAGTGGTAAGGAAAATATGGCTCTTTTACATTTTTCTTTGTTTCTAGGGAAAATGCTATCAACAATTTGGGTCAATAATTATGTTTGGGGCCNGAAGCTGGAGGAGAAATGATGATGTCATCAGAACACAGTAACAGTTGAGGAATCTGACAGAAGTTCTCCCACATTTTTGGTGCTATTCTTGTAATTTTTACATTAATCTGAAATTATGCTTAAAATTATTGAATAGAAGAATAACACCTGCTTACTGTAGAAAATAAGAATACCAAAAATCTACCAAGAAAAAGAAAAGTCACCAATAAACCCCCAAGCCCAAAGATTCCCAAGTTTTGCTATTTGATGCCCATCTTCTGGGTCACCCCTGCCAACCCACTAATTCAGAAAATGTATCTTAAATCCATGTACAAGGTGTCAGGCTAGATACCAAATATAAAGTAGTAATAGATGGTCCACATGCGTTTAAAGACCCCGCAGTGTACAGATTTCCCACTTTATAAATGAATAAGCAGGCCAAAACATGGCTACAATAGCTGAGTATTGCTGGCCCTGCCCCCTCTTGAGTGTTTTCCTGCCATTGAGATTCTGCAATTATGATTTGCTAATTTAGAATGAAACACTGTTCTGGTCGAGTGTCCTGCCAGCTAACAGCCTCTCAGGCCTTCCGAAGGCTTCATTCTTTGGGTTCTGTTTTGGTCTATGCCATTAACTTCAGCAAACGTGTATTCAGCTGGCACAGTGATTTATGTCTGTAATCCCAGCTATTCAGGAGGCTAAGGCAAGTTTGAGGCCACCATGGGCAACTTAATGTGTCCTTGTTTAAAAGACAGGCNGTGCTGATTTCTTCTGTACCATGTCCATCCTGAGTACCACTGTCTCACACGTGGAGCTGGAGCAGCTTCTTGGTTTTTCAATCCTGGCTCCAAGCTTCCTAACAGCATTACCTGGGATAAGTTACTGATCTCTTCATCAGATTCCTCATCTGTCACTGGGAGCAATGACAGCACCTTCCTCACAGAGGTTCGTNGAGACTGAATGAGTTAATATACACAAAGCATTTAGACAAATTACCTGACCTATAAAAGCATCCATTTAAGTGTTCACTCTGNTCAGTATTCGATAGCCAGAATATTTTCATTGTCTGTATGCATGTAAATNTTTATATCGAGTTTGCCTTTTCAGAAAAGAAGTTTTTTAATGTTTTTTTTTTCCTTTTAATTGGCAAAGTAGTCTGGAGAAACTTGATCCAAGGAATTCAGGTCTTATAAATGCAATCATGCTCTTAACAGAATGTTTTCTGCTTTCACTTTAGCCAGAAGGGGTCAAAAGAGAAAACTATGCTGGTGTTACGCTGGACCCTAGGGGAATTTATGGTAGGAAAAAATATTTTGATTTTTATGTGCTATATTTCAGAAGTAGAAATTAAAGTGTAGTTTTAATGTAACCTAAAAGGCCACTTTTCAGAGTGCTCGGTGTACAGAATCAGCAATGTCCACTTGTTATGGCAGTGCCCTCACTGGCTGTGATCCGTGCAGTTAGGGCCAAGCAGACCTCTTAACTAAACTCACTGAGCATTACAACACAAACACATTGCAACAGTGTATCAGGCTTTTTCTTTTTGGGCCACCAACTAGCTCCCAAATCATGACATGGAGACTTATTATTAGTTCTGAATGCTCAGCCCTAGCTTAGGCTCATTTCTTGCTAGCTCTTATAACTTAACCTGTTTCTCTTCATTTACATTTTTGCCTTGGGGCTTTTTACCTTTCTTTTCTTCTGTATATCTTACTTTCACTGCTTCTTGTGTCTGGCTGGCTGGTGGCTACCTGGCTTCTGGCCCCAGGCATCTCCCTCTCTTTCCCCCTTGTTCTCTCCTCCTTCTCTTCTCTCTACTCCTATTTTTTCTCTCTGCNCACTAGCCCCACCTATCCCTCTCCTGCCTAGCTATTGGTCGTTCAGCTTTTTATTAGACCAATCAGGTGTCTTAGGCAGGCAAGGTGAAACAAATGCAACACATCTTTACATAATTAANCAAATGCAGCACAAACAAATGTGACACACCTTTACACAATTAAAGTAACATTCCACAGCATAAACATATGTAACACATCTTTGCCTGGTTAAAGTAATATTCTATAACATTTNCCCCTTTTGTCCAAATAAAAAGGGTTTTAACTTTAACATAGTAAGACTATATACAACAAGAACAATTATCAAGCAAGAATTACATTTACAATATCCAATCCATTTGTATTTGGCAAATTCAGAGAAAATACTCCATTATTTATCCTACCTTGGTGAGTCAAAGTTTTNTACCTAATTTACCTTCTATCATAACTAAGGAAAACTATAGCTATAACTATCTAGTCTTCAACTCCATCAAAGACCCTAGAAGGATATTATATTACCTGAATAAAAGGAAGTGCAGTACAAGCCACTTCCAAAGCTATAGAAATGACAGAGAGATCTGGCTGCCTGGACAGTCACCCAAGGTTCCTCTGCAATGTTGGGTCATCCATCTTCAGCCTACAGGCCTAGAATATCTGACAGACTTTTCTATGAAGCAGGAATTTTGAAGAACTGTTCACCTTGTTTTAGCAAAGTTCAACAGTCTTTTCTCTGTGTCATGCTTGTCCAGTTTACACAACATACTGTCAGAAGTAGAGGCAAGAGCAGTTTCTTTGCCCAGTGACTAGCTTTGACACAATGAAAGCAAACCCCATATGGAATTTCTTTGATGCCCATCATCTTCTCTGAAGTAAATTGGTGCTGCCAGGACCATACATGTCTCACTGTCATGAAAAGCCTTAGGTTATTAAACATCTTAATNTTAAACATTAAAAATGCCATATTCTGTAGGTCTTTGAGGTGTTTGAAGACAATCTACCTATCTAAATATATCTGTTTAACCTTGAAAACATACCTAATATGACTACAAGTTTGATTATTATAGATGACTATCTACTAACCTGCATTTCTTAATTATACATTACATTTTTAAATAAGCTGCATAAGCACAATACCTTAAACAAGAGTAGAAACATACATTCAGTATAACAAAAATAACTTTAAATTTGTATCAATATACCAAAGTCCATACCAATGTAAAANTGGTACTTGAGGTTAATAGTCATCTTTTTATCCTATATTCTTATATCCCCCCTAACCCACCAAAATTACCAAAAACCATCTACCCTACCTCTTGGGAATGTGGGCATTGTGTTCTCTAGATTGTTTTCTTGCTGTCTGCAGGCAAAGGTATCTTTAGAGAACCTGAGAAAATTAAGATAATGGTAAAGTCCTGGGAAAACTAGCCATAACATTTGTTTTCCAGTCTCTGTGCAATGGGAAAGCACAAGGCTTATCTGAAGTCCTGGCTAGAATAGTCTGTGATCCAGCCTTGAACTGTTCTGGATGCAGAACTCTGAGGAAGCTGCAACAGAGGCACCCTGAGAGGCTGGATCACCTGGGCCACCCATTTTCATTGATGTCTGGTCCCCTTGCTCTGAAAACACACAAACTTTCAAAGGTAACATACATATCTATTTGCACTAACACAAGTATGGACTGTGGGTTGTACACGAGCCAGCCAAAGATTTTTTTATGTTTGGACACAAGCCAGCCAAAGATGATTTTTTTTTGTTGTTTTTATGTTTGAGCAGGTAAAATATACATCACCTGTCCTGTTGGTTTTCTAGGTTTATTTCTTTATGTCTGTAGCAAGGATTTTCAGGGGGTCTTCTCTGATCAATTCTGATCTCTATTAACCTTGAGCGAATCCACAGCCTAACCTCTTCCCCAAAGCAATACATTTTCTGAATTCCATTTTAAAGTTAAGGCATTCCTAAAGTATCTAGGCTGGCTTAATCCAGCAGTCCCTCTTATAATCCCATGTCTCTTAGCAGTTGTTGCTCACTCATCAACATTCCAAAAATTCAAAGTCAACACAACATACAGGATCCAGACTCCCTGTGTATTTTTCATCTTTATGTGGCTTATTCTTTCTTATATTATTTTACTCTTTCTTTAAAGACTTTATTATTTATAAACTATTTTTTTCTAAGACTGTCTATACCATTTTATTTTTTCTTAAACCTATGCACATTTTAAAACACACATTTTTAAACACACTGTAACCTGCTAGAGGTTTTTTTCCATTTAGACCTGTCTTTACTGTTATCTCCAGCCCTTAGCAGGTTTTTTTCCATTTAGACCTGTCTTTACTGTTATCTCCAGCC
>LZPO01055092.1:472058-488113 GCA_001675575.1 Neotoma lepida | reverse complement strand
TTCTGGTTTTTCGAGACAGGGTTTCTCTGTGTAGTTTTGGAGCCTGTCGTGGATCTCACTCCACAGACCAGGCTGGCCTCAAACTCAGAGATCCACCTGGCTCTGCCTCCCGAGTGCTGGGATTAAAGGCGTGCACCACCACCCAGCTCACTCTTCTTCTTTCGAGCCTAGATTTTTCCTCCTATTTATTCTCTCTGCCTGCCAGCCCTGCCTATCCCTCTCTCCTGCTTAACTCTCCGCTGTTCAGCCCTTTATTAGATGAATCAGGTGTGTTAGACAGTCACAGTAACACAGCTTTACAGAGTTAAACAAATGCAACATAAAAGAATGTAATATATTTTTGCATCATTAAACAAATATTCCACAGCATAAATGAATGTAATACATCTTANACTAATATTCTACAACAGTACTGTGAAGGGAGAATGAGTCGATGTATCTAGCTCCCCTCTCTTTTTAAATTTTAAAATTTATTTTTGTGCATGTGTGTGCACCTGCTTGTCTGTATGTCCACCATAGAGGCTAGAGGAAGGCATCAGGTTCCTTGGAGCTGGAGTTACAGGTGACTGTGAGCCACCTGATATGGATGTTAGGAACTAAACTTGGCTTGGTTAACCAAACTGGCTAACAGCCAGTGCTCTTAACTGCTGAGCCATCTCTCCAGCCCATAGCTTCCCATTCTTATCTCTTCTATTATGTGTGGATTGCTGCTGCCTTCAGCATTGTAGAGACTCCCTAGCATCCAACCACACTTTTACTTCTTTGGGTCATATTATTTTGTTTGCTCAGAAGCTGAGGAAGTCAAGAGAAGACCCACCTATTTAAATTAACACAGAAGCTTTCTGATGTGGAAGATGGGAGACGGCTCCGTCAGTAAGGTGCTCGCCACTGAGAGAGGAGGGTCTGAGTTCAGATCCGCAGCATGNACATAAAAAGCTAGGTGTGACAGGACCACACCTGTCATCCCAGCCCTGGGAAAGCAGAGACAGGAGGATCCCTGAGAGTTGCTGGGCAGTGTTGCCTACTAGGAAGCTCCAGGTTCAGTGAGAGTCCGTGTTGAAAAAACAAGGAGGTAAAAGAAGCTTCCAAAGGTTAACATAGATAATGGTCCTCTGTGGAAAGAGGTGGAGCTCTGCTCTGAGGTTAAGAACTCCTGTCTGCAAAGCCAAAGTCAACTAGATGTGACCTGTAAATCAGGTTACAGNGTTGANCTGGAATTTCAATTTCCAAAGGGAATTTGCAGAATGTGAGCCACAAAAGCTTTGTTCTGTTCGAGTAGTTCCATAAGCATTGGTGTTCACACTTAAGAGAAAAGAATCAACAAGAACCCGGGCCCAGCAGCCTAGGTGCTGATAGACACTCATGCCACAGGAGGCGCAGGTTGATCTGGGAGAAGACCCAGGCAGGATGCTCGAAGGCTCTCCTGACCTTGTCACCCACAGCGGCTCTCTGGCAATCTCAGCACACAANAGGTTGTGTCTCCTGCTCTTGTTTCTAGAAAATCAACACAGCACTAACTAAAGCTGACTCCTTCCTGCTTGAAAAGGCCCTGCCGTCCAAGAGTACCTTCACACTGGCCATCGTGGCCTACGCTCTTTCCCTAGGAGACAGAACCCACCCAGGATTTCGTTCAATTGTCTCAGCCCTGAAGAAGGAAGCTGTGGTTAAAGGTAAGACTCATTCCACACTGCTGCTCAGCAGGCGCAGACACCAAGAGTCTGCATCCTGGCTATTGGGTTTTCTGCCCCCAATAATAGGTTTCTCCACCAACACAGTAAGCCAGATCAAGCCGAATTGAAAAGCTATCATTGAAAAGGTAGAGCAAAGCGACTTCAGGATGAGTTTTCCTGTCCCAGAGACTTTATAGGTTGTAGGTGAGGCGTGATGACGTGTCTGCCACAAGCTGGGTTTATGCTCAAGTATGGTCAAAATCTGAGCACTTAGGCAGGGGCTTGGGTGGCTGGCAACTTCAGGGGAGGAAGCTGCAGTAAGCCACCAAGAATGAGGAATTGAGACTCTCTGAGCAGATGGAGTTTGGAGAGAGGGAGGGAGGGAAGGAGAGAGAGGAGGGGGGAGAGGAATGGGGCTTTCCAGATTGTGCAGGGGCAAGCTGAAGGTTCCAATCAAACACTGGGCCAGAAGCAGAGTGAGACACCATCCTTACCCACGAGGAAGCAACCTCACACCCCAAGGTGATGAATCAGTCACTTACTCACTCAGCAAATACTTATTCGTTCATTCAACACGTAGCTATTGAAGATCCTATGGATTCTTCAGGGGTGCTGAGCATGCTCTACACTCAAGGGACAAATCAACAAATAAAACAGAACAGAATAAATCCTAACCAGCTGACTGTGGTAGTGTACTCCTGTAATCCCAGCACTCAAGACACTGAGGCAAGGGATTGAGTTCCAGACCAGTTTGGGCTATATGGTGAGACCCTGTTTTGGAAAAAGACAAAACAAAACAAAACAAAACAAAAATAAACAAAACATGCAGGGCCAAGAAGGGGCTTGCTGCCTCAAACCTGAGTCCAATCTTTAAGACTGCTGGAAGAGGAGAATCAGCTCCTGCAAGCTGTCCTCTGATTCCACAAGCATACATGGCACAAGTGCACCACTCACATCCACACAATAAACAAATAAACAAATACATAGCATATAAAAAAACCAAGGCCCTTATGATATTTAAATTCTAGTTGGGAAGAAGCAAGCATGAGAAATAAGTAAAACTTTATAACTATGTTATGGCAACAGAAATGAAGNCAAATCAAACAGGGAAAAGAGATTCAGCAAGGAGCTGGGTTGTGCACCTGGGCTTAAGCCTCACAAGAACATGATACAGTTGAATGACACTCAGAGAAATGTTTTCCACTGCGTGAGCATCACAGAGTATACGTACACAAACCTAGGGACCATAGCCATGGAGACAGTGGGGTAAAAAATGTCACATATGTGGTCTGCCATTGGCTGAAATATGATTGTGCAGCATATAACTGTATTTAAGTGTAAATCTGAGTGGAAAGGAAGCAAGGAACAGCTGTGCAAGTGCCCTGGGACCTGAGCATTCCTGGTGTTCCAGTAGCAGCATGGAGGCCAGCATGGTGCAGAGCAGAGAGCTGAGAGCAGAGAAGGGAAAGGTTAGGCATCATTCCAGTGTCTCCAGGATTAAGTACACAGCTATGCANTGGCTAAGCACCTCTCTTGGTGCATGTTCTCTTGTCACAATGGGGTATCAGAGTTGGGCAAAGAAAAGAGACCCCTTTGAACTCTGGGGCTCTGGGGGTCCAAGCATACAGCTCCGGCATCACGATGGCTTCTGGTGAAGCCCTCACAGTGGGAAGGCAAATGGGCACTCTGGGGAGACAGAAAAGAGAATTGAACTAGAGTAACTAACCTACACCCCCAGAAAAGCACCCACGTCTAGCCTCATGGCCCACGCTCTCCCCACTTAACACTGGTGTCGCTGAGAACAAGCTAACTTAAACCACAGCAGCCCCGGCAACCTGGTGAGCTGAGGCTGAAGTTGGCTGTTCTGCCTCCCCAAATGTGCCCTCCTGCGCAGGGCTGCCTAGTTCAAGCACATCTGGCTTTAACTGCCACTTTGAGCCACCAGAAGCCACTGAACCATAGAGTGTGTGACCTGGCTTATGTCTCACCAGGAGGTTGCTGTGGTTGTCATGGCTGGCAGTTCTGACCCCTGTCCCAATTTGAGTTTTCTAAATGTTGAACAAGTCTTGTGTGAGGTTTATGAGTGTCTACAAAATTTCACCTTTGTCATCCTTTAAAAATGCCTAGGTTTTAATACATACCTCAAAACCACTTCTTTGACACATCAGAAATAGCCCAAAAATGTCTTGGGTATCGTGAGGTCCATTATAAAACCATACGCTTTAAAAGCTAGGGGGGAACTGAATAATTCAAATAAGACTTAAAACCCAAATAAACCTTTCATTTTAAATATAATTTTAAATATGGTAAATCTGAGTATGAGAAATATAAAAAATATTTTGTTCAGTCATATAAATCATATAACAACTAATTGTAAAAAGACACCTCAAATTAGATTAACCTTCAAAAAATCAGATCTTACTATTTAAAAAAAATCATTCTAAGAATTGTTTAGTTACTAGAGCAATAACAAATATAAGTAGGACTTATGTTGTGAAAAATGTGCATATGAAAATATGGGTGTTTTCCATTGGGAAGGGATAATAGAGGACCCTACCTGCTGACCTGGGGTCATTTCATACATTCCAGGTAGTGACTTTTGTCTTCCTCAGAAGAGAAAGATATGTCACATTTATTCTTCCAGTGTGAATAATGATAATTCTTCATGTATGCATGGTGCTTGCTCGCTTACCAACACGTTTCCCTGTTTATCTCTGTGAGTCTCACTACACAGATGTGAATATTGTCTGCTCACAGTATGGGAAGCCTGGGTCCCATGGAACTAATGAGCTTCCTGGGTTGGCCCAGTCAGTTAGAAGGAGAAAACAGACTAGAACCTGGTTCCTGACTCCCAGCTTATCAGGCGACTGTTCCGCTGCCGGCCTGTCTATGCTCTCTGGCATGCATGGCCATCCTGCAGTGAAGATAAGGGGCACTGTATTATGGGATCTCATTTTGTCTCCGCTACCTTGATGAAGTTTGAATGAAAAAAAAAAAGAAAAGAAAAGAAAAGAAATACGAGGGAAAGGAAGGAAAAGACACGACTTCTCCTATGTGTGGTGGGGGAGAACGTTTATTGTAGGTATGTGGGAGAGCATAGCGAGGCAGGGACGTCTGGGAGAGTCCAGAGTGGACAGGACCAGACTGAGCAGGGCCATGAGGAGAGGGGGAGGGGGAGGGAGAAAGCATAACCAGGTGCAGCAGCCAGGAGACCAAAGGTACAAGAGGGGAGGGGAATGAAAAATGGCTGGATTATAGAAGGAAGCACCTCAGGGGGAGGGGCAGCCCAGCCCCCGGGCTGGAGAGTTCAGGGTAGAGGGCAGGGTGTTCCAGCCATACCCTGGAACAGGTAGGGACTGAGGGATGCTGGGAGAACCTGGCAGCCAGGTCCACTTTGATACGTTAAATAGACACCTCAGCCGTTGATCCCAGGTTTGAAACTTAACAAAGTTCTGACAATGAAAAGAACTTCTAGAGGTGAGAAGGCCGTCACACACCTGCTAGGATNGTGTCAAGTTCCCACTTTTACTTCTACTAATGAATGGCGTGTGTGGCCATCAGGTGATCCACCCATTTACCGATTCTGGAAAGACACTCACCAACAGACACACAGNTCTGTACACGGCGGCACGGCAGGTATGGTAGAAACCACAGCCTATGCTTTGCTCACCAGCTTGAACCTGAAGGAGACAAATTACATCAACCCCATCATCAAGTGGTTGTCTGAAGAGCAGCGGTATGGAGGTGGCTTTTATTCCACCCAGGTAACGTGTGGTTAGCTTGATCTGTGTTTGTTGCCCACACTACACCTTCCACACTCACACTGGCCTCCATGACTTTCTAACAAATGAGCTGCCATAGGTACAGACCATGTCTAGAATCTTAGGACCCTAGAGGTTGTCTGTATCGGTAACTTCATTATTCAGAAGAGGAAAGGAGCCTAAAGACGTTTATTCAAGGAGCCAGTCAGCAGCGTTTCCTGACGCTGTGCCCCATAGTGCTTCTTTCATTGTCTTTAAAGACCATGGAAGGCTGGTAGGTTAGCAGCAATTACGTCACATCCTGTTTAATAAATAGTGGTTGCCATGAAAGCAAAGGTACCAATGATTCCTCTCCTGCATGATGTTTAGCTACATATCAATCATGTTTTATGTTGTGCCCATTGTTACACAGTTGGATAATGCACAGTCATGTGTTGTGTAGCAATGTTTTGGTCAATAACAGCTGATAAATATAATGGTGATTCATAAAATTATAGTAGAGCTGAAAACTCCCTGTTGCCTACTGCTAGATTTGTGGCTGTCATAGTGTGTATATAAAACACTACTTGTTTGTGCAGATGTGAGCAAACCTATTACACTGCCAATCACATAAAAGTATAACACTTACAACTATAAATAATTATAATTTATTATAATTAATATTTTATAATTTATAGAAATTTATAATTCTATAATTTATAATTAATAGAAATATATAAGATCATGTTTCTCAAGGATGGAAAGACCAAGATTGAGGGGCCGTACTTTGGCAAGGACATCTTTTCTGTGTCATCCCATTGAAGGACAAAGAGAAGGAAAGAGGGGAGAGAAAAAAGAAGAGATGGGGAGAGGAGGGAGGAGAGAGGAGAGAGGAGGGGCAAATTCATCCTTTTATAAATACAATGACATTAATCTACTTGTGAGGGTGGTGCCCATGACCTGCACACTTCCCATTAGAGCCTACACACCCCACATTGCCACTTTGGGCATTAACTTTCCAATACATGAGCTGAAGGACACAATCAACTATAGCAGACACCAAGAAAGACATTGATCCCTGCGTGCTCCATAAATCTTACGTTCTGGTGGGGAAGGCAGCATCAGTAACTATAAAGAAAAGTATTATAAAGTGAGGTGAACACTGTAAAGGGCAAGAAATGGACATTAAAGCCATCATGAACAGATAGTTTGTGGCCTCACTGTAGGGGTGTTTAAACTGAGACTAAAGGGTGAGAAAGAGATATTTCTGCAGCATCAGAGGTGTTTTTCAGAGTGACCTGGCTGAGGATACATGTGCAGAACATGTAGAGAGCCCAGACCTGAGGCCATATTTCCTTCCTGTCCCTGATGAAAACAGTGTCCTTCCTGGGGAAAGAGTGACCGTCCTTAGACCTCCACAGTGGGTCCCTCGACCTGCTTCACTCGGTCAGCTGGAGTTTCATCTCCAGACAGTGCCACCCACCATCTCCTGAGAAGGGGATTGGTAGAGCTGGGTGTCCATAGCACTGGGGAGGCTGAAGTAAGAGTATTTCAAGTTCAAGTCTACATATCGGATCCTATTCTCAAAACAAAAGCGGGTCTATTTATAAACTGAGCATGTATAAATAAACTAAATATGCTTTTGTGCCTTGCTGATTATTGATAGGATACGATTAATGCCATGGAGGGCCTGACAGAATATTCACTCCTGTCTAAACAACTTCATTTGAATATGGATATCAGTGTCTCCTACAAACACAAAGGTGATTTCTACCAGTATAAGGTGACGGAGAAGAATTTCCTTGGGAGACCAGTGGAGGTAAATGAAATAGTTTGCCATCAGATGAGAGAATTTAAGTCATCTCTGCTTTTATCCACTATTTAAACATGCTCTGAGCACAAGTTGACTCCTAAGCAGGGTGCCTAATATATCTCAGGCACTGGTGATTCAAGAGTAGAATACAAAGAACTCATGTCCTGGGAGGGACAGTCATTTAAATAAGAGTCCAGAAACACCTACATGGAGGTGCCGAGGGGGCTCCTGATCCAGGCTGCCAGAGGCTGTGTGTAGGGAGGGTATGTCTACGTGTATGAGCTAAACCTGGAAGAATCAGAGAGGGGTAGCCAGATGAAGATAAGGGAAGAACATTCATCATGTGTAACAAAACACACTAAAGTGCCATTGCAGAGGCATGAAAGACATGTTTGGCACCTGCTGCGGGTCCCTTTGGTCCTTGGTCTTGCTCACGGACTGTAGCTAGCTTGGACTTAGATCTCTGGATCTCCAACCCTTTGCTCCATGTCTATTTCCAAGGCTAGATTTGTTTTAAGGGAAAACTCTTAACAGATTCTGAAAATTTCCCAAAGTAAAGGAAATGTTAGGCAAAGTATATTCTACATTATTATTGCTGCCAGTCTACATAGGCGAATGTGCATTTTTCTAATTATCATGTGTGAATTTAGTGCATTTAGGGTATAAGCAAATAGGAATAGTCCTCACTGTCTACATGCCCTACAGATCCATGCTTGTGAAAGTAAATAGATATGAGAAATAAAGCTTAAGCAAAACTCACAAACCAGTGACTCAAAGCAAAAGAATGATAACATAATAATACTAAGGACATGGCCATAGGCAAAGATCTATGTCAATGATTAGCGATCGAAACATTTCAAATACAGATCTGGTCCCCAACTTCCTTTGAAAAACTAAGATCTGACAGCAGGGCTGTAGGCATCGGGCATGGCTTTTTTCAGTCTGTACTGGTCACATGATATATGCATATGCATTTGTGTCCATAATTGCTTACACTCTGGGACTCTGAAGGTGGCTATGCTGTGACCCCTAGGCTAGGGACATGTCTTTTGTCCCAGGGAACATTTAGAAATCACCAGAGAAACATGCTCTGAGTCTAAGCTCTGATGAAGAGCTGTAGGTCTGAGCAGCATAGGGCTGGGCCCTGGTTTCATTTCCTGAGCTGTGATAAAATACTCAACAAGATCTACTGAGGGGAGGACGGTTCCTTTTAACTCAGTTCCCGGTCACAGTCATCACTGTGGCGAAATCAAGGAAGCAGGAGTTGTAAGCGGCTACTCGTGCTCCCAGTCCAGTGAGTGCTGGAGTGCTTATGTTCAGTCCACTGGCTCCAGTTCATACCCAGAGAATGGTCCACCCACAGTAGGCAGAGCTTCCCATAAAATTAACACAATTAAGACGCACCCTACAGACACGCTCAAGTGCCAACCTAATATAGATAGTCCCTCATTGAGACACTCTTCCTGGGTGACACTGACTTGTTGAGCTGACAATTAAAATGAACCATCACAGCCTACTTCAAGTAGGCAGAATTACTTCTGTCTTTAGGAGTGAGGGGCCTTTTGCCATCTTAAGATAACTTGACCTCAGCATGGATACTGCTTCCGTGTGAAACCTGGGCTGCTGTTTATCCAGTTTGGAATTCTCTGCCACAGCTTTTCCTAAAATGTGCCACGTGGAGCAATGTGTGAGGTTGTTCACCAAGCATGGACACTCTAGCTTAAATACAGTTAAATCTGGGCTTTAATATGTTCGCTGCTAAGCACGGTAACTCTGAGAGGAAGAGGAATAGATGGGGTACAGTGCACAGCAGTTCCCAGACTCATTCACCTTAGAAACCTTTCTCATCCAGCATCGCAAAGCACTCATCCCTAAGTAAATGCTGCTGTATCCTGCCAGGGAAAACAGGAGAGATGACCTATTTCCCTAGGTTTACTAAAATTTGAAGGAAAGATTGACAAACTTGGACGCGCACCAAGCCCCCTTTGCGCCAGTGTCTAGACAAAGAGAAACAGACGCTGCAAGTGTGGAGTGAAGTGGAAGCTGAGTCTTCCATCTTGATCAAAATCTTCCATAATGTCCCCAAACTCTGAGTCTGCGGGTGAGAGCATGCCTCTAGAGAGGAGAGCTGCTTCACTGAATCCTCGTCCTCACTTTTCCTCCCGGCAGAGTGGGAAGAACGGCAAAGATAGACTTGTAGCAGGATTAGTGGGGTGGCCAGACACGCGGGGTAGAGTTCTAGAGGATTAGGGTGAGGTACCTGGAGTTTAAATAAGCACAAGCCAGTGAGAAGCGGGGAAGATGACCCATCAAGAAGTGGAAGAGAGGTGCAAAAGGGATGTAGCAGAGGACCACAGATGTTTTGTGGCCACTTCAGAGTCTTGCTTCAAGGTGCTTATGAAAATAGTCTACAGCCGGGCAGTGTGGCACATGCCTTTAATCCCAGCACTCAGGAGGCAGAGGCAGGTGGATCTCTAAGTTCAAGGCCAGCCTGATCTACAGAGTGAGTTCCAGGACAGCCAGGGCTACATAGAGAAACCCTGTCTCAAAACACAACAACAAAAAAGAAAGGGAAGGGAGGGGAGGGGGAGGGGAGGAGGGAGGGGAGAGAAGGAGGAGTCCCCACTAACACATGAGATGCTAAGTCCTGAACTGGACTCCAAAAGGAATTTGTTCACTTGGAAAAATGAAATCTAGTTTTTACAATGAATATATATGTATATATGTGTATATACATGTATAATTAATGAATATCTAGTTTTACATAGCATATATTATATATATATATATATATATATATATGACTTCTGATGTGTTGCTTTAGTTGGCTTGCTAAGGAGAAGGACATCCTGTTTACACACAGAAGGCGGGGTTGGAGTACCCCAGCATCTTTTAGTGCCTCCTGTGTTCAGATCTTCAATGTTATCTATTTAATTTCACAAGAACCAAGAGAGAGGCTGGCAGGTCTCTCCCTCTTTTCTTTGCTCTCGCTGCCCTCTATCAAATGATGAGTGAAAGCACGGTTTCTCTATCCACACCTCAGGTACCTCTCAACGATGACCTCATCGTCACCACAGGAGATAGCAATGGCTTGGCCACAGCATATGTGAGTATTTGACTGCTGCTGAGGAAAGCTTTGTGTCTAGGGAATGTAAGAAAAATAATTTGATGCAAAGTCACAGAAACATGACTTGGATCACCATGACTAAAGTAGGGTTCACTTATCTAACTCTTTCTTGCTGCCTTGACCTTTCTCACAGTTTATTTTGGATAGTAACTGGTGGTCCCTGTATGCATACCCTCTGTGCATTTGTGGAAATTTTGTACATATTGCATATAGTCATATAACTGCATCATGATATTTCTGCCAACAATTGGCTACATATATTATAGTCTCATAAGACTGCCATAGCTAGTGATGTCATAGTTATCTTAGTTTGTATAAATATACTCTATGATATTTACACAATAGAAAAGTTGCCCAGTGAATTGTTTCTTAGAAAATATCCCCATTGTTTCGTAGTATACAGATTTATAAACTTTATGGTTGCATGTGTACTTGCGAGGCTCATGATATGTGTGTTGTATGGTTCATAACATCTCTCATTTACACAGCATCTTTGTGTGTCCGCACAGTGTGCATTTTCTGAGCAGAAATTAGCATTCCAGTGATGCTTTTGATAATGTTTTAGCACATTTATTGCTTCAAGGACTGTTTACACGATGGCACAGTGGAAAACAGGCTGTTTATTTTTCCCTCACTCCTGGTTGCTGTCAGTGTATCTATTTCTGGCAAACACTCATCTAAACACATTTACAGTGAGTTGTTTGCCTTGATAGTGTGTGAGGTTGGGAGAAATGAACTCTTCTTAGGCTGGCTAAGACTACAGTAAGACGTTAAACTGTACCAGCTATGGAGCAGATGCCTGGGGAGCTATTCTTCAGATCTGACTAAAGGATTAGGATGAAGATTGTGCTTGGCCAAAAGTCATCACTTTGTGTTTTCTGGTTGGTCGTGTTTGTTTGGACTGTTATAGTTATCATGTTATGCATCATTTGTGCTGGATTCCAAAAGCCACTCTCCTCTCCTCTCAGCTAGAGTACTAATGTAATGCCTTTTAATTTTCCCACTTGACATGGAATCATCTTGTTCCCATATCCCAACATAGGTCAAAACTGTCGTTCACAAAACTAGTGTCTCTGAGGAATTTTGCAGCTTTTACTTGAAAATTGATACCCAAGACATTGACGGTAAGACAACCTGATGTGCTTTGTATTTTAGCTACATTTTGAAAATGTCAAGTAGAGAGTATCCCTAAATAGGAAACTTGTGCCTATGCAAAAAAATTCTTAATCTAGTTATTAAGTAGGTTGACATACAAGTAACCATTACTACCATTTATTACAATAGCTGTAATTTTAATAACTTACAAACTAATATCAAGTGATATAGCAGCTAAATGGAATGTATTCAGTGTTGGTGCTTTGCTATTGATACTTTTGAAGTATATAACAGGTTGTAAATGGAATATTCCTTTGGGTTTCTATTGCTCTTTGTGTGAGGATTCTGTCTCCGGAAACCTCCTTTTCCCATAGGTCTCTTATAGCCGTATTCTTTTCCTCCCTCATCTTTGCTCTCTCTATAATTATGATCTTTTTAAAAATGTGCCCCCCTTCAAAACACACAACCTTCTTGTGCCCCTGCCACTTTGTTAGCATTTCCATATCCAAAGTCAAATCTGCTTATGTGCTCCTGTTCTGCTCTGACATTTGCCCCAGGGCCACATGTCTTCCATCACGTGCTGCTGTCTTCTTCATCAGTAATTCAGGCCTGTCCCTTCAGGAAACTTCCTACACCCACAGGTGCAGCCCTCCACTCCCTCTTTCCGGATCCCCAGACACAGTACTGAGGTGCACTTACCTCCTCGAGTGGTGAGATATTTGAGAGCAGAGAGCATCCCTAGTGACAGTGACATCCCGCTGTTGTTGTCAGTGGTTTTAAAATCTCCACAAGTGCCAACTTCCAGATCACAAATCATTTCTGTTTAGAGACTTTCTCATTAACAATTCTGTCTAAGCATGCCCCAAAATAAGTAAAAACCGTTTACTTCCTATTTGTAATTTGTTTCTGTGTTTGTCTATGTGCCAGCCTCCAGCTACCTCAGCTACGGTGACTCCGGACACAAGAACGTAGTAGCTTGTGCCAGGTGAGCCCATTTCACAGCAGGAAGTGGAGGTTTCTGGGGCCTGATTTCCGCTGCAGGACTTCAATGTCTTTTACCCTTCAAGGATACTCAATTGCTTGTTCGTTCATTGGTTAGCTTGTTTGTTTCTAGGTTTTGTTTTGTTTGTTTGTTTGTTTTTTATTTTGGTTTGTGTTTTTTGGTTTTTTTTCAAGACAGGGTTTCTCTGTAGTCCAGGCTGACCTCAAACTCAGAGGTCCAGCTGCCTCTGCCTCCCGAGTGCTGGATTAAAGGTGTGTGTCACCACCGCCTGGCCAGTTGTTCATTTTTTTAAATGCAGAATACAGCAAGAATTCTTAAACAGCTGCTTGTTCTAGAGGACAGTTCTGGGTTTGCTCACATGTTGTCAACCCTCCTGGTTTTTTTGNCTTCTTCTGATTCAAATAGTTGACCTTTGTTGATCTTTCAGAATGGTAGAAATGTGGTATCAGAAAATTTCTCATACGTGGCTTCTATCCTGGACAGGAGGGTGAGGGCGGGGGACGGGTAGGGGAGCGGGCTGGGAGGGGCAGGCTGGAATCATATTTTTACCAGCAAAACTTCCGGTACTTACAGCCAGTTGCTCTAAGCTCAGGATGCACACTCAGGTCAGAAACTTCAGAAATACCCAAAGCTCAGGTCCCATCTAATGCAACCCGAGTGTGTGTGTAAAATGTGCACTGTTCACCACAGCTTCCTTCCTAGTGTGTGTGTAAAGTGTGCACTATTCACCATGACCTCCTTCCTAGTGTGTCTATAAAGTGTGCACTGCTCACCATGGTTTCCTTCCTAGTGTGTCTATAAAGTGTGCACTGCTCACCATGGTTTCCTTCCTAGTGTGTGTGTAAAGTGTGCACAGGTTTTGAAACACACACTTCTGGCTTTAGTGAGCACAGAGTGAACCACTGGTGGCAAAGCCAGACCTAGGACAAACTCCATCTTTCCATCATTTCTCAGGGCCACCTGCCACGTTCTGTCTCTGTAAATTCAATATTGTCTATGACAGGCAATGCCCAAATCATATTTTGTTGGTTATACATACCTGTAATCACACATGATACCCAAGTGCCCAATGTGGACCAAGAAAATTGGTACAAAATGTGTACTAGATTCTAAGTGAATGGACTTTGGTGATGACATAGGAATTTCCTNGTTTTAAAAATAAAGGAGGTGAGGTAACCAGCCACATCCTCCATCAGAGGCAGAGGCAAGGCCTCAACTCCCTGGCTTCTGGTGCTCCCCCATGCAGCATCTAAACTACCTCTTTCAATCTCTGTACACTAGGACCATTAATCCCGAGAAATAGTTCTCTTCCGCTGTCTCCTTCCCAGCTATTTCTTAGCCTTGTCTGTGATCCTGAGCCTCTCTCTCACTTCTCTGGATTTTCTCACCAAAGATGCTTCATTCCCTGCAGGAAGCCGTCCTTCTCTCCTCAATTCTTTCCTTCCTCACTCTCTCCCTCCCTTCTTTCCTTTCTTCCTTCCAGTTCTTTACATCTGCCCTAGGCAGGTTTTACCCTCTGCTTCTCCTCAAACCTTCTTCATCCCAGTGACTTTCCGTGCCNGTCCACCTTCTCCCAACAGCTTTCTTCAAGCTAGCCGCCATTCCTGCTCTTAGGTCCCCTTAGCTGGGGACGGGGCGATTCCACAGCTATCTTTGAAATGTGTAACGCTTGTCACAGAGTGGTCTGAGCAAACACCTGAGAAGAGCTAGAATCAGTGCTCAGGACTGACAGGTGACATCTGGAGCTGGCTGGAGAAGAGCTCTGGGGTAAGGGGGTGATGCACTTGTGGGTAGCCTTCCCCCTAAAACGTTCCAATGATCCTCAACAGAGCACGTCAGTTCATTGGAGGACCTGTCCTATAAAGCACATTAGACTGTCTTGCCTCTGAGTTACCGCCAGTTCTGATTGTCCACAACCCTGCCGTACACAAAAAGGGCTTTCAAAGTCCTTCCTTGGACTTCCTGGAGAGGAAGCCTGATCCCAGTTGTCAGAGCATGAAACAGCAAGTGAGCTATGAAGCCAGAGAGCATCTCTTTTGGGTGTTGTTTTGGTTTTGCTTTAGGTTTTTTGCTTGTTTGTTTGTTTTGTTTTANTTTTTTTTTCCAATTAGAGGCGGGGGACAGGGTTCTAAAAAGGTGGTGGAAGTTGCTTTTGGAACTGTGACACTGTAGTTAGCTTGGGTGGATTCCAAAGTAACTAAGCAGTTCTTATTCATTTAAGAAATTCTTTGCCTTCAAATATTCTCTCCTGATTAAAAAAAAATTGCCAGCACACTGTCTGTGCGTTCAGAGCCCTTTTGTGTAATTAGTTTTTGGGTTTTGTTTTCTTTTCAACATCTTGGTAGAATCCTAAGAAAAGGGGAGGGGGCAGGGAAGGATTTCATTTCTACAACAAAATGCCTTTGGGGAAGATTGCTGGTTTTGGCAGCAGGCAAAGGGCTTCTTGAACGAAGGATTTCTGTTCCACGATTGAAACAGTCCCCATGGCAACCAGTCATCAAGTTCCACCGACCTTTTCATAGACACTCTCCACCCGGGAGGCCTTTTGCATCCTGCAGACGTAGTATTTGCATCTGCGAGCCAGAAATCCCCGATTCTCCCCATCCAATTAAGGACATGCTCAGATGTGAAGGCACCAGTCAAAGGCATCCCGTGTTCCCTTCTAAACGGCTCCTTTGCTGGGAATGGAGTTACATTTTTATGAGTCAGGGATTATTGTTTTAGTGCCTTTAATTATTATGATAAATGAGATTTTTTTTAAATTCCTCATAAATTGAGGAAGTAGATTGAGTGCTCTTCACAGGTGGCTGAGGAAAAGATGGACCTGGATGCCTCGCCAGCTCCCGGTACCATCTGTTTCCCTAAGACTCATTCCTTTGGGTGAAATCATTTGTGAGCTACCCCCTCACCTCCCCTCTCCCGAGTCCCCCACCCACCCACCCCCGGCCTGGCTCTGCTCCAGCGTGCAGCCACTTTTGAGCATCTTGAGGTGTGATTGGAGGCCAAGGGTCACCTTGTGCCACTAGCTCCTTCCCGGCCTCCTCCCCACCCGCCCTTCTCCTCAGTCCTCTAACTGCCACTGGTAACACTAAGCCTCCGCCCTCAAAGCCCAGGAGTCACAAAGATGGTTTAAAACACTGGCTGTACTGCTCACAGTGACTTCCACAAATAAGAAAATGATTTGTGGAAATGGCTCCGTAAAACTGGGACAAGACCCAGATTTCCTGATCCCTTTCAGAGAGAGGGGGGAAGGGAGAAGGGAGGGAAGAGAGAGAGAGGAAGAAGAAAAGAGAGAGAGAGAAAGAGATCCAATTTTACCCACTTTGCTATTCCTTAACTTCAAACTAGCAAAATTCCTAGACAACAGAGTCTTTGAAGCACCAATGTTTTCACGAAGTACCCACGCCTGAGAGCTTAGAAAACAGGCAAGAGAAAAGGAAAGAAGGAATATAACCGAGCCCAGTCTCACCATACAGAGACAGGAGCTGCTGACATGTTAGCCTAGGGGTTAGGGTTAGGGCTAAGGTTAGGGGCTAGGGTTAAGGTTAGGGGTTAGCATTTGGTTAGGGGTTAGGGTTAGGGTCAGGGATTAGGGTTAGGGTCAGGG
>LZPO01055092.1:404979-437928 GCA_001675575.1 Neotoma lepida | reverse complement strand
CTTGTTAGTACTCACTGAGGGAGGACAGGCGCACAGGTGTCAGCATGGGTAAACTGGGGAACAACACTACAGGCAATGGCAGCCTCCCCCTCAAGACTTAATTCCACGCACCCATAAACCTCCTTCCTTATAATTTGATGTGCCCGTACATGCTGCTGAAACAGAAAAGGGAAAACCTACAGAGGAATTTTTTAAAATTCTAGCTGTATATAGAAAAAACAAGGAGGATATTTTTAAACTATCACTTAAGCAAAAACACACGCATAATGTGCTGTAGTTTGTCTAGGTTTTCTGAGCTCGTTGGGGTGTTTCTCTGACTTGCTGTGGATAGCAGCTGTATGTAAAAGCCTGAGAAGCTGCCTTGGCACTGCAGGACCCACTACTTGCTCTCCTAATTTGCTGTTGCTGGTGGCCTGCACCCATCCGTTTGATCAAATGTCCCAGNTTGTGAGTCAGAGGTCAGCAGAGATTGCGTTGGCAGTGACAGGGAAGCCGTTCTGTAAGCGTCTTTTATGAACACAAGCTTTGGCGGTGAGAGGAGGACTGGAGGGCACTGCAGGGGTCTTTGACTCTGCCCAGTACAGGCAATGAGGTCCACTCNGGTTCCACACTTTAAGAGGAGTGAGCAAGCAGGACCGTGTCGGATAGCTGTGTTTGGCCCAGTGGATTCATTCNCTTTCTCCTCCACGTTGTGCTGTTCTGGGAGGCAACCACCAGGGCACCAGGACCATGTCTGTGTGACCTTTACCTCCGACCCAATGGAACTGTGTCTTCCCCAGTGTCGGACTCTCCGAACAGTCCTGTACCGTGGAAATGTGAGTCACAATGATTCAAGGCCAGCAGCTTGATAAGGAAACATCAAGAGTTAAGAAGCTGAAGAACAGGCTAGTGTGTTAGGGATATGGAGGTAGGTGGCCCCACAATTCCCAACTGCCCCCCCCAGTGACGTCAGCATGCAAAGCACCTTAGAAGTATAGTTTCCATCCTGTAACTTTGCCAGTTGACAAGTGAGGAAACTAAGGCCCAGAGCAGAAGAACAGTGTCAGGGTTGATCCCAGCTTTGTCTGGGATCGCGGTAGGAAAGTACACATATCTAGAAGTGAATGCTGACCCTTCCCAAGCTGCCAATCACTGGCTGTTTGACTTCAGTCTAATTATTTACCCTGAGGCCCAGTTTTCTCACCCAGGAAAGGAAAACTCATTTGCTCCCCAGTGTTCTGTAGTGTTATAGAGACTACACAGAGAATGGATGCATTCAGAGCCATGACTGACACCGGGGGAACCACTCATTCTCGTTGTTACTACTTTTACCACACCCGCAGACCCCAGTGTGCCAGGCTGAAGTGGAAGGCTGGTGACACCGGTGACTTCTGTAGCAACTCCATCGTGAGCTCCAGGACATTTGTCAGGGGAGGGGAAGGCTGAATGGCTGGGCCAGCGGAGGCAGTGGCTGGGCCAGCGGAGGCAGGGAGCCACAGAGAAGCCCTTTCCACATCTCACCTGAGAATGTCTGATCGCATGCACTATTTTCAGATTGTGTTTCAGAGAGGACAAAGGGAGCAGTCCACTGACAGCCTTCTGGTCACTTGTCCTGCTTAGAGCTTCCCGTCAGCTCTGTCTGTGTATTTGGGCTCCTTTCGTATTTTGTATATGAAAATAAGATCATAGACAACATTGTAGACAACACAAAGTTTGAAAAATCCAGTGTTTTATGATTTCTAAGGTATACCAGCCTTTTTCTTTTAGGCCACCAACCAGCTCCCAAATCATGACACAGAGACTTATTATTAGTTTTGAATGCTCAGCCTAGCTTAGGCACNTTTCTGGCTAGCTCTTTTAACTTAAATTAACCTGTTTCTCTTTATCTACTTTTTGCCTCAGGGCTTATGACCTTTCTTCCTTCTGTATATCACTGCCTCTCTATGTCTGACTGGCGTCTGGCTGGCTTCTTGCCCAGGGCGTCTCCCTTGTTCTCTCCTCTTGCTCTCATTCCTCCTGTTCTTCTTAGCCTAGATTTCTCCTGTTTATTCTCTCTGCCTGCCAGTTCTGCCACCCTTCCTCCTGCCTAGCTATTGACCGTTCAGCTCTTTATTAGACTATCAGGTACCTTAAGCAGTCAAGGTGAAACAGATGCAACACATCTCTACATAATTAAATAAATGCAGCACAAACAAGTGTAATACATCTTCACACAGTTTAAGTAATATTCTGCAGCACAAAGAAGTGTAACGCATCTTTTCCTAGTTATAATAACATTCTACAACAATAAGGTCATCTTNTGCCTTAAAAAAAAAAAAATTCTAGATGGGCAGTGGTGGCTCACGCCTTTAATCCCAGCGCTCATGAGGCAGAGGTAGGCGAATCTCTGAGTTCAAGGCCAGCCTGGTTTACAGTTCCAGGACAGCGAGGGCTACACAGAGAAACCTTGCCTCAAAAAACAAAAAGAAGTTCTATAAACTAGAATTGCAAAGATAGTTCAGTCAGTCAAGTGCTTGCCACACAGACTTGAGTACCTAAATTCAGTCCCCTGAAGTCAAAAACACTCAGCATGGTGCTACACACTTGTGTTCTAGAGCTGGAGTTGGGGAGAAGGCAGATCCCTGGAGCTTGCTCACTGCCAGTCTAGCTTAATCTTGAGCCCCAGGTCCCAGTGAGAGATCCTGTCTCTAGAAAACAAGATGGGCAGCTCCTGGGAGATGAAGTCCAAAGTTGACCTCTGACCTCCACCCACACACGCACCTGCACACACATATACAGAGGACACCAAAAACATCTATAAACTATTATGTCTTGCATCGATACTTAAGCATTCATTTCATTTATGCCTCCCTTCTCAGCAAACAACTACTGTGTGACTGAGAAACATAAAACAAAACAGAAGACTCCTTAACTACCAGCTCAGCACTCATTGCCCAGTGTCTGAGTGGGGGGAGGGGGAGGGAATGACCACACAATGCTTTTTGTCCCAGCCCTAAGTGGCCAGGACCTCCTCAGTTTTCATCAGTTTCCTGCTCTGCACCCTAGAATTAGGCCAGGCAAGACACTTGGAAGCAGTTCTAGGGTACTCATCTGTGTCCTATACTGTCCAATGCACGGTGACTCACACCCTGTTAAGTACCCAGAATCCCCCTTGCCATTCAGTCCTGACCTGCTTCGCAGGTGCCACAAACTCTGTAAAGGCTGTGGAGCCAGGCAGTCCGCTTCCATGTCTAAGGTCTGACTGCTGGGGAACTGAGACAGACTGAAACCTTTGTGGTTGGTGCCTATGAGATCCAAAGGAAGAGGTGTGGGTGGGAAGAAAAGGTGGAGGCACACACAACCACCTGCTTCTCTATATAATCATGGATAGCCTTGAACTCCTGAGCCCCTTCACCCCTCTCCTGGGTGCTAGGATTATAGGTGTTTGCCTCCATGCCCAGTTTCCTGTGGTGCTGAAGAGTGAACCCAGGTCCTCATGCATACTAATCAAAACCCTATCAGCTAAGCCACATCCCTCAGCCTGAGTCTGCTTCCTTGATGCCCCATCACAGCCCCAGCCATAGACTACCAGATCTGAGGCCTTGGCCAGAGAGATGATTCCTCTTTTGAAATTTCTTAGAAAAATAAAGCAAGTGCCCTGGGAAGAGGTAGGTGGTCTTCAAAAGGTTTCTTTCCTTTCTGAAGCAGAAGTGTCTCCAGGTTTGGCTTTCAATTTCTNTTCCCCGGCTGTACTTAGTGATCCTCCGGTGATGCCCCCTCTATTTCAAGAGCCCCCCAAATTAAGCCGGGTGACTACAGATGAGTTTTTGGTACTTTCCAAAATTAAACTATTTCCCTTGGTAAATTTCCAGCATATGAACTCATGAATCTGAAAACAGGATGTGGCACATGAAGTGTGAGGTCAGACTGCCTGTTCTTTTCTCTTTACCCTGGGGCAGAGAGGAAGAGGGGGTGAGGGAGAGGTGGGACTAGACAGTGGCTCTTACAAGGCCCAGGGCCTTGAGAAATGTCACTTCACCAAGTACACTTGAGAACTGGTGACTTTGAATACCAGGGACACAGGGAGCTCCTAGAATCCTTTACTATTAGAAGTGAAAGGCCCAAGCTAGGCTGAGTGGTATATACCTGTGATACTAGCACTTGAGAAACAGAGGCAGGAGGGCCACCAATTCTAAACCAGCCTGGACTATATGGCAAGACCCTGTGTATATACATACACATATATGTATATATATATATATATATATCTGTCTCTTATACACATCTAGATTGTGTGTGTGTGTGTGTGTGTGTGTGTGTGTGTAAAATGATGTGTGTATTTAGCTTTACAAGCACAACCACTTCCCTGCTGCACCCAGTTTTGTTAGCACACAGTGCGGAGAGCCACATCATCTCACTGCTGTCTACACCATCCACAGAGCTTGGCTGAGCCTGCAGGGTGCTGGGCTCTTTGCAAGAATCCACTGTGGTAAGTTTCAGACTTGTTGCTTTTCCGCTCGTGCCCTGGTGGGATTTCAGACTGGAGCTCAATGCTGTATGTGTGTCGTTGTACTGAGTACCTCACATGTCAGCTAGCACCGCGACCCCAACAGATGCAATCGGGTCTCAGTTTCCTCGTGGGAGGAGCGCTCGNCCCGCCCCCGGCCGGCCTCAGGAATCAGCCCAGGCCAGCCCCACCCGCTCGCCCAGGCCTTGCTTCCCTTCGCTTCTGCCCGCTAGCCCGGTTCCTAACACCGAGGACGTTCCCGCCCGCCNGATGAGAGAAGGCGGCGGCGCGCAGGTTGGTTGCCCCGCACCTGCAGATCCCCAAGTGCGAGCGTCGGGACGCGGGTTCGCGCTGCAGAACCTGCCAGGGTCCTAGGCCCCTCGTCCTTCCTGAGAGGTGCCCTGCTCCCGAAACTGTCACCGCAGCTCTGCCCTCAGCTCTGATCGCGTCCTGACATGGACGTGGCAGGCGTCACCTGCCGGAGGAAAGGGAGTCGGGAGGGCAGGAGGCCACAGGCAGCATGCCCGGACTATGGTCTGCAGGTGTGCCATGGAATCCTAGTCTGGGCACTGTCACCGAGATGTTCCAGGGGAAGTGGGTGTGGCCCAGGTGCTCCTCCAAAGACCAGAAGGAGGCTGGCACACCGCTACTCAGAGCGGAGAGATTCCGAATACTGGGAGCGCTGGAGACTCAGA
Source organism: Neotoma lepida (assembly GCA_001675575.1). Classification (NCBI taxonomy): domain Eukaryota; kingdom Metazoa; phylum Chordata; class Mammalia; order Rodentia; family Cricetidae; genus Neotoma; species Neotoma lepida. The sequence goes on along the minus strand of LZPO01055092.1, from coordinate 432,768 downwards.
GCGGAGAGATTCCGAATACTGGGAGCGCTGGAGATGGGACCAAAAGAGGTGGAGGTGGAAAGTGGAGAAAGAGACCCATAAAGAACCACCGCGGTGAAGTATCAACTCTGAAGGGTGTCTGAATGAGAGAGGGAAGGTGCTGGCATGCAAGAAGGGCCAAGAGCCCTCTGCCTGCTTCCCATAGGACGCAAACTAGGGGAGACCAGAGCATTTGACGGCGAGCGAGCGAGCGAGCCTGTAACACGGTTGGTGGGTTCCCTGAAGCGTCAGCAGCTGTGTACAATCCTCTTTAAAATTTTCACTGCAGAGTGAAGACAGGGTAGATATGGAAGAGGAATTTGGGATAAGGACCACACTCATTTTAAAGAGCAGATCTGTGTTCAGTCCTTCCTGGCTCACTAGCTGTGAGGCCTTGAGCAAGGCACTCAATTTATCTGTACCTTGGGTCCCTCTGCTATAAAGAAGGGGGCCTCCAAAGGTTGGAGGGAAATTTTGATGAGGTATTTGTAAAAGTACTTACAAGTACTTAAACAAGACTGGAGATGAGGCTCAGTAAGCAAGAACTTGTGCGAGGCCTTGGGTTTGATCTCAGTACAAAGAAAAACAAGCTACTTAACACACAGCACTAAACAGCAGTGCCTGTCATCTTACTCTACAGACTTTCAGGGATGTTTTGATGTTGGTGGGAAGGGGCTGGTAGATGGGAAATCAGTAAAGGGATGGGGGGATAGGACAAGAGAAAACTACCCAGAAGCTAGATGGTTGAGTGCCTCCCTTGTGTCCCAACAGGAGAAGAAGGGGACATGTGGAGATGCAGGGGGTTGTTGCTCGGGCTGAGCAGTTAAGGGAGTACAGAGTTAAGCAGTTAAGGGAGTTAAGCAGAGTGGGGAAGTAAGCTCAAGGTCATTAGCTGAGGAGGCTGGGCAGGGCTCAGTTGAGAATAGAAGTCTATAGGATGTAGTAACCTTTTTGCCAGCAGCCACTAGATGTTCTGGTACCATCCTGGGGACGGTGGACAGTTGAGTTTATCTAGAGCAGTGGTTTTCAACCTATGGGTCATGACCCCTCTGAAAATCGAATATCAGATATCCTGCATATCAAATATCTATATTATGATTCATAACAGTAGCAAAATTACAGTTATGCAGTAGCAATGAAATAATTTTATGTTTGGGGGTCACCACAACATGAGGAACTGTATTAAAGGGTCCAGCATTAGGAAGGTTGAGAACCACTGAACACAGAGTCTCAACTTCCCTGGCCATCTGGGAGCCTCAAGGAAGTTGAGAGATGCAAAGCCACTGTGTAAGTGTAATTTGCCATTTTAAACCCCNTTTCTTGTTGTGAGGAACAAGAAGGGAGTGGTCATCACTGGAGCAAAGCATCAAAAGGTTGTGGAGCATGTCACTTGGGCCACGACCCCTGCCATACTTTCACCTACTTGATGTTAAGCTGTAATTGTCAACTTGACATGACCTGGGAAGTCTCAATGAGAGATTGTCTACATGGGGTTGGCCTGTGGGCATGCAGTGGGAGATTGTCATAATGAAGTTAGTTGTTGTAGGAATATCCAGCCCATTGTGGGCAGCACCATTCCCTACGCAGGGGGTCCTGAACTGTATGAGTGGGGAGACTGAGCTGAGCACAAGCAAAGGAGCAGGCAACTGTGCAATTGTTTTCCTCCTGTCCCTGACTGGATGTGATTTGATTAGCTGTTTAGAGTCTTACCTTGACTTCCCCACAATGATGGACTTTGTAAGTCATCATTGGCTGGAATTGTAAGCCAAATAAATTTCCTCTCCTGTTGCTTTTTGCCAGGGTGTTTTATCACAGCAAGAGAAATAAAACTAGAACATCCACCATCTCATTTGGCCATCTTGACAACTTTGATAAAACACATGTTTTTAATCCCCTATGTTACAGCTCAGACACATTTAAGACTGTGTGGTGAGTTGGGTGTGATGTGTCGGGCATAGTGGTGCATGTTGGCACATGGTGGCACACACCTTTACTCCCAGNACTCGGGAGGCAGAGGCAGGCAGATCTCTTTGAGTTTAAGGCTAGCCTGGTCTACAGAGTGAGTTCTAAACCAGCCAGAGCTGCACGGTGAGACCCTGTCTCAAAATGAATAAATAAATATTAAAAGACCATGTGGTGGATCCAGAATCCCCTCAGACCTGCCTGAACTCAGAGCCTGCAGTTTGAAAGCAGCACATACACCTACAAACTCTAATGCAGTACAGTTGGGTGGAGAGGTATATGAAGGCCATCTTTGTCATTTGACAATCTGAGACAAGCTGGATGCTCTGACCGACATCCCNGGCTCTGAGACTTCACCATGCTGCCTTCTTCTTACCTCATCCATGGTAGAACAGCACAGAACCTGGTTCAGATCCCACGGCTCAACCTCAGGCTGTGTGTCTTTAAGCCTCACGCCTTGCTTCACTGAGCTGTACATGGTTACAGAAGGACTGTAAGGACTGGAGGAAAAAGTCTGCCCAGCACACAATGGCTGGCCAGAGTTGTATTTTTCAATGTTCACCCTTCACGCACGCATGGATCTATGGTCCGCTTGGCGACTGAGAGCAAATCCACATGAACCCGGACTTGTATAGTGCTTTGTTCTCAACAGGGAAGTGGTGACTCTGGACCAGATACATAGCCACCTATGACTTCCTGAGTGGAGCCTGGGAAGAGGGCTCTGCAGAGTCTGCAGTGCCAACGCCTTGGACTTCAAGGGAGGGAAGGGCCCTGTTCATTTGTTACCATCATGGCCCTGTTCATTTGTTACCATCATGACTGATGCACAAGGCCACAGGCAGATTGGGGCCATCAGAGGCCTTTCTGCCACCTTTGGTCGCCTTAGTCATAGGGTCCTCAGTCATAATCCCTAGAGACCACTTGTTGCAATCCATTTTTTCAACATAGGGTAACCAAATGACAGTGTGAGAAAGTGGCATTTACCCAAGACACCCTGGAGGACCCAGAACTTGAATTTTGGACCTGATTTCAGGACCCTTGGGGTTTCCATCAGAAAGCTGAGTCCCACTGTCACCACCCACTGTTCCAGAGAATTCTACATGGCTCAGATGTTGGGGCGGGAGGCAAGGCAAGTGGTCAACCGTGGCCTCTCCACCAAGGTACCCTGGGGAGGAGACAGAGGAAGCCAGCGTCATCCTGTGGTTCTCAGGCAGGGGAACCGTGACTCTGGAGAGCCATAGCGTTGCTCTCTTCCTATGACTGTCTCTTGCTCTTTCTCACTTTGAAAAATGTCTGGACACTCCTAAAAGTTTTCAGTCTCTGTCCAGGGGATTTTTCTAACCACAAAGGGTAATTCCTACTCCATGCCTGCTGTGACTCAGCTGTGACGTCATACCACATAGCCAGAGAGGAGAAGATAAAGCCACAGAAAAGGGTGGCCCAGGCTAGAACCCACCTCTCTCCACAGGCTCCACAAGGCTGGTCCTCTGCTCTACTTGACAGTCCCTCTCTGGCCACCTCAAGATGGCCTCCAGCTCAGCCAGCGGCCCCCGCCCAGCCCCTGATGAAAATGAATTTCCATTTGGTTGCCCCCCTGCTGCCTGCCAGGACCCATCAGAGCCCAGGGGTCTCTACTGCACAGCCTGTCTCTCTGAGAAGCTGAGGTGAGGGGCCAGAGAGCCAAGGGCCGGTGGGAAGGATTGTCAGGGAGGGGCCGCTGCTGGGAGGGGGCACTGAAGAGAGCTGCTGACCGTTGGCAGCCAACTTGACCTCTCTGGGCCTCTGTTTCCACAGTTCTTTCTTCCCAACACTGCCCCCTGGCTGCGGGCACAGAAAGCAGAGCATCCATTATTATTGGGGTAGAACTTTACGCACCACTCAGCCACTCCCTGCTATGTAGCCTGGTTTGAACCTCAGGTGTCTCCAAGCCCCGACTTCTTGCCTGTGGAGTTGCTTTCTGTCTCACGGAGTTGTTACAAGGCTCCGTCAATAATATTCCCCAAACTTCGTACGATAATGAACCAAGCTGTGATAAAACACTATTTTGTTTTATTAAACCCAGTTAATGGGGGCAAAGATACAATAGAGTGTATATTTATCCCTAAAGTGTGAATAACTGAGCTGTGCTGCATTGGAACAGCATTAACACCCTGCCTTGAGCAACTGCTGTCCACCTGCTGTANGCCAAGTACTCCAGCTCATGTCCTCAGATCAGCCTGCGGAAGTCAGTACAATTACTACCCTATTGTATAGATGAGAACTGCAAAGCCCCCCAGAGATGAAGGCCACAGGCCCGACCTTGTCTTGGGACCTTACAGCTTAAGAATGTGGGGAAACTGAATCAGTGAAATGAGAAAGAAGTTGAGGCTCAGTGACTAAGGGGAGAGGATGCAGGAACCGGTGGGAGGCTGGAGCTGTGGGAAGGTCAGGTGGGGGTGGAGGCCACAACTGACTGGGCTTCCCTCCAGCTGATGCTCTGAGCTCAGCTCCCCTCCCCCCACCCCCCAACAAAACCTGGCAGAGGAGGGAGCAGAAGCTGCCTGGAGAGTGCAGGGTCCCAGCCTGAGGTGCCTCTGCCCTGCTCTGCGTTTGGCTCGCTCTCCCACGGCCCATCCAAGGCCCTGTTCTCTGAAGCCTCATTTTCCTCAATGGGCTGAGTCAGCAGCACTCACTGTCAGAACTGCTGACACAGGTGTCCCACACTGCACCCTGGTCCTAATCTGACACCCATTCCAGGTAGATAGACCCTGGGTCTTCTTGTCCTAATAGATCATGGTCACCTATCATGGCCAAAAAATAAGAGTTCAGAACCTCATATATGGTACTGAGAAGAACAAATGGAGTCCCATAACCCCTTGCCTAAACCTTTGCGATTGGAAGTATTGGCATTCAGAATTTCTGCAAATCAGTGCATGGGATAACTCTTCCAGGAGAGACCCTGTAACCAGGCACTCGGATGGGCATTTCCACAGTGAGACACCCATAATCACACTACCTGGGTGAGGAAAGCCACCATCTGATCAAAGCAGGGGGGGACTGTGGAAGCAACTCACTGCGAGCTTCAGGAAAGCAGTGGGTGCCCGGGTCTTCAAAGCTTTGACAATGGGACTCCTGGATTGTGGAATTACTGCAAAAGGCAGGGTCTGGGCTTTGAAGTCTGTCAGGAAGGTAGCAAGTGACGATGGCAGGTGCCAGCAAGGTGTGGTTCCTTATTTGAGAATGTTGTTAATGTTTCCCCAGAGATGGTGAAGATCGGATCTGTTCTAAATGCAGAACACACAGCCTCCAACCTGTGAGCCCAGGAAGCCTTCTGACTCAGGAGAAGGTACGTTAGCATAGACAGGGAAGATGATCTGGCCATCTCTGGGGGCTGATGAGACGGCTCAGTCTGTGAGGACCTGAGTTTGGTCACTGGAACCCATGTAATAAAAGCTGTGTGTGATGATATATGCAATACCAGAGGAGACACGTGGACCCCTGGGCTCACTGGCCAGCTAGCCTAGCCTATATAGTGAGTTCCCAGCTACCCAGAGAACTTGTTTCCAAAAGAAAGGAGGGGAAGTGGTGGATGGCAGACACCTGAGAAACTGCTCCCGGGGTTGTCCTTTGGCCTCTACAGAGAGCAGGAAGGAGGGAGGGGGAGAGAGAGAGAGAGAGAGAGAGACTTGTCCAGGTAGCAGCAAAGTGGGTAGTGGCCCATGTGGCCCCTGACAGGTGCAGATGCATCCCTCCTCTGCCTTGAGCCTACAGTGAATCCTCTTTCAGAGCTAGGCAGAGATGTATTCACAGTGATGGCAGCGCACTGCCCTAAGCCACCTGGCAGGCTCTGATCCATTTAGAATTGGAAGCACCTTCTAGACCAGACCAGGAGTCCACAAACTGGCTCCCAGACCAAATCCAGCCCGTCTCCTGGTTTTACATACATGGGGTAAGAATGGTTTATATGTCTTTACTTGATGGAATTGTATTTAGGAATTCATAAGGACTCTATATCATGCAAACTCTATGTCCATAAATAAAGTTTTGCTAGTATCTAGCCACCCTCACTCCCATATATTATCTGTAGCTGCTTTCTCCTGACAGTGGCAGAGTTGAGCACTTATAACAGAAATTTCAAAACCTCAAAATATACTCTCCGGCCCCTTGAGAAATTCAGCCAGTTCCTGATAAAGAGAGAGGTCATTTTCAGCTCACCTCTTCAGTGTGTCCAGGAGTAAGAGATTCCTGTGGACCTTTGGAAGGGGCCAGAGAGACATGCTTATGGAACAGCCTTGAGATCTGGTCCATCCCTCCCCACCGAGCTGAAAGGACCTTCNTAGGGTACTGGTGTAGCCCGAAGGTACTGGTGTAGCCCAGAGGTTTTCAGGTCCCACCAACTCATGACAAAATGAAAACAGTTTAGGTATGTATTCAGTGTTGTAAGCTAAGTTATCTCCATTGAGAGAGTCAATNTTCACTCTGCCAGTGTCCTTCCTGTCNGGCTTTGTGAAGGGACATGAAGGTAGATAGAATTTGGGGTAAACCTTTTACCAGATACAGAACAAGGGNAGCAATCTTTATGTCAATCTCACAATTAAGATCCCAAACAAAACGTGTCTGGATCCAGAAGCCCAACCTTGTAGGAGTCACTGCGTAAAACCTGACCTCTTGGATGACACATGAGGAAGACACACAGGGACTTTAAATGCCAGAGCTCCTCAGTGTCCAGGATCTCTGTTTGGTCATCCTCTCTGTCCCCACAGTGAGACAAATGAAGCTGCTTTCAGTCAAGCTCCCTCCAACAGTGAACAGTGCCCGTGGATCCAGACCTGGGTGTGCAGGCATGGGTTTATGTCCTTCAGTGCATAGCTGGAGGCAAACTGTCTCCAGAGCCTGTTTCTCCCTTGGTAAAATGAAGCCTCCAAATTGGTTCTAGAAGGTTCTTCCCAAGATCTATGACATCTGAGTCGCAGGTCAACAGCTGCCAGGGCATCCCTCCCTCCCCCCAATCGGCCCAGATGTAGAAGGGGCTCCACACCCGTCCCCCCTCCTTTGCACCAGTCCCTGTCATTCAGAGAGTGCGGGGACTTCCTGCCCTTCCCAGAGCTAATTGAAAGCTCTCCCTCCCATTTTTAGCAGCCCCCCTCCAGTGGGTCCTTTGAGAATAATAATAAGGATCAAGTTCATCTCCATGGAAGAACTGCTGAGCCTCCCTGTCTGGCTGTCTCTGGACCAATTTCTGCATAGGAGCGCACAGCCACCTTCCCGTGAGCCTCTGTGCCTTACATGTACAGCACAGGGAATGAGCTGTGCGCTCTCCAAGGACTGCTTTGTTCTTTCCTCTTGGCAAAATTAAAACACACCACCTATATAAATTTTAGGTAACATGGGCCAGATATACTCTAATGTCACTTCATCTAGCATCCTTAGGGTATTTTCATCTTTATCAAGATAAAACCCAATACAAACAGAAGGTTTGGGTGCAAGGTGTGCCTGGAGCAGAGTCCTCTTAGACAGCCTGTAGCCTTTATGTCCAGCTTAAAGTGAAATGTATAGTAAGGCCTTTGTGTCTGCCTTTGAGAGAAGTGTTGTGGCAAAGCCTTTGCTCTGTTTGGGTTGATCAGTAGAATCTGAGAAATTGTTTCGAGACTGTTTAAACTTTAAAGAAATGTTTCTCTGGAGAATCTGCACTTGGTGCTAAGCTTGCCATAATCAAAGGGGACTGAGATTCGTGTGGGTTGTCTGCTCTCATGGGCAGCAAGAGCAAGATGACTTTGGTAGTTGGAACCTTCCCCAGCCTCAATTAACCTTGTATGGGTTTGAATAAAGTAACTGGAGTGGTCTAGCTGGGTGTCAGTCTTTCCCGAGAAGGCTGAACCCCTCTGCTCCTTCAGAAAGTGAAGGTTTGGTATCTTGGTGAGCTTCTCTTTCTACTGCAGCACCTACGACCCAACATCAAACAATATTAACCCTTTTTTCCCTCCTGTCCCAGCCTCTAAGAGACTTGAAGGACTTCCAGGGCTCAGCAAGAGCACAGGTTGAATTTTNCTGTCTTAAGACAAAGTTAGGGACTGGAGAGCTGGCTCAGAGGTTAAGAGCACCGCCTGCATGGGTCACAGGGTAGTTACACGAGGGACTCCTCTGATCCTGCCCCTGATGGGAACTTTAGGGGACTTTCAACAGAAGGAAAGTGACTAATACTAAGCCAGCCCTTTGCATGTGGTAACTCCCAACTTTTGTCTGCATGTCTGAGGGTACCTAGGAGACAGAAGCTGGGCAGGGAGGCCAGGCTGGAGAGCAGCTGAGTTCAGCCCAAGGTGCCCATCTCATAAACCCTCCCCATGCCAGCTGCTATCAGTCTGTCCTGCCCTGAGTCCTAAATAATCACCATCTCCTTACGTAGGGCCCAGAAGCATCAGCTAATTACCAACATAGCAAGCAAATATTAGAAGGTCAATGGTGACATAGAGAGGCCATTCTTGCCTNGAATGACCTTCCTGGACAATGGACAGTAGGGTAGGAGACAAAGCAGGNGCTGGGGGCTGGGGAAGGGCTGAGCAGATCAGAGTTTCTGCTGTGTAAGCATGAGGACCCATGGTCAAATCCCCAGCATCCCTGTTAAAAGGCAGGTAGAAGCTGGGCTTGGCATTGCACACTTGTAATACCAGCTATGTGAGGGGTAGAGACAGGAGAATTGCTGGAGTTTGTTGTCCACCAGCCTAGCTCTAGGTTCAGTGAAAGACCCTGTCTCAAGGGACTGAGTCTCAGGTGGAGAGTGATAGTGATGAGTACTGATGTCCTCTTCTGCTCTCCATGTGTCCATGTGCACCTGGGTGCAAGCACACACAAGCAAGCAAGCAAAACAAACCAGGAACTAGGAAATAACATTTGATTCTGTTTTCTGAGACCCTAGAAAGGAAACTGTTTCTCTCACATTCTTCCCTCTGAGGTCCAATCAGGAAGATTGGTTTGTGGCTCATGGTAATGCCATGGCCTTTCCTAGAACCCCAAATGACAGGAGTCTAAGCAGTCTAGTCTAACTTCCAGTGTGTATATGTAGCAGGCTCTGCCACTTGGGGTTATGTCTTTTCAAAACAGAGAACTCGTGGAACTGTAAAGTGACCCCTCCATATGTGGTGGGTTCCAACCGCTACTGTGACTTCTTTCATTATTTGTACTGAGCTGAAACGGGCTTCCTTCAAGGAAGGCCAGTCAGTCTTCTGTTCCTAGGCTCCTGGTATATGGGAAAATACTAATCATGTCCCTCCTGCCTCTCTCCCCAGTCTGTGCTCTCTGAAGTGTGCTAACCTGTGTGACTCCCCACCCTCACACTCTTAAATGTGTTCTCTGAATTGTGCTAACCAGTGTGACTCCTCATCCTTATACTCCTAAGTGTGACAGTTGGCATCTATAATCTTAGCACTCCAGCAAGCATCCTGTTGATACCCTTGATTTATTAATAGGTGATATATGAAGGCCTAAGGCAAAGGAGATGCTGGTACCTGAACCTAAATCATATGGCAAAGCCAGACTCTAATTTCACGCTCCTAGATGGGTGGCATTTTCTCCATTTCAACTTCAAGTGGAAAACCAGCCCCCAGGTGCTTTGTAAATGACTTATGAACCTGTCAGGAGCAGTCATGAATGACAAAGCCTAAGAGACACTGTAGGCTTGAAGGTGAGATAGGGAGAGTACCCTAGACTACCTGGGTGAGCACGGTCTAACCGCAGGTCCTCGTGAGGAGACAAGTATCCACCAGAGATGGCAAGGGGATGTTGACTTTGACGATGGAGAGAGGACCCACAAGCCAAGGGCTGCAGGCAGCTTCCAGGGGACCATGTACTGTCAGCACCCTCGTGGTATATAAGTTTATATTGTGTTAAACCATTTAGTGTTGTCACAAATACAAGAGGTAACAATATGAGCACTTATGTGTGTTACCTCATATTCTTATAATAGCTATAAGATAGGTTAGTACTAACCCATGGGGAAACCAAACCTGGAGAACTAAGTAACTCTCCCAGTGCCACGACACTAAGAAGTAGTGACAGCAACAGTATACATACACAGGTTGCTTCTTGAAGNCCATACCCCGAGTATGTGGTAAGGAGTGAATGATGGGTGACCAGAGCTGTCAACCTGGCTGATCCTAGGGCCTCAGAAGACCTCTTGAGTTATCCCTGCCCATCTTTCAGCATTCAAGGCTAGTCACAGTAAACTCCTGTGCATGCCTCATCATTAGGATGAGCCAGACATCCGAGCAGCCCACAGCAGGCTGTCCTGCCCACAAGCCCTGCTTATCCATGGACACATCCCACTGTGTGGGCAATGCCCAAATTCTGGTGTTAGCTGCCCTACTTTCTTCTCCTTATCCCTCTGGGGACTGCCAACTTCAAGCCACAAACCATGGACATGGAATCATAGGGCCCTAGAGGGTCCTAGGTCAGAAATACCTGGCATCTGGTGTCCCTGAGCCACATGTCACCAATAGTGACCCATTGGATAGGCTTTACTGAGGTAGATTCCCAAAGCCAGTGTGTCTCCCTGCCAGGGCCATCCTCTGCCTGTCCCCATCAAACATCTGTTTCCTATTTTTGATTGGGGACAGCCTGTCCCTTGTAGCAGAGGGCAGTGTAGCAGGTGGGTGAGCTTTTGGTAGGCTGGGCTCTGCATCCCAAACTAACTGTATGAATCATCTTTGAGAAAAATGAACCCCGTGGCCTTGCATCTGCTCAGCCCTGAAGCCCTCTGGCCTCCCCTCCTTTCACCTCAATTCCCTTTGATTATTCTGTTTTGTTTTGTTTTGTTTTTTAAAGTTCTCATAAAATCATGCTATCATTTACATGTAGAAACAATGTGGTCATTTTTAGTGTGCAGTTTGATAAAGTCCTGGCTAATGTACAAAGTCACATGACTCCCCACTGCTGAGATGACAAATGCTTCTGGTCACTCCCTGCATACTCAGCCCACCCCAGACTGGTGACAGGCAGCATGTCTACTATCTGCCAGGACCATGTTGCCTCCCCTAAACTTTCTTCAGAAGAATATCCTGGAGTACATACCAACTGGGCTACATTCCCAACCCTATGAAAGTATTTTACAAAAAACCCAAACCCTACTTAAATCACTTGCTTACAACTTATAATCGACCTACAGGTGAGCCACATATTCCACTCCCAGGAATTTATTCAACAGAAACAGAAACTCATGTCTACACAGAGATGTGTGTGCACACAAGGCCCTGCATCTCATCCAAGATTTGTGACCCGTGCTTATACTCAGCACTCAGGAAATGGAGGCAGGAGGATCAGAAGCTCAAGGCTGGCTGAGTGTGACGGTGCGTGACTTTAGTCCCAGCACTTGGGAGACAGTTCATTTTAACATCTGGCTTCTTTCGTTTAACGTAATGGCTCTCTCCTTTTAACGTAAAAGGTCTCTCCGTGTTATAGTGATGTTAGGATTAATCCCATTTGATGGCTGAGCAGGGTTCTGTAGGGAAAAGACACTATTTGTGATCCATTCACCCTCTGGCTGTCCCCAGATGGCTTCCAGGTTAGGGTTGTTGCAAATTAAGCTGCTGTATGTATTCACACACATCTCTGTGTAGACATGAGTTTCTGTTTCTGTTGAATAAATTCTTGGGAGTGAAATATGTGGGTCATCTGTAGGTCNATTATAAGGTATAAGCAAGTGATTTAAGTAAGTAGGGCTTGGCTTTTGCAAAATACTTCCATAGGACTGGGAATGTAGCCCAGTTGGTAAAATGCTTATGTGGTACACAAGGCCCTGGGTTCAGTCCCCTGTATCTCATAAACCATGATTTGCAACACATGCTTATACTCAGTACTGAGGAAATGAAGGCAGGAGGATCAAAATTTCAAGGCTGGCTGGGAGTGATGGTGCTTGACTTCAGTCCCACACTTTAGCACTTGGGAGACAGCAGCAAGATTTCTGTGAGTTTGAGGCTAGCTTGTTCTACATAGCAAGTTCTAGGGCAGCTAGGGCTACACAGTGAGACCCTGTATAAAAAATAATAATAAAATAAATTACTTCTGTAAGTTTTCCGAGGTGTCTATACTATTTTGCTTTTGTGGCCCACNTCCTTGCTAGATGGCCTTGTCACTCTATCACAGCTGTCCTGACAAATGGGGAGCAGTGCTCTTTCATTGTGGTTACAGGCATACTCCACCTTCAGGTAGCTCCTTTTGTGAAGTATCTTTTCAGCATTCTGAAACTGAAGCGTGAGGGCTGGCTCCAGGGCTATGTGGACTCGTCCCGACAGGACGGACTGTGCTGTTCCAAATGACAGTGGGGCTCTGGTCCTCTTTCNGTTATTATAGAAGGGCCAAGACTCCAAAGGTGGAACAGAGTCAGCCAGGCAGAAGGAACAGAGCCAGCCGAGTCGTGTGCCCAGCCAGTTCGGGCCTTGTTGGCTCCTATTTCTTTCAGTGAGCCATTGGATTGGCCCCAGGGATGCCTTCCAGCATCCAGCGACACAGTTATCATTTCCAGGTTCACCCTGAAGTGGCTGAGACTGGAGTCATGTGTCCCTTTGCAAGAGTTGGCTGTTCCTTCAAGGTAAGTGACAGCATGTCAGATCTGTCCATGGTCCCAGCCCCTATGTCGCTCTCTCTCCAAATCCTCCCAAAACACTAAGCTACTCCTCTGGTGTCTCCTANGCTAATGAGTTACCAGGCAACAAACCCAACTACTAAGTCATTGTACTGTGGGAAGTTCTTCTTAATGCCTCACCCAAGCCCTGTTGTAGCATCACTCAAGAGCGTGTCCCCACACCCCTCTCCATGGTCCTGAATCATCATTATGCTCCAGGGCAGGACAGGATGGGCACACTGGAGACTGGGATGCATCAGCTGTGTGGAGCTATCTAAGGACTGTCTTCCTGCACCTGGCCCCACACCCGCCCTTCCTCATACAGCAGCCACTTCCCTTTGCTGGGATAATGGATCTGGCTCTGCTTGGTGGCCTTTGATGCCATGTCTCCTTGCTGGTCCCCAGGGTCTCCTTCCACTTCACTGGTCACTAGTGACTCTCACTCTTTCCTCAGGGGAGCCCACAATCCATGCAGGAGCATGAGGCCACCTCCCAGGCCTCCCACCTGCATCTGCTGCTAGGGGTCCTAAAGGAGTGGAAGTCCTTGCCAGGCTCCAACCTGGGCTCCACGCCCATGGCACTGGAGCGGAACCTGTCAGAGCTGCAGCTTCAGGCAGCTGTGGAAGTGACTGGGGATCTGGAGGTGGACTGCTACCGGGCACCTTGCTGTGAGAGCCAGGATGAGCAGGCCCTGTGGCACCTGCTGAAAGAGAAACAGCTGGCTCAGCTGGAGGAGAAGCTGCGTGTGTTTGAAAACATCGTTGCTGTCCTCAACAAGGAGGTGGAGGCTTCCCACCTGGCACTGGCCGCCTCCATCCACCAGAGCCAGCTGGACCGAGAGCACATCCTGAGCTTGGAGCAGAGGGTGAGTGAGATGGGCTTGTGCTCTAGGCGGCCGCTCAGGGAGCCCCTATCCTGCTCAGAGTGGTTACCTCCATCCTAGCCCAAATCTCCCCTGTGTCCCAGGACCTACTAGGCTACGCCAGGCTATCCAATGCTTCAGGTCTTTTGTTTAGAATTGGCCGGGGACTCTCCCTCCACTGGCTCCTCCACTCACTCCATTGCTGGGCAGTTTCATTGTTACAAAGTTCCTCCTTTCATAGAGCTGTGTTTTCCCTGTCTTGTTTCTGGCAGTGGCCTTCAGGGCCCACAGAGCAACCTGCTTTCTTGTCCCCGCAGCTGCTCTCCAGAGCAGACAGTCAGCGCTCACATCCTAACAGACTATTCCCTTCGATGCCCTCATCCGCTCTTGAGAGAGTGATGGGCCATGTTCTCGTAACACTCTGCTTCAGTCTCTACAAGAGTTCACACGCAGTGTAGTCCCAGACTGACGAGCCCAAAGTTCTCAGTCCATCCCCTCTATTCCAGGGGTACACTTTTCCTAATCTAGCCAGTCACCAGGCTCCTGTTGCTTTTTGAAAACAGCAACATTATTTCACTGTCTACCACTTAGCTGGGCCTGCCTTTAGTTCCATCTCTATCACACCCTGCCAATTAGGTCTGAGACATTCACCTTCTCTCTCACAACTCAAGTTTACTCTTTCAGATTTCTTTGGGGGGAAACCTATTAGCAGAGGCAGGCACTGGGCTCAAATGGCCAGGCAGATCCTCGGTTTATACCTTTTTCACCCGCACCCCAGTTGTTAAGTAGGTTCCCTGAGGGCAGCGAGAGTTCTCATCTCACCATCCAACTTCTGGCTCCGCTCCTGCAGCTGGGCACCATGCAAGGTGTGGACATCGAAAGGAAAGGAGCCTGCCATGGGGAGACAGCCTGGACAGGAGGAAATCATTAGAAGAGCTGTGAAACACAGTGACTAGCCAGCTAGGATGGTGACTGGAGGCTTTACAGGAAGGGATTTGTGAGCTGGGCTCCTGCCGAATGACTAGGCCAGGGGAGCAAGAAGAGAAAGGGACCCCAAGCAGGGGACAGGCACAGGCACTGGGTGATGCTCGGTGAGGAAAGCCTCTCTGAGGTGATGTAGCCCCATGCCCCACTATCCCCACCAGTCCCCCAAGCTGGGTGCTGGTACCTCTGACCAGCCTTCCCTGCAGGTGGTGGAGTTGCAGCAGACCCTGGCCCAGAAAGATCAGGTCCTGGGCAAACTTGAGCAGAGCCTGCGACTCATGGAAGAGGCCTCTTTCGATGGCACCTTCCTGTGGAAGATCACCAATGTCACCAGGCGGTGCCATGAGTCAGTGTGTGGCAGGACTGTCAGCCTCTTCTCTCCAGGTAACTGCTTGTGGCCACAGAGACTGGTAGGAGAGACAGGCCCCAGGGGGCTGGGAGACATGAAGTGAGGACAGCCATGCTGTGTCAGGCTGGGGCTCCTGCCAGTGATTTGAGGGAGGCACAGGCTGCGCTCTCTGAACCATGGCTCTTGCCAGTGCAGCAGCTGCCCCCTCTCCTTCCTGGATGTCAACCATACTCTGCAAAGAGGCTGTGGGATGAGAAGGGGGTTGGGTGCCTAAGTTCAGCAGTGAGAGTGGTGCAAACNGTGTCAGTCTCCAGCCAGTGATCTGCAGTAGGAGGACAGAGTCAGGCCCTGGGGAGCTGTGTGCATGTGGGAAGACCATGGGCATCGCTGAATTGGGCGGTTCTTTCTCGTTCCTGGGTCCCTTGCTGAGAGCAGTGACTTAACAGAGTAGTGACTTGGTAGCTGTCGTTATTTGCTAACAAGTAACAAAATGCTCTCGTGTGTGTGTGTGTGTGTGTGTGTGTGTGTGTGTGTGTGTGCATATAGATGGTGTACATATAATATTTACATGCAGCCCTGGGTCTGTTTAAGCCACACCATCTGCCAGAACCAGGCCATTCCTGAATGTGACAGCTGAGAGGCTTGCCAAGAGCTTGGCCTTACAGCCTCGTTTCATAGGNGAATAAACTGAAGCCAAGGAGGCGGGGTCTCCAACAAGGTGGCTGCTTAGAGCTGCAGAGTTCTGCCCAAGGATGTACCATCAGGGAGAGAGCCACACAGGCCCCATACTTGGTCACTGGGGATGACTCGACTCTTGAAGCCATTCCCAAGGGTTGATANAGCAGAACCAGAAAGTGCCCTTCTCACACCAGCCTCCAGGGAGGGTCCAACCTTTAGGCAACAGAGAAAATCAGTGCCAAGATCTGGGAAGCCTGGGCCTTAACCCTAATTCTGCCCCAGCACATAAAACGATGCCCACCTCCCTCCCTTCCTGGGCTCAGTCTCTAGTTACTCAAGGGTTGGTTAAAATGGTAGATCCCATGAGTAACTGTGAGGCAAGCAGCATGGCACCCCAGGGAAGTGTTAAAACTACAGATGCCAGATCAACCCCACTGCTGAGTCAGAACCATGGAGTGTGGAGCCTTCTCTGTGGTCAGAAGATCAGGTGCCAACCCCTGGGCTAGGCAACCTCTAAGCGCATGGCCTTCCTCAACACTCTCCTAGAGAAGAGAGCTGGGCCTCAAACCCCACTGCACCCCATCTCCTCATCTGCAAATCCCAGCACTGGCTTGCTGCCCTGTGCTGACCCTGGCTTCGCCTTTCAGCTTTCTACACTGCCAAGTATGGTTACAAGTTATGTCTGCGGTTGTACCTGAATGGTGATGGCTCAGGCAAGAAGACCCACCTGTCCCTGTTCATCGTGATCATGAAAGGAGAGTATGATGCTCTCCTGCCCTGGCCATTCCGGAACAAGGTATGGGCCCAGGAGAAGGCGGGGTTGGGGGGGCATGGACACCTGGGTCCTAGTGCTGGCTTTAGCTATGAACCTGAGGCCTAGGGCTTACTGTAATCAATTTCCTTTTATAAAATGAAGCTGGGTACAAATCCAGGGGCCAAGGCTCCCACCCCTCTGAGTGAGAGCTGCAGTGCCTAGAACAGAACACTCTGGAGGAGGGTGAAGAGCCAAGCACCGGGATTTTTAAAGTCCTTCCCAGGAATTCTAGTGCCAGCAAGTTTAAGAGCAGCTTCAGTAGGTGATGAGAAGCAGTGTGCTTCTGGGGTACATTCAAGGGCTTGTGCCAGGGCAGAGCTGGTATCATGCTCAGGTGGTCCACTTCTCAGGGAGGTACAGGATCTGCTCTGGGTATACCAGAAGCTCAGTGGAAGTGACAAGGCTTGGACAGAAGCCCCGCCCCCAGACTGCTCTTACTTCTCTGCCTGGCAGAGGGGGGTCCCAGCAGAAGTTGACTCATCACCATGTAGGTGTCTTCTACCTGAATCCTTGTCCGGTGCACCCTAGTCTCAGCAGCCAGTTTAACTATGGCATCAGAACCCCCACTGCTGTGGGCCTAGCGAGATGGCTTAAATGGTGAATCCAATTCCAAAAACCAGGTGTGGATACCTACCATCCCAGAACTGGGAAGGAGGGCCCGTGAGGACCCTGGGGCTTGCCATCCAGCCAGCTGTAGCTTAACCAGTGATCTCCAAGTCTGAATAAAAAGATATTAGTAAGGTGGAGAGCAACTGAGGAAGACACCTGATGGTAACCTCTGATTTGCTCGCGCGCGCACGCGCACGCACACACACACACACACACACACACACACACACACACACGGTGGGGGGGATTCCCACTGGGTGGGGCACTGAAGGACAAACCCTGAAGCTGCCACGGTACCAAATGTTCCTTCCAGCCCATGGGCCTCTCCCTAGTGCAGATGTGAAGTCCCTTCACCTCTGCCTGCTCTNTGTGTGGAACATGGTACCTCCTCTTCATAGTCAGAGGTACAGCCCAAGTAGTAGGCATGGAGCCCTCTGAGCCCAAACACTGGGCTTCCGTGAGAGCCATTGCTATGCCCTGAGGCCTGACCCTCCTTCCACCTGCCCCTACCCTGCAGGTCACCTTTATGCTACTTGACCAGAACAACCGTGAGCATGCCATTGATGCCTTCAGGCCTGACCTGAGCTCGGCCTCCTTCCAGCGGCCACAGAGTGAGACCAACGTGGCCAGCGGCTGCCCACTCTTCTTCCCCCTCAGCAAGCTGCAGTCACCCAAGCATGCCTACGTAAAAGACGACACAATGTTCCTCAAGTGCATTGTGGACACCAGTGCGTAGGGCTGGGGAGTGTCTCCTGAGGGGAACAAACTCAGACTGGGGGACTTAACTAGATAGACCTCCAGGCCCTGCCCTTGGAGCCCACAGTCCAAGACAAGGNTGGGCTGCAGCTGGCATGACCAGAGTGCCACAGCAGCTTGGCTGTGGCTTCTGTGAGAGCAAGAGGACTGGAGCTGTGTCTGCAGAGATGGAACAGTGAAGGCAAAGGTGCTCTATTCACACAGACTACACAACACCAGCAGGCCAGTGCACCAGCAGGCTGGCACGCCAGGAGACCCATACACCAGCNGGCCAGTGCACCAGCAGGCTGGCACGCCAGGAGACCCATACACCAGCAGGCCAGCAGGTATTGAATGTTAAGACCAACTTACGACTGGCCTGAGGCATGGATGTTGAGCCAAGGCTGTGGGACCTAAGCAGAGAAGCNCTCCTACTAGGAAGGTCTCTGTAGGTCAGTGGAACCTGGAGACATGTCCAGTGTCTATGTTCAGACTCAGAACTAGGACCACCGGGCAGAAGGGTCAGATGCTAGTGTGAATTTGACCTGTCCTGGGCTGAGTTCCTGTGTTAACAGATAAATCCGAAGCTGTACCGGGAAAGGCTTGCGGGTTGGATTTGAAGACCTTTGTTGTTTTCACAGACAAAACAAACAACAACAAAAGCCTTGAATTCCAAGTTTCCTTTCCATGGTGAAGCTACACTCACAGAGGATTCTGCAGAAATACCCAGAATCCTCATAGCCCCTCCAGCTCCCCACTCACCTAAACCTAGGNGAGTTTCCCAACAGACAGGAGCACACCCAGGCCAAGTAAAGATCTTGCCATGCAAATCGGGAGCTGGTGTCCAACACACAGCACCTTCATGACTGCTCACAGAGTGCCCAGCCACAGGGCTACAGTGCTAGAGACCATCATTCCTCCTTCCATGCACCTTCCTTCCTTCTCTCCCTCCCTTCCCGTTCCCCTTCCTCCCCTCCCCTCTCTGTCTCTCTCTGTCTCTCTCTGTCTAGCTCTCTCTGTCTCTGTCTCTGTCTGTCTCTGTCTCTGTCTCTGTCTTTCTCTCTCTCTCTCTTTCTCTGTCTCACTCAGGTAGCCCAGACTGGTTTCAAACTTACTCTATAGTCAAGGATGACTTTGAATTCCTGATTCTCCTGCCTGTAGCTCCCAAGTGCTGGGATTATCGGTGTGTGTCCCCTGCCTGGTTCCATGAGGTGCTGGGGACCAGAGCTTCCTGCACCATGGACAAGTGCTCTGCTCAGCTACGTCCCCACACCTTTAATGGCTCACTTCTGATGGGAAGAGATGTTGTCCTCACATAGTGTGAGAGGCACTGTGCTTCCAGCAAAGCATTATGGGCAGCTGTCTGTATCATCCATGCTTAGACCCTGCCGGGGAAATAGAGAGACGTGCAACCCGCTCTCCTGAATCTCCTAGTTCACTGGGAGAAGCCAGCATGATAGTGGAGCTTATTATTACTAAAAGTAGAATGATGGGAAAAGCAGAGAATCCACTGGNCAAATCAGGGAGGGCTTCACAGAAGAAGTGAGCTTTAAACCAGCCTGAAATATGTTAAAATGGAGAAGATCTGGGTGTGGAGGAGAGACCTTGGAGGGACAGGATGTGTCTTGCCTGCAAACAGGTGCTGGGTGACCAAAGGCTGGAGGGGGAGGCAGAAAGGCTGGACCAAAACATAGAGAGGCCAACTGGCCAGGACACAGAAAACATCAAATGCTGAGCGGTTGTACCCCTGCAGGGCCCTTGGCCTGTTAGCAGGATAAGACAATGGTTTAAACAGACCATTTATCTTGCAGAGAAGCCCTGCTTATCTCTTCTAGATAATTTAGGGGTCAGGGAGGCAAGCTGCTGGCAAATCCCATTTCACTGGATCCTCACAACCCCCACTGAGCTGCACAGGCTTGTGTGCATTTACAGATGGGGAAGCCAAGGCCAGAGCAACCATGGCAGGGAGGCTGGCATTGCAAGCCTCGTCTTCGGTGTCCAGTTCCCCTCCCTGCCGCCAGGTTTCCTTCNGGCGATGCCTCCAGCCCACGGCAAGGTTGCATCTTCATCAGTCCTTGGAAGGCAACAGGTCCTTCACCGAGCCTGAGGGCCAACTCTGCAGGACAATGCCAACCCCACAGTGGCCCAGGAAGCAAGCAGTTGGCCCTGACAACATTTGCTCAGAGGCCACATTGTCATGTCCACAGGTGACCCACAGAGAATGGTGGGAAATTGGAACACCTGTGATTCATGCCTTTAACCTGGGGGTTCTACATAGATGAGAAACAGCCATAGAAAAGCTATAGAAGTAGTCCTGGGCAGAAAGAAAAGTCACCATGATCCCATGCCTAGACAACACTGCTAGGAATATTTTAGTAAGTTTTCTTGTCTTTTGATAACAGTGTTTCATAGAGAAGAAACAAACTCAGAGAGGTCAGATAATTTCCTCAAAAGCAAACAGGCAATAGGCAGATCTCTGCCTCCGTGGTCAGAGGCTTACTGCTCACTGTGGTACCCTCTTGGGGACTGAGGTGAGTGGTGGGGAGTCAAATGGGAAGTGGAGTGCCTCCTGGAACAGCTGCCAGCCCTTCAGCCTCCCTCTCCAGTGGAGGTGCCTCTTGCTTGCAGCACTCTGCCTTTGCGGGGAGGCTTCTTGGGTGGGATTCCCTAATGACCCTGTGCCAGGAGCTGGATTTCATTTGCCTCCACATCTGGGGCATACATGCACACACATCTGGGGCATGCATGCACACACATGGATGTGTTTAAGTGGAGTGCATGCACGTGGCACAGATGGGATTTATGGAGCGCAGCAGGAGCTAGACAGAACAGTGACCTGGGCCATTGGCATTCCGTTGGGTCCTTTCCTCAAGCCCCACCTGTCTCAAAGCGTTTTCCTCCTGGGAAAGTCCAAGAGGTTCAGTGCTAACTTAACTGGCCAGTTCCTACCCAAGAGCAATAGCAAGATCCAGANTAGGGCAGATGCTGGGCCAGGCCACCTACCAAGTTAGTAGCTTTCCCTCCCCTCTCTGATGGGCAGGGAGGAGGTCAACTGAGCCATTTTCCCACCCTGCCTGTGGCCCTCAGTCTCCCACAAGCCAATGGAGTAGTTGGATCCATTCCTCACAGCAACAAAGACCATACTCTTGAAGAGTAGCAGACGTGCCCCCTCCTTCTCCTCTCTCCTCTCTCGTCTCTCTGTCCCTCTCTGTCCCTCTCTCTGTCTCTCTCTGTCTCTCCTGTGTGTGTGTATGTGTGTGTGTGTGTATGTATGTATGTGTGTGTGTATGTATGTATGTGTGTGTGTATGTATGTATGTATGTGTATGTGATGTGTGTGGTGTGTGTGTGGTGTGTGGTGTGTGTGTGTGTACACACACATGTGCATGTATGTGAAGGTGCTTGTAGAGAAATGCTCATGCACATGTGTGCATGTGTGTGACACATGTGTGTCAACCTTGAGTGTTGTTCCTCAGGAGGCATCACCTTGTTTTTTGACACAGGGTCTCTCACTGTGACCTGGAGCTCACAGATTCAGCCAGGCTGGCTAGCAACAAAGAATCCACTGTTCAATTTCTCTGCAGTGCTGGGATTTCAAGCGAGCACCAACACACCTGGCTTTTTATGTAGTTGTTGCTGGGGACTGAACTCGGGTCCTCGCACTTGCACACTTACACATCAAGCANTTTACCAACCGAACTGTCTTCCCAGGCAGGCCCCCTTGCAGAGGTTTTAAGGAAAGAGCTTGGAGGCAGTGAGGGGCCCACTCAGGGAAGCATCTCCTCCAAAAGGGTCAAGCCACTGTGAGCCTAGGCCTTCTGACCATGGCCTGCCTTCCTGGTACAGCCAGGAGCCTTCTGGTGTCACTCTGTGTGGAGAGTTTCTTTCCATACTCTCACCTGCAATCACAGATCCATCTCTGGAGAAGTCCCCAGCCCAGCAGTGAGAAGGAACCTACTTAGGACACAAGCTCCTCCTTGCTGCCACTGTTCTGGGAAGTCCTGGGAAGTTCACACCCCATACATACCTTATAACGTGGGGGTGATAAGGGCAACCCAAGCCAAGGCCCTCAGAGCGTGTGGTGTGTAGCTTTCTTCTGCTATAGGTTAGGACANTCTCTGGCTGTCTCTGGGCTCTGCACTTCGGCCAGGTGGGTGGTGACAGAGCCAGGTCTTGAGTGCCAACCTATCACAAGTCTGTTTTTCACTCCTCCTTAGTTTCCTCATCTATTACATGAGGCCGCTAAGCCTTGTGAGGTCTACTGAGCACCCACGACACATTGCCAGAACTCAGGTCTCCTACCACACACACACACACACACACACACACACACACTTGCCAGCCAGGAAGGCTCCCTTTGCAGACAATAGTCTCTTCACCTTCTGCTGATAGCACCCTAGTCTGCACAGATTATCAACTTCACAGGGAAGACAACTGTAGTCTTGTTGGGATATGAAGTAACTTGCCCTGTGGCCCACAGTTAGTTTGTGACCCTGGAGCTACCCTGCCCAGTATGGTGGTCACTAATCNATCTGGGCGTAAAGCAGTAAGGCAGGCTGAAGAAAGCCTTCCATGTGCTCAGTCACGGATGTGAAAATCCATGGCAAAATGGGTTTGCAGATGCAACTCANTTAAATGTCTTTATTTGAGGGAGTATCTTGGATTGCCAGGGGCCCAAGGTCATCACCAAGGAGATTATAACAAGAGTCAGAAGAGCCCATGGCAGAGAGGGTAAAAATAATGACAGAAACAAAAAGAGGTAACAATAGAAACTTCAGTTAGGTGGATGCACTGTGACATGGAGAAAGAGGCCCCAAGCCCNCGAAGCACAAAGAATACCATTACCTAGCCTGACCTGGGAAATCTNGCTTCAGGCTTCTAGCCTCCAGGTCAGGAGGAGACTGTGGCTTTGAGCCACTGTGTTTGTGGTAATGTGTTCCAGCAGCCACAAGAAATGAACGCATCCCCTGAATTGTGGCTGCACCCNTTGAGAGGCGCTGAAATCCTACAACACAGGCTTTACAGTGAAGACAGAATTTTGCTTATCTCNTCACCGTTTTATGTGGCTGACACGCTAAAATGATTTCAACATTNTAGTTAGATTAGATTTCTAGGAAACTTAGAAACACATCCGTAGTCCACGTGAGCGTGACACCCAACCATACTAGAGGACTCTTTCCATCGCCTTGGCCAGAAGGAACAGGCCCTCCCCTCCCCAGGTGGCCTGTGGCCAGCTCTGCAGAGCTGTGGATGGGGATCCCCCCTACGCACACATCCCCTGCAGGTGGGGAGTCCTGGTGGTGGGTGAGTGTCCCCACCCCCATCTCCCCCACTCCCATCTGCCTCTGGGCCAGCCCGGAGTCCCTGTAAGAGTGACGGTTATTTTTAGTTTTCACTGGTTCAGCACAGCTGGCTCTGGAGCTTTGCTGGGTGTAATCCAGCCCCAACTGCCATCTCCCTGCCAATGGAGGTCTTAGGAGAGGTCAGTTTAATGGTTCTAGGGCCTTTCTGGGCCTATGAGCAAGCTCCCCACCTCCCTAACAAGGATAAGGACCACAGTCCATATTTTTGGATAATGAAACTGAGGTTCTTGCAGGCTCAGACGTGGCAGAGCTAGATCTTCGAATGAAGCTGTCTCACTGGAGCCTTCCTCCAACAGCGTGACACTTGGCAGGGCTGAAGCTGCAGGTCTGGCCAACCAGTGCCAGCTGCTTTGAGGTCTCACACAAGCTTCTCCAGGGGCAGAGGGGTGAGCATTTTGTGCCTTGGAAAGTCTTTTTGTTTTGATTGTTTTCAGTGATGGGGCTTGAACCCAGGGTCCCTAGTGTACTAAGTGTTTGCCCCACCACATCTCAGCCCTAGGAAAGTATTCTAAGCAAGACAAGAGCTAGCAAGCAACATGGAGGAGGCTTGCGTGCAAATGCTTTTACATGCNGAGCCATCTCACTGGCCCGCGGGCAAGTATGCTCANGAGTGATCCTTTTCTGTAAAATGGAGTCACAGATGTGCTCCCTTACAGGCTTGGTGTGAGGTGAGGCCAACTGATCTACATGAAGTTCTCAGCCCCAGGCCTGGCTCAGGAAACAATGCGGCATAGCCATTGCTGCTACCTCGCTGGACCCTCCCAAGCACCAGTGTGCAGAACAGAGCACATGCAGTAAAAGTATGTGTTTTTGTGCTAGGGATTGAATCCAGGGTCTCACGTGTGCTCAGTACATGTTCTACCACTGNACTGCACCCCCAGCCACTCGGTAAACATCCAGTGGCTGATAAAACAATGCTACCTGTTTTTATAACCTGCAGACTGAAGCCAAGGCTATTTAGAGGATGTCACAGGATTAAGTTATTGTATCAGGAAGCTGAGAACAAACACAGGCTGCTACTGTGCCTTTAGCTGCNCAGGCCAGCCCCATCTTAATGCCTCCCTCCACAGCACAGCACTGCCCGCCCCTAGGGCGAGCCTCCAGTCTCCAGGTGGCTGCCTCCAGGGGGTCTCTTGCACATCACAGTAGACTCAGGAGGTGACTATGCCCCTGGTTAATTTGACGGATCAAGCTGGCTTTCTTGTAGTCTCCAGTTATTCAGTAATCGTCAGGTGTGACTGGAAAGGGATTTTGTGGATGTAATTACCGCTTATAATTGGTCGGTTTAATTAAAGGATTAGCCTAGTTGATCTGTTAGCAGGTGCTAGGAACCAAACTGAGATTTTCCTGAAGTAAATCACAAGTCAGCTTGTGAACAGGAGCTTGCAGCTGGCCTTGCCCACTGCCTGCTTGGGGTGGTGCCTACTGGCCTCAGCAGACCTCGTAATCAAGTCAGTTCTTTGCAATAAATCAACTCAAATGATTCAGTCTAGAAGATTATTTTACCCTCACATGATATGATTTCTAAATGTGAATTTGTTTTTAAATATACAAAATAAATCATAACTCTAAGTAAGATCTAGTCTTACTTTACACTAAGTAAATTGGACTTCAACAAAGCCATTTAAATAATTATATTAAGGTGCCATTTAGCAACTACATAAACACACGCAGTGATCACATTCCCTAAAACCCTGGATAGTGGGAACAGAGGAAAGCTTAATGCTGTTGTCTATGCCTTGTTCCCTTAAGGGGCCGGTTCCTAGCCTTCTGCATCTTAGTTTCTACTGGGGCTCCAGTGAGGAAAATCATTCAGGTCAGAGTAGATGGAGTGGGAGGGCTCTCTCCCACCTTACATTATCATGGAGTGAACACTGAGTTAAGAGTCCTCCCTGGACTCAGGCCCCACCATACTCCTTGCTGTGCGGACATGGAACAGTCCCATTGCCAGCTCTGAACCCCACTTTGGTCTTGGACAAAGTTGGAGAACAGAGCCCTGAGTCATGAGGTAATAGGGTTGCTCTGGCCTTTACAATGGGTATACAGGTTGTTGGCCTTGGAAGGCCCTCAGGTGTTAGCTGAAGCAGAGGCGAAGCGTGCTGGCTGAAGAGGGGAAGCCTTAAGACTTCTGCTATTGGGCATTTATTTGGAATTCATCCATTGTATCCTCCCGATGCTTCTGGGAGCCCTGTCCAAGGCCAGTGCTCAGGGTGTATAGAGAGGTGACAGGTGGCCCCTTCCCGCTAGGGTGCCTGCTGCTGGGGTGCGGCACATGCAGCNACAGCCTCTGGTGGCCAGCAAGTTCTTCCACCCAGCCAGGCCAGGGCCCACCTCTTGGGAGATGATCTGCAGACATGGGGCCAGATGGCCCTGGAGACAGCGTGTCCCAAGGATCTGTTGATCTGTTGAAAGAATGTAACTTGAGCCTCTGCTGGAAGTAGAATGAAAAGGGACGCCCTGCAGTTTTATTGGTGGGTTTCTAGTTCTCCCATTTCTTCTCTGGTCAAGGAGTCTCTGGCTCCTGGATTTATACTTTTAATTACAAGATGATATCCAGGATAGGTGCAGACTTAGAATTTAAACATGTAAACTATGTTTAAAATGGCTCCTAATTCCAATGTCAAAGAATAGATGAGGTTGGTCGCCTGTCTCAGGAAATTAGATGAACTTAGGAAGCTGTGAAATCAGTTCAACTTGAAAAATGAAAATTTTGTGTCCGTGTGCCTATCCGTGTGTCCGTGGGGGTGGGGCGTCCAACTTTTGACTTAATATTGACTTCAACTTGAACTTTTTTTTTTAATTTCACATCCAAACATTTAAGTGTTTAAATTTATATTTTTTTTCAAAATCTTTAATAAAGTTACTCAGACCTTTGAGAGTGCGGGGACATCCCAAGACTGACATTCAGGACCCGGAGTTAAACTTTCACACCAGGGGCCCTTTGTGTTCCTTCTCCCTGTGGCTGGGTCTAGTCATGGGGTTGGGACTGTCACAGAACAGAGAGAGGTAGCTGGTCTGAGGAATGAACAGGAAGCCATTGCTTAGCACTCACCACCTGCCAAGCAGGGTGCACGATGGCCTCACCATGTTTAGAAACCTATTGCTATATGAATCGTTGGTGTTCACAAACTGAAATCTACCGAGATGTCCGGCAGTTCCAACCCTGGCCATGCATCTGCTTTCCCTTGGGCTGTCACACAGAGTGCCAAGCTCCCTTCAATGGTTTCGTGGGATAGAGGACTTGTGTTTGTGACAGCCTTTCGGTTGATGGAGATATTTTTTGAGACAAGGTTTCTCTGTGTAACATTCCTGACTGTCCTGGAACTCACTTTGTAGACCAGGCTGGCCTCGAACTCCCTGAGATCCGCGTGTTACAGATACTCTTAACTCTGGAATGCCCTACACAACAGTGCCTCTCCGTAGACGATTGGCATGTAGGCTACCTGAGTTCACCACAGGCCACCGTCCATTAAGATGGCTGGTGAGTTTCCTTCCCTTAGCAGTGCTAGAGAGTTGGACTTTCCTAACTGTCCACTGCTGTCCTACCTTCAGAGGCTGCTCTCCATCGTCCCCAGGCACCTCCAGCATACCGTGTGACACACACACATCCATCAAGCCAGAAAGTCAAGTCACTGTTCAAGATGACACTGGAGGGAGCTGGGGATAGCTGGGAAATATTTGCTTCTCAAGCATGACAACCTGAGTTCAGTCCTCAGAACACATGTAAAACTGCCAGGTACAACAGTGTGCACTGGTAATCCCAGCGCTGGGGAAGGGGAGACAGGATTTCCAGGGCTCACTGGCCAACCAGCCTAGCCTATTTGGGGAACTCCAGGTTCAGTGAGACACCCTGTCTCAAAGGAGATTGCCAGCATTCCTAAGGATGGNATCCAGGACTGTCCTCTGACCTTTATATGCACACACAACATGTAACCACGTACATACAACATGAACACACAAATATGCATGCATACACATATATAAAAATAAAAAGATGGGGCTGGAGAAGAGGATCAACTGTTAAGAGTAAGTGCGCTCTTGGGGAAGACTCAAATTTGGTTCTGAGCACCCACATCGAGCAGCTCACGGCCACCTGTAACTCCAGCTCAGGGGGATCTGACATNGCTGGTGTCTCGGGCACCTGTAACTCCAGCTCAGGGGGATCTGACATCGCTGGTGTCTCGGGCACTTGCATGAATGTGCACATATTCACAGGCAGACACGTAATTAAAAATAAAACAAATCTTTAAAAAATAAAATTTGAAAAGATGATGCCAGGGAAGGACCAGGGAAGCCTGCAGGAAACTGTCAGAGACTTCCAAAAGACAAACNCAGAGGGCAAGGGCAAGTGAAATGAGCGATGGGGCAGACAGGAAGCACCTTCAGCCCCGAAGCATGCTGGGAGAGTAACAGGGCAGCCAGAGTAGTGGGGCAGCCACACTAGTAGAGCTACCTGCTGTCATTGTTGTACCCAGACCTGGGCCAAGGAGTAGAGGGAATATGGATACCTGTGGGTTTCTTGACAAGACTCTAGTTACTTAAGTGAAAAGTGGTCCTCACTTTGGACTCATTCGGGCACAAACCTCATCATTAGATGACTGAATGACATTCACAAGCCAGAATGTAGTCATTATTAAAATAATCTCAGTTGTCTCCTATTAGGTGGTTGTCCTGTACCAGGCACTTTATCTAGATAATCACATCCAGTCCTCCCAATAACTCTGATAAGGCAGGGGCTGGGATTATCTCCATCCTGTAGCTGGAAACCGAGGCGGAGATATCATACAGGTGGCTGAGGGCTCGGCCACTGGGAAATGACAGGGCT
>LZPO01055092.1:320904-354246 GCA_001675575.1 Neotoma lepida | reverse complement strand
TCTTTGCCCCTTTGCTCTTTTGGGAGGCCCACCATCCAGCTCCCAAATAAACACACATGGAGACTTATTCTTTCTTATAAATGCCCAGCCTTAGCTTGGCTTGTTGATAGCCAGCTTTTCTTAACTTAAATTATCCTGTTTACCTTTTGCCTCTGGGCTTTTTCCTTTTCTTACTTCTGTAATCTTACTTTCACTCTTACACTGTGGCTGGCTGTGTAGCTGGGTGGCTGGTCCCTGGAGTCCTCCTCCTTATACGCTCCTTGATCTTTTTTCTACGTCTATTTGTTCTCTCTGCCTGCCAGCCCTGCCTATCCCTTCTCCTGCCTTGCTATTGGCCATTCAGTTCTTTATTAGACCATCAGGTATTTTAGACAGGCAAAGTAACACAGATTCACAGAGTTAAACAAATGCAACATTTTAAAGAATGCAACACATCATTACATCATTAAACAAATATTCCATAGCATAAACAAATGTAACACTTCTTAAAACAATACCTATAACACAGATCAGTTTGACAGCGAGTGCCTTTACCTGCTGAGCCACCTCACAGACATGGGATCCACGTCAATTGCAGCCAGTGAGGGCTGAGGCCTGGCATACACAGCATTCAATTTCCTTAGCGTTACCTTTAATCTCTGCTTGTAGGGATTGGTCTTCTTGTCTATGGATATAGACTCTTGGTTNGCTATTTTCACTTTTCTTAATATTTTAACCCATCAGTTTTACAGNTTTTTAAAANCCTCATCAGTTCCAGTGAAATGTGCAACCATTCACAATACACCCCTAAAGTTTTTACCAAGCTTTAACAATGGCTGGCTATGTGTCATTTTTTACTGCTTTTACAAACACTAAAAGTAATGTAAGGCCAGTGTTTGTTTGTTTGTTGTTGGGGTTTTTTTGTTTATTTGTTTGGTCTGGGTTTTTTTTTGGTTTTCAAGGCAGGATTTCTCTGTGTAGCCCTGGCTGTCCTGGAACTTGCTCTGTAGTGAGCAAAGTGGTCTAATGTCTTCTTGGTATAATAATTCCTGGATGCTTCAAAAATACTGATTCAAGGGCTACAGAAAACAAGCCTCTGGGAGAAGAGCCACAGTATCAACATTAGAGTAAGCAAAGGATGAGTTTTAATGACTGGGACTTTTGTCCACAATTACCAGCACCTTTAATTCAAGATTTTTCTCTGCCAATTAGCTTCTAGGCTTCAAGACTACAATAATCATGAAGTAATCCAAAAAGAAGGCAATGGTTATTGATACTTCCAGGTGAGTGTGGCATAAAACAGGAAAATGGTGGTTTATCCTTTTCAAAAGGCAAGTGGGATTAGGGTTTTTGTAAAGCCACAGAATTTTTTTTGTTACCTGAGTCCCTGGTATGCACACACACAGAGGGATATCCCATCCTTAATCTTTTCTAAGCTTTCTGGATTTTTGTCTCTTTCCTTAAAAGTACAGGAAGACAGTGCTTTCCAAAACAGACTCATCTCCTTGGTGTTGAGGACCTGATGAAGTCCACAACTCTGACCAGACTTTCCCACTGCTTGAAATAGTTGGCTGTTATCTCAGTGAGGGTTTCTATTGCTTCAATGAAATGCCATGACCAAAAATCAAGTTGGCCATGACCAAAAATCAAGTTGGGGAGAAAAGGGTTTATTTGGTTTATACTTCCATATTGCTATTTATATTGAAGGAAGTCAGGACAGGAACTAACAGGGCNGGAACCCAGAGGCAGGANCTGATGCAGATGCCATGGAGAGGTGCTCCTTACTAGCTTGTTACCCGTGGCTTGCTCATTCTGCTTTCTTATAGCACCCGGGACCACAATGGGCTGGGCTCTCCCTCATTAATCACTAATTAAGAAAATACCTTACAACTGGATTTTATGGAGGCATTTTCTCAATTGAGGTTCGCTCCTTTCAGAGAACTCTAAGTTGTGTGTCAAGTTGACATAAGATGAGCCAGCACAGCTGTCGACTAGCTTTTAATGGTTCTTCCTCCAACAATGTCATATTTCACAGACAGCGATTTTGGAACTTTTTCTCTTGCTTTCATGAAATGTATATGGACTGCCCTTGACCACTGGTTTCCACCAGCTACCTAGATGTGCATTTGTCTTGGTTGTGAACGGCCTTCAGAGTCTGAGGCCAGCCCCTCTATGGCCTCTACTCCACTCCAAACACTAATGCAGTGTCCATCCTTTGGATGATTCCATCACGCACAGAATCTTGAAGATGGCGGAACCCTTCTGTACACGAGCCACAAACGTCTCTTAATCAAGCTTCCCGTTGACTGACAGATGTCAAAAACGGTGCCGCACCACGTCCAGTTCTCAGGAACTTTTGTCATCTCTTCCTGAGGTGGGACCATGTCCCCTGTCTTGATAACCAGCTGGACCCGAATTCAGATTCCCCCATCCCGGTTCCGCCACCGAGGGCTTTGAGGAGACCCTGCTCGACGCTCTTGATGCCCCGGGCGTCCTCATGCTCCCAGCCATCCGAGCGCAGCACGTCTGGCGAGCGTAGCATCGCTGTCCTAGCCTATAAGGGGCGTGTCCTGAGCAAATCCCAAGGATCTCGCTTCGCGAGACTTGATAGATTCGTGGGAGGCTACGCCCCCTCAGATCTCGCGAGACTCGGAGAAGGGCTCCGGAATCCTGGGGAGGTGGGCGGGCGGCGTGGAGCCGGCAAGATGGCGCTGCAGGCTGTGGCGCTCCTGAGGGAGGTGGCCCGGCTGGAGGCGCCGCTGGAGGAGCTGCGTGCGCTGCAGTCCGTGGTGCACGCTGTGCCGCTCCACGAACTTCGCGAGCAGGCGGCGGACTTACGCCTCGGCCCGCTCTTCTCCTTGCTTAACGGGAACAATCGGTGAGAGAACCCCGGGGCTTGGGAGACAGGGCTGGGTAGGCATGGCTGCAGTGGTTTTCCCGAGAAAAGTGAAGGTTGTCCAATTGCAAAAACTCCACAACTGTGTTGACCAGGTCTTGACGGTTCACCTCTTCGGAAGGGATCTTGTGCAGAAAGTGTGGCGGGATCCATCGCGTGCCTTTTAATTTCAGCATCTGATGTAGGAAGGCTTGTAATCTTGTGTTACAGCGCACTGTGTCCAGAGGGCTGGTCANAACAGAGGGGTGAGACAGCAAAAAACTAGGAACAACAAAATTAAGGGTGTAAATTATAGCTGCGCTTACGCGGCTATTTAAAAACTAGAATTGTGTATGTGAATATGAAAATACTGAATGAACAAAAAGGAAATTGCAAGGTTATGATCCTGGTATGTGTAATCCATTATATATCTCTATAGGCAAGANTAAACTGCAAANCCAGGATTACATACAGAAACTATTAATATGGAAACTGCAGTTAAAATGTTAGGGTAGCAACTATAGTATTAATATTTAATATGCATCTATAGTATTAAATTAAAACCATCTTGTATTTGGTAGTTTGATCGTCTAATGGATTTTTTTTAATGTGAGCCAGAATTNAAGTAACTCTTTAATTTGAAAAGATAGTGAACTCTTTGATCAAGGCTGAATGCTTCCAGAGGGTCTTCTTACCTCTCTTATCCTATCTCTCTTCAGTATAAGCTCTCATTCTTCTCTTCTTGCTAGGCCTGTTGAGTTGATTTTTAACAATCATTCTTTTAATGGTTATTTTCCTTTTCCGACCAGTCCTCACCCTGCACCCAGAGTTAATGTCTCAGGTCAGTTGGCTTGGCTTGTCCATGGTCGCCCTTGCCTACAGTGTGAAATCATGACTATATGGTTTGGCATTTGGGCACCTCCTGGTATATTTCCAGTCAGCTTTTCCAGTCTAGTCTTCATCATTTACTCAGNTGAATTAGTCTGTTCCACCTATCATGTAACACTACTAACGTTCCTCGAGCATGACTTGGCACCTTCCTAACGTTCATACC
The DNA here is from genome assembly GCA_001675575.1 of Neotoma lepida. Lineage (NCBI taxonomy): Eukaryota > Metazoa > Chordata > Mammalia > Rodentia > Cricetidae > Neotoma > Neotoma lepida. The sequence goes on along the minus strand of LZPO01055092.1, from coordinate 350,338 downwards.
AATACTCCAGCTGAAGTGCCATCCCTCTAAAACGTCATTCTCCACTGCTCCAGCTGCAAGTGACTGTTCCTCGGATATCTTAGTGGGTATTCTCTTTGTCTCTGTTCGTGATTCTGGACACACTTCCTTTGTTATAGTTCTGTGTCTGTCTTTGTGGGTTGAAAGATCTCTGAAGACAGGAACCGTATTTTGTTCATCCCTGCATCTCCTGAAGCACAGTACAAAAAATACGTGCCGAGTACAAGATGAGGCTTATGGCCTTTAAAGCAGATACCTGGTCCAGCTTTTGTTGTTTGTTTTTTTTTTTTTTGAGATAGGATCTTGCTATCTAGAGCAGTATGTATAGCTCGGGCTATCTCTCGGGGCTCACACCACTCCTAGTCAGCTTTTCATGTTGAAAGTGAAAAGCCTTTGAGAAGTTGGCAACCCACACTGAAATTGGGAAGTTTGAGAGTAAAGCAAATGGCAAAGACCGTTTGCTACATGATGGGGTGGTGGTCTAGGAAGCAGTTTTCATGGGAGTTTAGAGCTGGGTATGTACTCTTGTCAGTTGNGGGAGTGGTTCTTCTCTGGATAATTTCTGGCAGTCTCCACATTACGCTACTGTTATCTTGGCTAGACCACGTAAGAGACTACACTGGTTTAGATTTGGATTCTGTTGATGGATCTTGACACTTTTTGTGAGGGAAATAACACCTAAGATTACTGATCCANACCGTAGAAGTCAAACAAGAATGGTCCTGACTTACCACGCCTAGCTTGTTTGGCAGCTAAGGACCGCATCGGACCTGCACTTCATACACAATACAGTTTAACCCATCACTGCTTTTTAAAATTCTTTTCATGAGAGAGATTGTGTGTGTGTGTGTGTGTGTGTGTGTGTGTGTGTATANTTGTGTGTGTGTGTGTGTGTGTGTGTGTGTGTGTGTGTATACCTTCAGGGAGTCCATTCTTATCTTCCACCTGTTGAGGCAGGACCTTCCTTGTTTTTTTCTGCCACTGCCCATCCTACTCCAAACCAGTGGTTCTCAACCTTCCTAATGCTGCGACCCTTTAATACAGTTCCTCATGTTGTAGTGACCCCAACCATAAAATTATTTTTGTTGCTGCTTTATAACTGTAATTTTGCTGCTGTTGTGAATCGTAATGTAAATATCTGTGTTTTCCAAGGGGTCACAACACACAGGTTGAGAACCTCTGCTCCAGGCTAGCTGGTCCACGAGCATCTTGCTGATTCCCTGTCAGGTACATACTACTGTGTCCAGCTTTTTCCNTGGGTTTGCAAAGCCATCCAGCTTATGTGGGTTCTGGGAATCCTACCTCAGATCCTCAGCTGGATCCTGAACTCAGGTCCTCATTCTTACATGGCAAGTGCTTTTCCCACTGAGTCACCACCCCAGCCCAAGTGTGTTTTTAAGACTTTTGATTTGTAGTCTTGTTGCAGTCTAGGAAAGTTAGGCCAGTTGAATTCTGTACTGGCCTCAGACATACCATAGCCCATTTATTTATATTGCCTATTAAAAGACAAGTGAATTGTTCTTGAAACAAGCTCTGTACCTACAGTGAGTAGTTAACANGTTCGGATGGGTCTACCTTCCCAGTAGCTTTACCTCTTCTCCATCTTGGCTGCTGCTTCGCTGGCTCACTCCTTCATCACCTCCCACAGTCTCTAACATGCTACAGAGTGGCTCTCTTTTTTCCTCTTCCTGCATGCACTTGTTCTTGGCATTCAGGATCTGACCCAGGATTTGTACGTGCTGAGCGTGTGTTCTACCACAGGGTTACATCCCCAGTCCCCATAAGCTAAATGTCATTGTGTTAATTCTCCACATAAAGCTACTCGATCACTTGGCGTTGCTTCTCAGAAAAAGCCCACGTTTCAAGGATGGCATAAGAGTCTCAGCATCTGGCTTCTGTACATGTTTCGTTTCGTTTCTTACCATTCATCTCACTGTTCACCATCTCTCTGCCCCTCCCCAGCTCTGACCCTAGTTGTAACATGCTCCATGAGGTTCCTCTGACCTTTTCACATAGTAGCTTATTTCTCTGTTCTCTTGCATGCTGCTACTTCCTGCTGGAAACACCTGGCTAAATCATTCATTCCCATTTTATCATAAAATTTAGTTCAGCAGTACTTCCCCTGGAGGCCTTATCCATACCTTGCAGACTTATTTTTAGTCTCCCACAGCCTCTATCACTAGCTTATAGCACTTATCTGTAATTTGTCTATCTTTTTGTGTGTGTGTCTTCTATTAGAGTGAGCTTTCCGAGACTAGACAGTAGATCCTGTCTGTCTCTGTAGCCCCAACACAGGCATTGCAGATAATAGATACATACTAAATGTCTAATGCATGTTTAGAAACTGCTACTTTGAAGAAACTCTTCAGGAAGAAGTTGTGGTGGAGCCAAGTTTTAGGTGTTGGGTGGTTGTTGGCAGTCTTGACATAATGTGAATAAGCTCTGTGGTGTCTCCCTTAGGGAACAGACCANTTTGTGTGTATCTATTCTGGAGAGGTTGCTCCAAGCTGTGGAACCAGTTCAGTTGGCCAGGAACCTCAGGGTTGACCTACAGAGGGGACTGATTCACCCGGATGATTCTGTAAAAACCCTCACTCTGTCCCAGGTATGGAACTGTGTGTAACTGAGAGGAGCAGCAGTTGGCCATCTGCTGTTCACTGAAGTCCGCCGATCTCCCAGGTGTCAGGCCATTGCTGTCTGAGTTAACAAGACAAACCCGTTGTTTTTCCTTTAAGCAGTGCGTAGTCTGAAGAAAATGATTTTTAGCTGTTTAAAGGTTATTTTGCTACATTATATNGCTTTGAAGAAGNATGAATTAAGTGTAAAGTTCGTTAAGCCAATGCGTTAAGNTAGTAACTCTGATCCTGGTAGCATTTGTGTGAAGTGTTGCTGGGGTCATGCCAGAATGTTGGGCACCATAGCTGGTTATTGTAGACAGTCCGCAGCCTTCCCTTTTCTTCTCTACATGTGTATTCAGTTGGGGTGGTATTTATTCATTGCCCATGTGTATGCCAGAGACTGTAGCAGATGTTTGCACTGTCTTCATTTAATCTTCTTACTGCCCTGGAATTAAAAATTGTACTTCTATTTTATATTACTTAATTTAAAAATTAAGCTCAAAATAATTTTTGTGCAACTAAAAATTAATGTATTAGGAGTCANANTGTTTCGATTCTCGTTTCCACTCCACACCCACTGTTCATCGTTCCTTTCCATTTGAAAGGTGACTCTGCCCTGTGTGCGTTTGGCTTTAGTGAATTTGGGTCATTGTGAATTTGTAGTGATTTGTGTAATAGCTGTAATAACTACTTGTAAAATAATTACACACTAGAAAAATTTGAATATCATGTGTTCATGTGTTCTCCTTGGGAAGAGTGTCTCTTTGCTTGTTTGTTTTGTTGTTGTTGTTTTTCTTTCTTTCAGATTGGAAGAATTGTTGAAAATTCTGAGGCTGTTACTGAGATTCTGAGTAACACTGAACTGTTAAAACAGATTGTTTATTGCATTGGTGGAGAGAATTTATCTGTTGCCAAAGCGGTGAGTTCGCTAGACCTCCTTCTCAGCCAGCTGTCAGAGACATTGGTGTCCTGAAGTCANTAGTTTAATGATGATCTGTAGGGTGAAGGTAGAATTGAATCTGGTGTCTAATGCATAGCAGTGAGCTCCTAAGACACATCTACAGTGTCTGTCAGACTAACGTTGGTCGCTTTGTGGTTTCCAGTTATAAGTAACAGTAGGTAAAATGTGAATGCCGGGGGGAGTAGGGTATTTTATGTACTAATTTTCATATCAGGCTTAGGAAGTAGGTACAAATATTCTGCACTTTTCTGACAAGAGGTATTTTCTTTCTGTGTAAGGCTATCAAATCCCTGTCAAGAATATCACTAACTCAGGCTGGACTGGAAGCTTTATTTGAAAGTAATTTGCTGGATGATTTAAAAAATGTAATGAAAACAAATGACGTCGTTCGATACAGGGTGTATGAGGTAAGACAAAAGCACACTTTCCAATGCTTTCAAAACAGTGGAGTAAATCTGCAAAGGAAAGCGAGATGGCTCATTTATCACTCACATCTCAGACTGTGAGACAGTCACAAACATACTTACAGTGTGGTGTAAGTATTACTCTTGACAAGACACCACTGAAGAAATGTTAGTACTGGTAGCGGGAAGAAATGGATCTGCTTTCCACCACTTTTCTGTTGAACACTGCTAAAAAACCTCACACACACTGTCATTAGTTCCTTTTGTGTGTTTACACTTGGTATAAAGATGTGTGCATGTGGAGGCCAGAGGTCAATCTGCATCATTCCTCAAGTCTACCTTGTTCTTGGAGATGGGGTCCCATGGGCCTGGAATCCACTGATTAGGCTAAGCTACCTAACTGGTGAGCTCTTATCTTTGCCTACCCAGCACTGGAATTATAATTGCATGCCACTGCATATGTTTTTAACATGGGTCCTCATGCTTGTATGTAAGCATTGTAGTGACCAAACTATCTTAGCCCGTGTGTCCTTGATTAATATGGTAAATGTTGTATGTTGTTAGTCTCGATATTGAAGAAGTAGTTGNCCTAAGTCTGCACACATAAGTAAGCAGCATATCTAAAATGAAGCCAGGTATAGTNTAATTCCCTCACCACATACAATTTATGTCCTTCCTGAGGAGCTTTCCTTTCCCTTGTCTGTTTGTTCTGCTGCCTGGCTCATTGTTCCTTACTGAACTTTCCATTGCTGAAGACTGTGAAGTCCCACTCCCTGCTTCACGTTCACACTGTGCTCAGGCAAATTTATTCTCCTGATTTCAGTTTCCACCTGCGTGATAAGACTTCCGTACATAAACTTGTAACCCACATCTCTCTTCCGAGTTAAGACTTCAACNTTCATGTAGCCGCTTAGTCACTGTTGTCCCCTCACATTCATGCCTGACTGAGTTCCTGATCTGTGCCATCCGTCCGTTCGTTCTTTGTTGGGTCCTGGACCTTGAGCTCCCTCTTCCCAAAGCTTATTGTCCCTGTCACAGGTCCCAGTACATCAGTTTTACTTGAGCTGTGTCTTTCTCCTTGCTGGGATAGCTACCACCATCCTAGACCGACCTACCAATGTCACGTTCTGCACTGCTGCGTTGGCAGCCAAATGAACCCCTTCATTTTCTTATCCCTAGTTCCTCATAAGTGCAATCAGTNTTGTTTTCCCCGACTTTGTATTTTAATTGATACATTAAATCGTGTGTATTTGTGGTATATAGCATGATGTTTGTGGCATATATAAGAATGATCTTTGGGCCAGTGAAATGGCTTGATGAGTAAAGTCACTTGCTGTCAAGCCTGATGACCTGGATGTGGTCCTCAGAACCCTTATGGCAGAAGGAAGAACCAGCTCTCACAAGTTGTCTTCTGGTCCCCATCTCCCTTCATGCACATAGTCCCCTCCACAAAATAAATAACTACATAAAGATGTAAAAAACAAGTTCCTGATTTTACCATTTCTCTGTTGAAACCCTCTTAGTGTCCTTTGCCTTTCATTAAGCTTTTAAGACATGCTTGTCAAATGAAGATGTGACAGATAGATATGTGGATACATTTTTGTTGTTTTGTTTTGTGCTGCTTAGATACAGGCCTTGTNCATATTAGGCAAATGCTCTCCTACTGAGTGAGTGAGTGTGTACCATTTTGAAAGACTCATTTTTATGTTTGTGGATGGTGCAAGCTTTTATGCCCTGATTAATGGTTTTGGTTTTGTTTGTTTGTTTGTTTGTTTTTCCGAGATAGGGTTTCTCTGTGTAGCTTGGCACCTTTCCTGGAACTCACTCGGTAGCCCAGGCTGGCCTCGAACTCACAGAGATCCGCCTGCCTCTGCCTCCCGAGTGCTGGGATTAAAGGCGTGCGCCACCGTAACCCAGCAATTAANAGTTTCTTGATGGAATTACACATATGCCTAGATGCAGTGGACTATTTCTCTACCAGAGTAATTGTTTTATGTTCAATGAAGTTTTGCTAGAAACATGAATTGTTAAGAACTCAATTACATCTATAATACATAATTCTGCATTTAACTTAAAANGAGATCTAACAGATTTGGGACTGTTTTGACCTTTTTTCTCTCTGTTCTTTCAGCTAATTGTAGAGATTTCTTCTGTGTCGTCAGAATCTTTAAACTACTGTGCCACAAGTGGATTGGTGACCCAGCTCCTGAGAGAGCTGACGGGTGAGGACGTGCTGGTCAGGTGTGTAGAGTCAGAGTTCTTAGAGGGAAATGCCCTTTTTTTGGAGGGCCAGGAAGCAGCTGTGGGACTTAGTGTGGTCTGTGCTGTTGGAGACTGTACACAGTTTGCAGTCTCAAGACTGCTGTTTATTTTTAGGAAGCATTTTAGGAAATTGCCCGTTATGTCACGATAATATATTAAGCGTGGCAAAGCCCTGTAAGATGTTTTAGCTGTTTTCATTACTCATATCCTCTGCCCCTGGGCAAGTGTGCTCCTTGATTAGTATGTTACAGGACTGTCACAGAAAGGAGTGGGTCTCCAATCAGGTCAGACCTCAGTTCTGAACTCCACAGTAACAAGTGATTTCAAATAAGTTAGGAAAATAGTGTTGTTCTTGTGTCCTCTTCTGAAAAGGNAGCCAGGAAATGGGTCTTTCAGGTGTGGTGAGGAAAATTAAATACAATTTAACCAGTGTGAACGCAGTTTTAAAATGCTCTTCATTTTTGTCCTTTTTGATTTAGAGCCACCTGTATAGAAATGGTGACATCACTAGCATATACCCATCATGGACGACAGTACCTTGCTCAGGAAGGAGTCATTGACCAGATATCTAATATAATTGTTGGAGCGGATTCAGACCCTTTCTCTGGCTTCTATTTGCCAGGTGAGAGCAGCTGAGTTACATGGGCTTCTGAAGGGCAGGGATTACCCTTCTTAGTACTGCTTCCTGTACTAGATGTCTGCAGCCGTCAATGGTACAGTGAAGGGATCATGGGTCACCATTGAATGATTCAGTAAATCCAAGCTCATCAATAGGATGCACCAGATTACTAAAGTGAAGGATGAAAAACATACCAGCAGGTACTAAAAATGCATTTGATAAAAATTCAACATCCTTTTAGCATGACAACTCNATTATTATAAAAGATAAATGCATTTTAGCACAGTACAGGCCCTGAGTGATGAATCTGTAGCTGATGGTGTGCTCAGGAGTAAGAAGTTGAAAGCCTTTCCTTTAAGAGCAGGAGCAGGTCTGTCTCTCACCACTTCTGTTCAGAGTGGTGTGGGAAATCCTAGAAATGTGGGGAAGGGAAAAAATAAAAGGCTTCTAAACCCAAGAGGAAGATAGGAAATTGTTCCTGTTTATAGGTGTGGGGCGGCATGATCTTACATGCACAATGCATCATAGACTCCCAANGGACTGTCACACCTAAGAAATTAATTCAGTGAAGTTGCAGGATCAACAGCAGCATACAAAACTAGTAGCCTCCTACGCTAACAATCAACTGTCCAAAGAGCGCTCAAGGAGATACTCCCATTGTGATAGCTTCTGAAAATACTTGGTGATTAGAACACCATCTTACTCCTGGAAAAACACACAGACTAATAAGACAGAATGGAGGGCTTGGGATAAATGCATGTATTTACAGTCATGCCCAAAACATACAGTGGAAAGGACATTTTCAATAATTGGTGCTAAAAGACAAAACTGGATATTTAAGTGAAGAATGAAATCAGACCCTCGTCTCAGGCCATAAAACTCAACCCAGTGTAATCAAGGACTAAAACGTAAGACATGAAACAAGCTGCTAGAAGATAAGGTAGTGGGGAAAGCCCCCGACTTTAGTCTGGGCCAAGATGTTTTTGGATATGCTTCTCAAAGCACAGGCAATAGAAGGAAAAATTAACATATAATTGTCAAACCAAAAGGCATCTGCTCACATGAGCNAACAATCACCAGAGTGAACATGCAGTCTGGGATTAGAGGACTATCTGCAAACTAGGGAAGAGTCGGTGTGCAGAATGTAAGGGACACAAACNAGTTGGTAGCAAGAAAAACCAGTTGAAAATCAGCAAAGGAACTGGNTGGTGGGGGCTCATGCTTTTAATCCCAGCACTTGGGAGGCAGAGGCAGGTGGATCTATGAGTTCAAGGCCAGCCTGGGCTACAGAGTGAGTTCCAGGACAGCCAGGGCTACACAGAGAAACCCTGACTCAGAAAACAAAAACTAAACAAACAAAAATCAGTGAAGGACCTGGATCAACATTACTCAGAAGAATCCGATCTGCCCAGTAGGTATGTGGAAAGATGGTCAGCAGTGCTGCTTATCAGGGACAAGCAAATTTAAACCACTGAGGAGAATCACTTCACTTCATGCCTATTAGAATGACTTGGGGAGGTGCNGGGGTGGAACAGAGGGAACCGTGGACATTAGTGGTGGGAGTGTAAATTAGTACAGTCATGGGAACTGGAAAGTCTAAGGTAAGATAGAATTGGATTTGGGTCCCTTTTGGGTATATAGACAGGAATGAAACCAGTGTGCTGAAGCCATCCATGCTTCCGTGCTCATTGTGGCATTTTCAATGGGCAAGATACGGGATTGCCTTGACGCCTGTCAAGGATGTGCAGATAATATGGACTGTATATAAATCAGAATGCTACGCAGCCTCAAAAATAAAGAAATTGTCGTTTGCACTCTGGTTGAACCTATCTTATTTACATGTATAATCTAAGAAATGTTGAACTCAGAAATAGGTTAATGATTACAGGAACTAGGGCATGTTTGCCTAGCTGTTAGCTAGAACATTCAGAATACCAGAGACAAGTACAAAGTGAAGACTGTTAACAAAAATTCTGTCCTTAAATTTTGCTAAGAATAGATTTCAATTGTTTTCACCACACACACAAAAAAATTTTAAATAATATTGTTAATTTGCCCACTATACAGTGTAAATATATTTCCACATATGATATACAGGTTTTTGTTAGTTTAAAAAGTTGATTAAAAAAAAAAAAGACACTCAGATCCCCTTAATGAGGTGGAATCTGTTGCCCCGAGGGTGATTGCACCATTGACTGATGTTATGGGAACATGGGTGCTCTCTAGAGCATTAGATGGTTTTCTTTAAAAGTTCAGTGAGACAAACATAAATCAAAATACCAGTAATGACATTTACTGTGTGTATCAGATCCCTGCAATCTGAGGTGAGATGATAGAGGGATTCGCTCCACCCATTTCATTCCAGGACAAGTTGATCAGACTGTTGAACACTTGTAGTAGCTGGAGGTTTATGCCCCTTGACGTGGTATGCTGTATTTTATTAGTGAATGCACCTGCGTAACAGTTTCTTCCAATAGTGTCTTCAAGCTTGCCTTCCTGTTGTGTCCATTGGTGTGCACATGCTCTCTCCCTCCTCCATCCTCCCCTCTTCTCCTTCTCCCCCTCCCATGACTCTCCTCCCTCTCCCCTCTATTTCCTTCTCTCCCTCCCTCCCTGACTATAACTCACTGGATAGACCAGTCTGGCTTCAAATTCACAGATGCTCCTCTGCCTTTGCCTCCCAAGCTCCAGTGACATCTTGGGGTTTCTGTCATCTCAGAATCGTGCATCTCATTGGTCTTTCACTCTCCTTACTGGCTCTGCTCTGTAGGCAGCACAGTGCTTGGCTGTCTCCTCTTTCTGGCCTGCAGTTTATTAATATTCCTGTGGAAACATGGGCCCCCACTTTGTCCTGTCTTATCCCTTGCTAAAGTATACTTTTTATAAATATATTTAGGATTTGTGAAGTTTTTTGGAAACCTGGCTGTCATGGATAGTCCTCAACAGATCTGTGAGCGCTACCCTGTCTTTCTGGAGAAAGTGTTTGAAATGGCAGACTGTCAGGACCCCACCATGATTGGTGTAGCTGTGGACACAGTTGGAATCCTGGGATCCAGTGTTGAAGGGAAGCAGGTTTTACAGAAGACAGGTTGGTATGACTTACCTTGCCTTTGTATGCTGTGTTTTCATTTCTGGCCGGAATGCAGGGTGCGGGTCCATCTGCTGGAGGGATAACTGTTGTAGGGACTGCTTGTATGGGTGACAGTCTTTAACCTTGCTGTGGACTCCTCTCTCAGTCTCCTGATTACAACTGAAAAGCTGTGGCTTTTACNCCTGGCTATATTTAGGTTCCTTCACACAACGGGGACCAAAGAGTGTTTACTGTTACCATCTTCCTTGACTGCTTTTTATGGCGTAGCTCATGTCCCAGTTCCATCTGCTGAATTTCATTCACGTCACTTCTCTAGGCCTCACTGCCCTCACTTATCACAACAGCACAGCAGCAGCAGCTTCCGGGTTTTGAGTATTTCAGAAGCACAGAAAGACAGGAGAGAAAATTTTGCGTCAAGAGTTTATNTTAAGAAAGATACATGTATGGTATATCCTTGATTTGATATTGAATTGCACAACAAATTCTAATACAGAAAACACAGCACTATTTTAACGCACTTGTGAAGTACACTTTGAAAATTGATGCACTGCACACCACAGCCCCNGCAGTGTTGATGTGATTTCTAAGTGCCTTCACTGTGGCATCCGCTTCTCAGTCCTGCACAGAGCAGCCGTTGTCCGTCACAGATACAGTAGCAGAAATGCAGGAGTTGAGAGACTCCTGAGCTTGTGCAGGCTGGGGCCCTTGATCCAGTCCTATTCACAATGCCCACCCTGCCATTNGAATAGAATGGTGTGTTTTGGGTCTGTCACGTGGTCTCTGAACACATCCCTCTTTTTGTGTTTTCGGTTGATAATCACAATGTGTGGAAGTATAAATTGCCTTTTTCACTTCACACCTATTAGGATAGACATTAATTTTTTTTAATTAAAAAGTATAACAAGTATTCAGATACTGAAAAGCTCCTGTGTTTTCTGATCAGACTGTGAGATGGTACGGTTGCTATGGAGAACAGTATGGAAGCTCCACAGGAAATCAAACAGAGTTAGCATATGAGCCAGCAGCTCCACTCGTAGATAGAAACTAAACAATATGGAAAGCACAGGCTGAAGCAGATGTCTGTCTACTCCTGTTCATAGCAGCAGGAGTCTACTCAACAACTGGAAGCCAGTGTGCATTGCTGGATAAATGAATGTATTACATTTGATGGACTCTTACTTTGTAAAAGTATGCAATTGTGACACAAGCTGTAGCCCAGAGGAAGTTTGAAGGCATTATGCCAAGAGAAGAGAGCCAGACATGGAAGATGGATACTGCATGATTTCACAGGCAAGATTACAGTAAGCACATAGGGAGNTCAAGTTCACAGAAACAGAAAGTGGAGCGTGGATACCAGGGCAGGAGAGAAGGGAGGATGGGTACAGAGTCTCAGTTTGGGTTGTTGAAGACATTCTGGAGATGGAGATGGTTGCATGTAGGCTGATGTTTCTCCGTTCNTGCTCTGCCCCGAGGTCCAGACGAATCTCTCCCATCTGAGGCCCCACAGCCGTTTATAAAATAATTATCCAGAGGCTTATACTAATTATAAACTTGAGCCTATGGCTCAAGCTTCTTGCTGTCTATCTCTCATAACTTTACTCAACCCATTTCTATTCATCTGTGTGTTGCCACATGGCCANGGCATTACTGGTCTGCTGATATCTTGTTGCTCCTTTAGCAGCATGCTCTCGTCTCCTCCGACTCCACCCTTCTTTGTCTCATCTTCAGTTGTAATGTACCACCTAGCGTTATCCTGCTCTGCCATAGGCCAATACGGCTTTATCTATTATCCAGTGGGAGGCACACATAATCACAGCCTACAGAAAGACATATCCCATAGCAGCTGCACAGCATCTTAGTGTGATTAGTGTGTTTAAGATGGTTAAAATAGTAGGTTTTACGTTTGTGTCACCATTATCCTTCACAGGAACCCGCTTTGAACGCCTCCTCATGAGAATAGGCTATCAAGCAAAGAATGCTTCCACAGAGCTAAAAACTAGATGTTTGGATGCAGTTTCTTCTCTTCTGTATTTATCAGTAAGTAGATGGAGAAATTATTGAGGGGTGGTAGGGTATGTTTGGGGAGGATGAGTCAACTCGGGAGGGAGGCAGGAGAATCTCTGAGCTCCAGGCCAGCCTGGACTACAGAGTGAGTTCCAGGACAGCCAGGGCTACACAGAGAAACACTGTCTCAAAAAACAAAAAGATGATAACCTTCACTATGTGACTATTTACATGATAACATTTTAGGGATATTTTTAATTCTTTGAGAGATTCATACATACATACATATGTTTTGATTGTATCCACTCCTCTTCAGAGTCCCTTCCATGTTCCTCCAGTGCCCTCCTCCCAACTTCATGTCTGTCTGCTTGCTTTCTTTCATAACCACTGAGTACAGTTAGTGCTGCCCATGTGCACTGCATGTGTGCAATGCCTTCAGTCCAGGAGAGGGCATCAGATCCCCTGGAACTGGAGTTAAAAGTAATTGTGAGCCTCCGTGTGGGTGCTGGGAATCAAACCAGGGTCTTCAGAAAGAGCATTCGGTGCTCTTAACCTCCAAGTTATCTCTCCAGCCCCCAGCTATGGCCTTTTGACAAGATTTGCAGCACCGAGCATGAATTCTTTCTTGTGGAGCAGATACAGGCAAGGGTGGTTATCCTCCTAACAGCCAGTGCACTCTGCACCGTGGGCACAGCTTCATTGAAGGTCAAGTTGTAGCATTCAGGGGCCAGCAGTGGGGCAGAACACTGATGTCTCTTCTCTCTGGAAGCCTGCATNGCGCTTTTTGGTGCCATGGAAGCTAGCCAGCTGAGACGAAGTTTCCTAGTCATTGATTTCTCTGTGTCTTGAAACAAAGTCTGGGTGTCTTCAGTAATAGTGTTACCATTTAGTTATGGTGGGCAACCAAGAGCAATGGGCATAGCCTGTTTTAATTGGGGGGGGCTCTCTGGGACCTCCCAGTTAACTTGTAGAGAATCACTGNGGTTTTCATTTAATAACCCATTTCTTCTGGGAACAGCATTGTCCACTCATGCAGGATACCACCATTCAAATTCCCTTGATGGGGGGCGGGGCAGGGTTTTGAGCTGCTGCTTTAGTTTTGGTTAGCTTACCCATAACCCCCTCCTTGCCTCTTAAATTTTATTTATTACTGTGTATGAGAGAAGAAGGGATGGGGAGAGGTGTGTATGTGTGGGCACACATGCCACAGTATACATGTGGAGGTCAGAGGACAACTTTGCAAAGTCAGTTCTTTCTTCCTACTTTTACATAAAATCCAGGGAGCCTACACAGGAAGTGCTTTTACCCACTGAGCCATCTCAACAGCTGATTACTAACACTTTAAATAATAGTGTTATTTATTTAAATAACAATTATTTAAATAATTATAAAAAGTTATTTAAATAATAGAACTAAAGAGCCTGGAGATAATTTCATCCCCTCCAACAAAAATGGGAACTTTCTGGGCTGGATTTGGGGATGAGTTCTCCAAGAGTAGCTCACTGGTGCCATTTACACAGGGCTCTCTGTGCTGTAGTTGCTAGCCTTTCTCCTGGTGTGCTAACCTTGTCATGAGCATTTTCCTTTCTGTCTCAGCCTGAGCAGCAGACTGATGACTTCCTGAGGATGGCGGAATCCTGGTTTTCTTCTTTATCTCGAGACTCCCTGGAGCTCTTTCGTGGCATCAGTAACCAGCCTTTCCCTGAACTACACTGCGCTGCCTTGAAAGTGTTCACAGTAGGTATTCTCTTCTCCACAGGTCCTTATGTGACTGCCAGCACNACACAGAGCACTCAGAAGGAGCTAGCCACTATGTATGCACAGCAGTTCCTGCCCCTGACACTGCAGTGGCCAGTGAGGGAGACACTTGTGTACAGATTGCCAGTAAAAAGTATCTGATGCTGTTTCAGGTTGAACAAGCTACTGTTGGGTCAGANTAATCCCAGCTCCTCAACTTTGTCCTCAGCCTCGCCCTTGTCTNTTTCCTGAGCTGGCACTTAGTGCTCAGGTGGTGCCAATTGGCCGCTTTCTTATCTCCGACCTTTACTGTGCTTTCTGACCTCAAGANTCTCTAATGTTGCTTATTTATTCAAGAAGTAGCTTCAGCACACTTTGCCTGAGTATACAGTGGAGTCAGTGATAATGGTTCTCATATTGATATATTCATTCAAAAAACATTGAGTTTTCCTTAACCTGCTAGATCTTGAGCCTTTTCTGAAACTTCCAGTCTGTGGAGGGAGCCAGACCATAAATATAGTTAAAAAGTTGGTTATAAAATTAGAGCTAAGGTGTGGGTTACACCTGTGCATGCTTTATTTTTATGTTGAAATGTTTATTATTCCTTCCCCTGTTTACCTTAGCAGTGTACCAGTTGTCCTGGCTAAGTGTCATCACATTAGTGGTCTTATCACAGGATCCAGGATACACAATAGGCCATGCTGAGAAGGGATGAGAGAGGAAGACTTCCTAAAGCATATCTTAAGGAACACAGGCGTTCCTGTTGTCTTCAAGGCTGCCAGTTTAGGTCTAAAACAGTAAGACTTTTAAAAGTGCTTCAGGATGCTTCCCCTGGGAAATAGCCATCTGCATTGATGTCTCCTGACCTTAGTTCTTGCTCTTCTGACCCTGATTTGGTCAGGGTGGGTGGCTGGTGCTGCCGAACTGAGGAGGAAACGAGGCTGTAAACATACTGAATGTAGTAATGAGCTTTTGATAAATGTGTAGGTTGCTGACTCATTTTAAAATTTGAGAAAGACTGAAAAATAGAACATTTCGAATCACAAAGTGTTGCCTTAGTTTTAGCAGTGACTCAGTTGGAGCGCACTGTTTCCAGAGTGCTTGATGTTTACCTCTGCCCAATCCCATTCAGGATCCTCTTTCCTAAATCTGTCAGGGATGCAAGGTTTACAGGCCAGTGCTGATGCTTCTACCACATGCAGTGCAGATCACACTATTCTTAGACTTTAGTTTTAAAATGAGNCTGGTTTAAAAGAGGCCTTTAGAAAGGCGGCATTCCATTGGCTAGTCAAAATGTGTCATTCTCCTGCAAGTAAAGATTTAGATACAGTGTTACAAATGATGCTAAAGTGAACATTCCCCAAAAGGATTCTCTTGTATACAAGTTTTAAGAGTGACCCTGCTGGGCAGTGGTGGCACACACCTTTAATCCCTGCACTCAGGAGGCAGAGGCAAGCAGATCTCTCTGAGTTCAAGGCCAGCCTGTTCTACAGAGTGAGTTCCAGGACAGCCAGGACTACATAGAGAACCCCATCTCAAGAGTGTCCCTGAAGCAACATTGTCTTCTCTGGTTTTGCTCTTTGTTTTTGTACCATTTTTTAGTGTTATCCAGAAATTGGATCTGTGTCAGTGTTTCTCAACCTGTAGGTCTACCTCTTTGACAAATCTCTATCTCCAGAAATGTTTACATTATGATTCATAACAGTAGCAAAATTACAGTTATGAAGTAACAACATAATAACTTTATGGTTGGGGGTCACCACAACATGAGGAACTGTATTNAAGGGTCGCAGTGTTGGGAAGGGTGAGAACCACTAATCTGTGTCTTTCATGTGGTAGATTTACTTAAGCCGTTAGGTGTTCCTCTTAAATCATTAAGTCTTAAGTTTTTATTGCAATGAGCCCTAGTTTACTTAACCAGACCCATTATTAGACATTTAAAGCTTTCTCATTGTGATGAACATCTTTGTATATAAAATTTAAGATTTAAATTTAAAATTTCAGTATATAACATTACTTAAAATGTTTCTCAGGAATTTATTTACTTGGACAAAGGGTGATGCTGCCATGTGTATTTATTTCTAAGTATTTGTGTTGTTCCNCTCATGGACACCTTCTTAAGGCCTAGGTGAATTGTATTCTCTTTCTGCCTTTAATTTCAGGCTATTGCCAACCAGCCCTGGGCTCAGAAACTTATGTTTAACAGCCCAGGTTTTGTAGAATTTGTGATGGACCGGTCTGTGGAACATGACAAAGCTTCAAAGGATGCCAAATATGAACTGGTAAAAGCACTTGCCAATTCCAAGACAGTTGCAGAAATATTTGGGAACTCAAATTATTTGAGACTCAGAACCTACCTAAGTGAAGGTCCCTACTATGTGAAACCTGTTGCCACGACAGCAGTAGAAGGAGCAGACTGATTGCTTTCAGTAACGACAGAAGACCATGTTTTGACCAGAATTTCTCAAGGCATATGATTCCATCCATGTTTCAGAGAGCAGGGGCTTCCCTCTATCATGGAGTGTCTGGTGCAGCCTTCCATCAGCAGTGCTGTTCCTACTTAAATGGACCAGGCACTTGCCCTACGGATGTGTATAAGAGACAGGGCTTCCCTCTATCATGGAGTGTCTGGTGCAGCCTTCCATCAGCAGTGCTGTTCCTACTTAAATGGACCAGGCACTTGCCCTACGGTGAAAGCAGCGGCATGACTGTGGGAGCACTAGTGCTTTTCCCGGTCCTCTGGCTGCCAGTCTCTGCAAGGTCAAAGGTTGTTCTCCCAGAAAGTTCCCATGGGCACACTCATGACCTCACTTAAAACTAAAATGAAGCCAAAATGACTCCCAATTTCTTTTCACCACTTTTCTTTTTCCTTACCTGGTTCCACCTCAGAATCTTGGGTAGTCCCTGAAAAATAAGTCATTTGGAATCATCGAATTGTATTATTTGTGTATAAGGAATAAATGGTTTTAATAAGATTTCTTGGCTGCTTTTCCTTTGAAAATGAAAAGCTCTAAAAATTGTTTGGGATTGGTACTTTTGCTGTTTGTCGATTTTACCATGTTGTGTCACAGGGGAGGGAGGGAGATAAGCCTTAACCAGAACGTTCTTAACTGTCGTCTTACTGGTGGGGCGTCATTGTGAAGGGTTTGGGGTGATTTCTCTCATCCATGAGAGTCGGGATGGAGAAGACTGCGTACAAATGAGATGCTGTCTCATTGGCTTCCAGACGGTTCTCCTTTCCCGTTTTCCAGTGTTATTCTCTCTAAACAGTAAAGCTCTCTACACACAAAAATCAGTTGTTCAGAGGTTTCTGCATCAGCTTGGCAGTGACCTATTTAGAACCAGGAAGTGTTTCTTTTAGGCTGTGGTGAGGTTGATGAGTCATCCTTTCCTGTGACATGATTCTCAAGTGACTGGAATCCTGGTCTATTGCATCATTTCTCTTCTGGTGTCTGTTTACTTTTTCCATACTGACCATTTCTCTACTGCCAACATCACAAATTAGGACACAGTCAGATATTTCCTGGCATGAAATACTCAAAGTGATTTTTGCTTTGATGACATTCATGATGTTGGGTTTTTTCCCTTAACTTTTCTATTGTTGTTTTCTCTTTTTTTTTGAGACAGGGTTTCTCTGTGTAGCTTTGGAGCCTGTCCTGGAACTCACTCTGTAGACCAGGCTGGCCTCGAACTCAGAGATCCACCTGCCTCTGCCTCCCAAGTGTTGGGATTAAAGGCGTGCGCCACCACCACCCCACCTCCTTTAACTTTTGCTTGCAGTAAAAAATATACACATGTATATCATATGGTGAAAATATAACCGTTATAAGTGTACTTTTTATTGGCTTTTTATATGTGCAGATGTCATACAGTGATTACTGATATCCAGCTGTTTACCTATAAAACTAAATGTCATACCCATTAAATTGTAACTCCCCCTGTATGGCCTGTATACTCATTCTGCTTTTTTGTTTGTTTGTTTTTGAGACAGGGTTTCTCTGTGTAGTCCTGACTGTCCTGCAGGCTGGCCTAGAAATCAGAGATCCACCTGCCTTTGCCTCCTGATTGTGCCACCACCACCTGGTTCTCATTCTCATTTGTTGTGCTTTTTTTTTTTTCAGATTTATAATAAGAGCTATAAGTTGTTATTTTGCATTAAACAAGCAAGTATGTGTGTGAGTGAGTGAGTTGAGTGTGACTTTTCGAAAACTAAAACATCCTGGAGAAGGCTCAAGGACAAAACACCAACAAAATGACCAGGTATAAAGACAGCACAGACATGCNTGTCTTGCCTCTGAGGAGTGACCAATAGCCGTTTCTGCCAATGAACCCTAAAAAGAGCGTCAAAGCAGTACAGTTTCTCCACTGTACCTACAGAAACAGCTGCTATGCTGTTGAAGTTCTNGGGGGGAAAAGTTGCCTTGTCTCTCACACCTTTACAAACTGGTCCACACTCCCAGTGCCAGCACCTGAGACCACATCAGCAGCCACCACCAGTGAGCAGCCTTGTACCCCATATTGCTGAGAAATGCTGTGTATGTCCACATTCTTGATCCTAATTCCAAGGTTTCACAGCCCCAAGCTTAGAAAACGAGCTAGAGTATATACCATGGTNGGGTAAGCAGCAAGTCTGTTCTCAAGCTTTTCCACACTGCTCCATGCTCACACAGCACGGCGAACAATTTCCCAGTCGCATTGTTACAGGTCTCTNTCCCATGATAGTAAGCTGTCGAGGAAACACTCCATCTCCTGCCCCACTGCTGCTGCATCTTGTCCCTGTTTGGAACCCACGCCCAGCACAACAGCTGTGAGTGACTCCAGTTACTGAGCTGCACAGTGCCTTGCCCCTCAAGAAATAGACACATCTAATGAAGAAGCGATTTCCCATAGGCCTACACCAGTGTGTTGCCCTGACCCCAGGGCACTGAGCTTTCATCCAGAGGAGTGACCTTGGTGCTTGAACTTTCATGATGCCCCTTCCCGAGGGAACATCCTTGGCTGGGGAATGAAGTCAATGCTGCACTGCTTCCCTCCCAGGAGTCCATGCCACAACTGTGCCCCACCATTCCCAGAACATGGCTGCCATTGCAGCCGCAATCACAGAGGCCTGCATCACTGCTGTGTGGGAACACTGCAAGATGTGCATCACTACTAAGCAGCATGCTTTATGNCGATGCAACAGTAGCCACAGCCCCTTTTGACTTTGGAACCCAAATTGCAACTGTGCCCCACTATTTAGGATCTGCACTTGTGTAACAGTGTACTCCGAGGTTGAAATCTTCCATCTTACAAGGAGGCTCTCTTGAGCAGGGAAAAACAACTCAAAATAGTTTCAGGAACTTACTGAAACTGACCAGATTCACTAGACCCCCTCACTCCTAGAGTAAGCAATAAAGCTGAGAGTCCCTCAGACAAGCCAAGCTGCAAAGAAGACAGACAGCCGCCTGGAAGAGGTTTATAGCACAACTGAGTCACTTGGAAAGGACACTCGCCAACCTGTGAGCTGTCAGTGTGTACAGTATGCTCCAGGTTCCCAGCTTTTGTGAGCTGGGGTGGGCCTTGGTGGTGCAGCTGTGAGTGATTTCTGCTCCTGTATGTAACCCCTCACCCACATTCCTGTAAGTAACCTCAATGAAACTCACTGGTTCACCAAGCTGCACTTTGGTAGTGTCTGTACTTTAGTCTGTTGTGGCCCCCTATTTGGGGTGAGAATTTGTGTGTGTTGTGTCTCCCCAGGAAAAGTTTTGTCACACAACGCCTCTGAAACACATTCCTCCCTGGACCCATGCCAGTGCTGGGATGATGCTCCGCACCAGATTCACAGTAGTATCTTTGTCCCTTGGGTCTGAGCTGCTGGGGAAGGCCCTAGAATTATAGCCCCTTGGTTTGATGGGAAAGCTGTGTGCACTCATGCTAAGAGTGAACCTGTTTGCATGTCACAGGTGCCTCAGTTGTTCAGTGGGACAGTGAGCCCAGGAACACAGTNTAGTCAGACTCNGCACCATCAGGGATCCTCTCAGGTAAGTCAGTCCTGTGAAAACTTAGAACAGGACTGACCCCTGGGTCCTTATCACCAAGAGCCCTAAAATCTGTGTTGCCACAGAAACATAGACCCTAGGCCACTGAAGCATCCATAGTCATTGGTGACATTGACTGCAGCTGTACAGGAGCAGCACCGTTAGGACCACAAGGAACCAGAACAACCTAGGATCCAAGTGCCGGTGAGGCTTTCTATAAAACTGGAGAAATGACTGTTCTACCAGATGTGCAAATATCAAAAGAGACATGAAATGTGGTGGTTTAAATAGGAATGGCCCCCACAGGCTCAAATATTTGAATGTTTGGTCAGGAGAGGCACAATTCGGAGGTGTGGCCTTGTTGGAGGAAGTGTGTCACTGGGGGGTGGGCTTTGGGATTTCAGAAGCCCAAATAGGGCCCAGTCTACCACCCNTTCTGCTGTCTGCTGATCCGGGCTCCATCTCCAGCACCTTGTCTGCCTGCATGCCTCCCGCAATGACAACAATGAACTAAACCTCTGAACTGTAAGCCAGCCCCAGTTAAACGTCTTCCTTCATAAGAGTTGCAATGGTCATGGTCTCTCTTCACAGCAATAGAACACCAACTAAAACAGATACTATCAAAGGAATCCAGTAATCTTTACCAACTAACCCCACAGATGGAATTTGTGAAGTGCCTGATAAGGACATCAAAATAATGATTCCAAGAAAACTCAGATACAAGAGAACACAGGCCACTCAGTGAAACCAAGAAAGCATTCTTCATCTACATGAAACAAATCACACACACACACAATTTAATAGTCTTGGAGTTGAAGAATTCGATGAATAATAAACTGTAATTGAAATTTTAACAACAGACCAGCTCAAACAGAAGATTTTTGGGCTTCAAGATGGCTCAGCAGTTAAGAGAACTTTCTGCTCTTGAAGAGGACCTGAGTTTGGTTCCCAGCACTCATAACTGGTGGTTCACAACTGTTTGTGACTCCACAATGCCCTCTCTGGCTCTACAGGCACTGACACACAGACATGTAAATAAAAATTTTAAATTATTTTTTAAAAATTGAATCTTAAGTCTTTAGAAATAATGCAGAGTGGGGCAGGAGAAAAATGAGAGAGAGATGAAAAAGTCCTCTAGGATCAACATTCTCACATTATCAGATTGTCAAGGGGAGAAAAGATGGAGAAAGCCCAGAAATGTTGCTTAACATAATTCCAGGACATTTTCCAGCTCTTGGGAGCAGACTTCCAGAAAAAGAAAGAATCTGAATTCAAAGTCAGACCAGTGGGAAAATGTATGATCNGAGGAGAACAAGATACAACAAATGAGAGATTGGAGACAGTTTATGGGATTATAGGACTGTATCATGACACCAAGTCTTTGAATTATAGGAGGCCCTGTAGAGAATTAAAGTAGCCATCTTAGGAAACTACAAATTTGTGAAAGATATAAATGTCCAGATACTGGAGATATGGTGATGTACACCTGTTACCCTAGCTCTCAGAGGACTGAGGCAGGAGGATCACATTTTCAAGACCAACCTAGGCTATGTAGCAAAACCTCGCCCCTCCTGACCCCCCATAAATGTCCACATTGCTATCCAGTTATCCAGGTGGTCTACTTAATCTGTAGATTTGCATTTAGTCATATTGTTAGGAATAAAATCTGGTGATTCGTTTTCAAAGGTGCCTTGAGCCGGCTACAAATGAACAGAAAAGCTAGACCTCTGCTAATGCCTGCTAGTCTAGCTATTCCTCAAAGTCTGCTAAGCTAGATACACAAAGTAGAAGCTTCAAGTAGAAAATCACTAGTGCCCAAGCTTGCCCACAATGTCATGCTTCTAATAAGCTTTAAAAGAAGCAGGATGTAAAAGAGAGAGATGAACCCACATGTGGGTTTTGTTGAAAAGACAAATTTAAGCTGCAGAGGAAAGATATAACCCAGACGGCATGTAAGACGGCNCCCTCTTGATTATTCCAAAATGGAGGAAGGGTTAGGTGTTATCCACCTGNCTGCTGTTCTAGAATGACACCCAGCTTGGCAAGGACATAAAATAAAGTGTCACTTTTTGTATCTCTGAGTCTCTAGTGCTCTTATTTTGAAATGAGAATCATTGTTTCTCACATCTAAGAAATGTATCAAAATCTCAATGACATATCTCACCAAAATAGAAAACAGATTGTAAATCATGTGGATGCACAAAAGACCCTAACTAGTCACACCAATGTCAAACAAAAAGAACAAAGCTAGATGTGTCACACTACCTGACTTCAAAATACACTCCAAATCCACGGTGATCTGTAGTTGGTTGTTTTTACTCCTTTGGGAGCNTGCCACCCAGCTCCCAAATAAATCACACACGGGGGCTTATTCTTAATTATAAATGCCCAGCCTTAGTTTGGCTAATTTCATGCCAGCTTTTCTTAACTTTAAATTATCCTGGCTACCTTTTGCCTCTGGCTGGGCTTTTTCCTTTTCTTACTTCTGTAAATCTTACTTTCACTCTTACTCTGTGGCTGGCTGTGTAGCTGATGACCTCCTCCTTCTCTGGCTACTTCTCTTTTCCTCCAAGATTTCTCCTATATATTCTCTCTGCCTGCCAGCCCTGCCTACTCTTTCTCCTGCCTTGCTATTGGCCATTCAGCTCTTTAATAAGACCATCAGGTGTTTTAGACAGGCATAGTAACACAGCTTCACAGAGTTAAATAAATGCAACATAAACAAAAGTAAATAATATTCTACAACAGTGATCAGAACAGCATGGGACTGCCATAAAAAGACACACAGATCAGTAGAACAGAACCAAGTGCTCAGAAATAAATTTTAAAGTTTGTGATCCATAGCCAAGAAAAATCCCAAGAGCACAGTGCTAGAGTACATTGTCCCTGGTATATGGTGGTGGAAAAGCAATATCTACACCTGGAAGGATGAGGCTAGACCTTTAACCCACAGCACGCACTAAAATGATGTCAAAACAGAGTAAAGCCTTAAACATAGATTGGAAATGCCAAACTATCAGGAAAAAAAATGTAAGTGGAAAACTTGACGGTGCTGATTTGGGCAGAGGCGCTTTGATATGGCTCACACAGCACAGGCATAGACACAGATATGCAGATGAGACCATGTCAGAGTCAAAAGCTGCATGGCGATGGCAAGAATCAACATGATGAAATGACCTATAGAACAGGAGAAAAGATCCCCATCATCTAATAAGAGATGAATGATCAAAGTATGTAAGAAAAAAATTTTAATTAAAAATGGGGAAAATGTGTGGAATTCAGTAGCAAGAAACTGATTTTTGTTTTNTTTTGTTTTTCGAAACAGGATTTCACTGTGTAGCTCTGCCTGTCCTGGAACTCGATCTGTAGACCAGGCTGGCCTCAAACTCAGAGATCTGCCTGCTTCTGCCTCCCTAGTGCTGGGATTAAAGGCGTNTGTCACCACTACCTACCTAGCAAGAAACAATTCAAAACCAAGCAAACAAAACAAAACAAAAAAACGCTAAATTTGGTATTTCTCAAGAGAAGATGTGCAAATGGCCACCGGAGCTGGGTACAGTGATGCGATCTGGTAGTTCCGGCTACTCAGAGGCGGAGGTGGGTGGGCCCAGGAATTCAAGATCAGCCTGGGCAACCTAGCCTGACCCACCTCAAAAAACATCCACAAAAACAGAAGTCACAAATGGCCAAGGTAAGTGAAGAAATAGTTATCATTACTAACCATCAGGAAAATGCAAATTAGCTCTACAGTGAGAGATCACCTTCTACCTGTTAGATGGGCTAATGTACAAGACCAAAAACTAAGTGATGATGAGGACGTGGAGAAAAGGAGTCTTGCACATCACCNGAATGAATGTACATGGTACAGCCACCATGGAAAACAATGTGGCAGTTCCTCACAAATGAAAGTTAGGACTAGGGTCCAGAAACCTCCCTTTGAATATATTCCCAAGGGACATAAAATCAGGATATTTACAGTACTACAACCATTGCAACATTATAGGATGACTGAAGAGGCGTTGGAAATGGAGGAGTGAGGTGGTTTTTATTTTGTTTTTTAGTTGACTTTTGGGAGGGTTTCTTTTGGGGGAATGCTGCAGGGGTAAAGGGAGGATATGGAGGGATTGGGAAATAAGTGGGATTGGGGTGCATGATTGGAAATTCCCAAAGAATCAATAAAGAATTATGTTTTCTTAAAAAAAAAAGAACTATCATTTACGCCAAGAAGAGGACACCATGGTAAGTGAAATAGGCCAAGCACAAAAAACAAACGGCCACCTTTTCATTCACATTTGCAGTGTAAAAATGCCAAACTCAGTAAAGTGATGGTTTCTAGATTCAGAGGGTTGTTAGTCAAAGGACCAAACAATATCANCTTGATAGAAGTAAGTTCAGGAAATCTATTATACTTCACAATAATGATAGTTAATATAGACAGACAAACAGAGAAAGAGATATGAAAACTGCTGGAAGAATATATTTTTAAGTGTTTTTACCACAAAAAGTATGTAAGGAAACATCTGTTAAATAAATGGATTTAGGCATTCTAGAATGTACTATACCTATTTATTACTTGTATGGGCCAGTGAGATGGTTCAGTGGGTAAGGGTGATTACTGCCAAGTCTACTGATTTGAATTACATTCCTAGAACGCACATGTTGGAAGGGGAGAACTGACTCCTCTTGTTTTTTGTCCTTTGACCTCCATATAATGCCCTGTGACACACATATATATACACACATTTGCATGCACACACACACAATAAACAAATATAAAAATTTTAAAAATATGTAACACTCTCTTACACAATATATGTTATAATGAAATTTAATGTTCTCTCTCTCTCTTTTTTTTTCCCTCAAGACAGGGTTTCTCTGTGTAGCTTTGGAGCCTGTCCTAGAACTCACTCTGTAGACCAGGCTGGCCTTGAACTCACAGAGATCCGCCTGCCTTTGCCTCCTCATGCTAGGATTAAAGGCGTGAGCCACCACCGCCCGGTTAATGTTCTCTCTTTTCTGAAAGATTTTATTTTGAAAAGAATCACACCATACTAATCTAAATGTCTTAAAACATCAAAAACAAGATGTCAAGATTGAGTACGTCAGAGCACTAAAAACATTTTGTGGTTTTGCTAGGTATGAATTCAGATTGCTACATGACACAGGGACATAGAGTTGCTTTCTATAATGGGCCAACAGCAGTTTAAAAACAAGAGACTTAAAAGAAAAACAAGTGAATACTATTCACCAAAGTGCACAGCATTGCCTTGTACGGTCCCCACGTGAAAACGTCTAAAGCTGTCGAGGTATGTCAGAAGTTTGCAGGAAATGAGCCCATAGTAAGTCTCAAACAGTGAACACTCTTTCCCATCATTCATTTCTCTCCATGCCAGGGAAGTTTCAGCATCCGTGGCTTCTGAGGATGTAAAGATGAACTTGTAGCAACATCTGTTATACACAATGTGTCTTTCCCCAGAAAACCTTGAGCTATGGATGGGTATAAGGCCAACCAACTTAGCACAAATCCCTACAAATACATCAGCGGGTACCATTATAGGTGCTTTGTTCAAGACCACATACACCATCTGAGCCACATCTTGGGACATTATAAAGGCCTCACCACTGCAGTAGGCTGGGTAGTATTTTTCTGGGTACTCACTAAGAGGGACAAATCCTTGGCTGTGGGGGTCTCTGTTAGGTATATCCTGATGAATAACCCTCCCTACATAGATACCTTCCAGGTGTTCTTTTAGACTGAGGAGATAGTCTACCAAGCCTGGTAGATTGACAAACATTTCTTCGTCAACTTTGAGGATGAACAGGGCATTAGGACAGAAGGCCACAGCCCACTGAGTCATTGAGATGACCTTCAGGGTTTGGTTTTTCAGAACTGTCCAAGAAGATCCCTTCAATTATATCATTATTCTTCCGAGACTCTATGTCTATTTCTTCCTGGGTAGTTACCANAGCTGGCATTCCCAGAGCAAACAGTGTGAGAACTGGGTATCCTTGAACACTGGTCACACTCCCCCAGGTTTTCCTGATGAGCTCCCGTCTTGTTCCATTCCCTGGGCTACTGAAGATAAGAGAGAGGAGAAAGATGATCTTCCCATTGCATGCCTCTGGCTGGCTCACAACATAATATTTGGAAGGATTACTTCTTACAGATTCCACGTTCAGTTTTCTTGCCTTGTTCTTAATTTCAAGAATTTTTATATCGACATGAGGCAAAGACCGTAAAAAGTATTTTTCCATAAAGTCAGCTCCAAAGAGCAAGGCATGAAACAGTACGACATTAAATAGAATGAAACACCACTGGTGAGTCCGAAGTTTGCAGAATGTCACCTAAGTAAAAAACAGAGTTAGGTGTCTTCAAGCTTCATTTCCATCCCTGTTTATCCCACCCAGCAGTCCTGCAGGGGCTTCTCACAGTACTCAGCAGCACATTCGATCCAAGTATTGATTATTATAACCTCTCTTTAGATTGTTGTCTCCTGAGTCACAAGCATTATGTGTCTCTCTTCTTCAGTGTTTTCCAGACAGTGGCCACTGAGCACAGTGTTAGCTGTTTACTTCCTTGTTTGAGTGGAAGTTCATATATATATATTCATATATATATATTTATATATACATATATATGTATATATATATAATTACAAACTAGATACTATGTGAGACACTGGAGATACAGAGAAGCATCGGGCACAGATACTGATGACACATATCGAGTGACATCATTGTGATNAAAACTTACAGNGAACATACANACAGTTTTCTTGAGTGGAAGCACTTAGACCNGGGTTTCCTCTCTAATTACAAAAGTCAAGAATAGTTTTCTGTGAAGTGGTCGCTTTGGATGTCCACCATACTCTGGCTATTTACCAGACATTTACAGTTTAGAATAACTTTCAGTTTACTCTAATACTGAACTAGAGTCTGTTTTGACTGACTCTCCTGTCCCATCTGACATGCCTGTCAATGTGGGTAGATGCCTATTATCTGCAGAGAGCATTCTCTTCAATCAGTGAGGTGGGCCTGTGCCAAGCTTACTCCACCTCACCCGAAGGGAGAGACAGTGCCCATCTAGCAGGGAGCATGCAGAATTGGAACAGAGCTAGGGAACTTTAAAGAACCATGCTGTTACAGTGAGTTACCTCTTAGTGAGCACTTGCCGTGTGCCAGCAGCCACTGTGCTCGGCACTTTAGACTTACTACGTTTAGCCCTGGTAAAACCCCCTTCAGGTAGATTAACTTCCAAATTAAGCCGAGTATCTGAGAGGTTTAATAATTTGCTCAAGAGCACACTGTGGGTGAGGGATTGAGTTAGGCTCAGAATCTGAACTGGAATCTGTCAGTGTCTAAAGCTCACTTGGAACCACTGAGGAATTCTGACCCCTGCTTTTCCTTAGGCATGCCAATTGAATAGGAAAAACAAAACTTGCAGTTACAAACTGCACTACTTGCCTTTTTTCTCAGTGCTAACGATTTACATGCAGAATGACCTATTTCAATAGCTATCAAATGCTTCAGAGATGATCAGAAACTTACCTGCATGTTGTCTATGAGCAATTTCAGGGCTTTGCGAATGATTAAGATCTATGCCAAGTTATGTGCAACAGAAAGTCGAGAGAACGCAGCCTGTGAGCAATTGCAGTAAATTGAGGACTTTGAGCCTCAAACTTTAAGGATAAGGTTTCTTTCCGATCACCCTGAGCTTCTGTCCCAGAATACCTGCTGCCTGCATAGGACAGGACAGTGTATGCTTATCATGTTACAGCTAGTGAGAATCCAGAACAAAGGCAGAAAAGCAAACCTTCTCATGTGTTCACCCTGTGTGNCTCATGGAACAGACTCCTTGTCGTNGTGCTGAGCTCCAGGTAAAATACATGTGGAAGTTCAAAGAANCTTCACCTACATCACGTTTGCACAGCATCACCTCCCAAAGAGAAAAACAATGTGTGGGTGTCTCTCCAGAATAATGCCTAATCCCCGGTACATACACACGGTAAAACTGCTCTAAACAGTAAGGAGTACATGTGGTCCCGTGTTGTGTTTTTTTCTCCCCTACAGAAACATCATATAGTCAGTGTGTCTCATTAAGAAAGATTCTGAATTCCTGGTTTAAGCTATGTAAGATATTTGCTAAATCATAAGAAATACTGTTGGGGCCAGGCCGTGGTGGCACACGCCTTTAATCCCAGCACTCGGGAGGCAGAGGCAGGCAGGTGGATCTCTGTGAGTTCGAGGCCAGCCTGGACTACCGAGTGAGTTCCGGGAAAGGCGCAAAGCTGAGAAGAAACCCTGTCTCGAAAAAACCAAAAAAGAAAAAAAGAAAAAGAAAAAAAAAAGAAAGAAAGAAAGAGGGCTGGAGAGATGGCTCAGTGGTTAAGCACACTAGCTGTTCTTCCAGAGGTCCTGAGTTCAATTCCCAGCAACCATATGGTGGCTCACAACCATTCGTAGTGAGATCTGGTGCCCTCTTCTGGCCAGGAGGCATACATGCAAACAGAACACTGTATACATAATAAATAAATCTTTTTNANAAAAAAGAAAGAAAGAAAGAAAGAAAGAAAGAAAGAAAGAAAGAAAGAAAGAAAGAAAGAAAGAAAGAAAGAAATACTGTTGGATGGTGTTGGTGCATGGTGCACGCCTTTAATCCCAGCACTTGGGAGACAGAGGAAGGTGGATCTCTGAGTTTGAGGCCAACATGGTCTAGAGAGTGAGTTCCAGGACAGCCAGGGCTACACAGAGGAAGCCTGTCTAGAAAAATCAAGGAAAAGAAAAGAAATACACGCCACCATAAACTAGGTGAGGTAGTGTATGGCTTTAACCCCGGCACTCAGACCGGACACAAGCATCCTGCCTGAAGCTGCCCCGGGGCCCAGCTGCCTATCGTGGAGCCCAACAACTTGGCGGTGTTGGTGAGATTGCCCTACTGATCAACCTGGTCAGCTGAGATCCATTCGGGAGAGGACTCAGAAGCCAGCAGTCAGAGGAAACAAGATCAGCTGAGGAGTTGGCAAGCAAGCAGAGCTCGACCCAGAATGCAAGAGAAGGAGCTGTCCAGCCACCGAACTATGTTACCAGAGTCATAAGCCCACCCTACACCAACTAGGAACAGGTAAGGCCCCATCTCTGGATCAGCAGACCGAGTCTCTAGTACCTAGGGCCTGGGGGCATATTACGTGCCCTCCCCCTCCCAGCCATTGGAACCCCAGGGACNAGGCACACCCTGGTCCTTTCCCTGCCCCCTCACAAAGAAAACCATCCCATGCAATACCAACTACCACCGGGGCCATAAGTCCACCCTGCACTGATTGGGAGCAGCTGCTCCCTGAGACAGAACCCACTAACAATCAATTGGACTAAGCTGCTCCCTGAGAAACAGAACCCATCAGCACAGATTTGACCAAGAACTCCCGGTGGACCAAGACTATCAACTGGACCAAGAGAGACACCCTCAGACACAGACACAGCCTGCACCGAGGGGAGGAAGAGATGAGTAGACGCCAGTGCAAAAATACAGGCAACAACATAAAGACCTATATGACACCATCAGAACCTAATGGTTCTACATCAGCAAGACCTGAACATCCCAACGCAGAAGAAACAGAAGAAATCAATCCTAAAAATGACTTTAAGAAGATGATAGAGGCCCTTAAAGAGGAAATGAAAAATTCCCTTAAAGAAATGGATGAAAAGA
>LZPO01055092.1:300827-311197 GCA_001675575.1 Neotoma lepida | reverse complement strand
ATTGTAAGAGCTTCTTGCTCACCATGATTTCTCTCAGGAGAAAGCAAAAGTATTCAAACCAGCTGATAAATTGTTAATCCCACCACTCGAGAATAAGAGCACTACCGCCGTTGAAAGCCAAATTCGAAGCAAACTTTAATTAAATAATGGCCAGATGGGCTCTGGCAAGGTCCTACCTGGTTTCAAGCTCATCTGGTGCAGATGGGTCAAATAAACTTGTTTAGGGGAGTGAAAACATGTGGCTTGCTATCTTCCATAAACANTAGCCTCCAGCATTTCAGGAAGTATCTGTCCTTGGGCAGGGGGCTTGCAGATCAGAGGCATTTTTGTATCATGGATCCCTAAGACATAGTAATTAAAACCTAAAATGTAACTTTGTCTCTCACAAAGTAACTTAAGTGTTACAGAGAACAACCATCTCCGTGGTTCAGCAACGGCCTTTTGGGCACAGTGCATGTGCTTTGATTTACGCCTGCNCTTGGCTGCCTCATCCAACTCCCTTAGCCATGTGTTGTTTTCCACAGCACTTGCTTCTTTCCGCATGGTTTGCTTAGTTGTTTATGCTGTCTTCCTCCCACGACTAGATGTAGCCCTCACGCAGTTAGGATTTGTTCATGTGTGCCAGAACCATGTTTGGGATGTATCAAGTGTTAATGGGCTGTTTGAATTTAGATACATCCCAACTGGGAGCCTTAGTCCTCTCTTCCCGGTGAAAAATTTCCCCTGGCTTGGTGAACAAGGGTAGATGAGGAACATAAACACTCCGTGCAAATCTGGATAGCCGCCTTGAAACGAAGTTTTAGTCCAGGATCCCTAGGTCTAAGCGCAGACGGGCGGTCCCAGGTGTACTCTGTCCGCCCCTCTCGACAGCCTCAGCCACGTTTTCCCACCTTCCCGGTCAGCGGCGGCCGGAAGTACAGCCGCTTCCGCTTGGCGCTGGGCTCTGGGTGCCGGAGGGACGCGCGGAGATGACGTAAGCAGCACCGGAAGCCGCTCCCCTGTGAGGCTGCGGACCTAGGGCAGCGGCCGCGGGTCCAGGTCTGTATTCGCTATGGACCGGGCCGGGCTGGGCAGGGATCCTGGGTGCGGGCGGCGTTGCTGACCCGCGCCTCGGCCTGTCTTCTCCCTCTCCCCGCAGGCGCCATGGCTGCGGAGCGGACCCGGCCGCTGCGACGCTCTGGTGGCCCGAGCGCGCCTAATCGGTGTGAGCCCGGCGCGAGGTCCCGGGCCCCGGGGCGCTCGCTCAGGTCAGTGCCGCGCGGAACACGGCTCCGGGAGCAGGGGACCGAGGGAGTCACGAGCGGGCTGAGGGATTCGGAGTTCATTTTAGAGACAGGAAAATTAGATCTAAGAGTTCCTGCCTTGTGGTGCCTCAGTTTTCCTAGCTGCGAAATGAGTTAACGTTGATGCCCCAAGGCTACCAGTTTGATGAAAGATGAAGTGTGGACAGGTGGTTTGTAAAATACAGAACGTTGTAGAGCCTATAGGACGGCACCATGCTTGTGGGTATGCTTTGAAAACAGGTGTGTATTTGGGATACTGCTTTTTTTAAAAGGCCGAAATAACTATTCATACTACGTAGTAACAGTAACTGGCATTTATTGTAGGCTTATCGTGTGCCAGATACAGCGCAGAACTCTTTATCCTGTTTAATCCTCACAAACTCTTGTAGGTAAAACAGTACCAGGCTACAGTTTACAAGTGAGGAAATTTGCCTGAAATACGTGAGATGATTTGCTCATGGTTACCCAACAAGTGAAATTTCAGAGCTCATGTTTTATAAACATTATTTGAATTTTTCAAAGCTTTAAAAAAGTTAGTCTCCAAACTAAGGGCCAAGGGAGGCTGTGGACTCCAGTAGTCCCAGCATTCAGACAGCTGAGGCAGGAGATTTGTAACTTGAAGACCAGCCTAGGCTGCATAGCAAAAGCCTGTCTCAAAAGACAAACAAAAAAATAAAAACAATTTTCTAAATCCCACAGGCAACGAGAGGAAAAGATTTTTAAAATAGTATATTCAAATGGTTTTAAATACAAAATGATGTNTGGTTAAAAGGGACCCTATCCGTTTTTCTTGTCTTTCTAGATCTCTCTGGAAGTAACCTGTTTAATCAGTTTCCTGAATATTCACAAAATATTTTTATGTACACATGAGCCTCTGTGTGCACACATGCACATGTTTTTAAAGCATCTGAATCTTTTTTTCTTTTTGGTTTTTGAGACAGGGTCTCTCTACATAGCTCTGACTGTGCTGAAACTCACTATGTAGACCAGGCTGGCCTCGAATTCAGAGATACTCCTGCCTCTGTCTCNGACCGAGTACTGTGATTAAAGACGTGTGCCACCATGCCTGGCCTGCCTCTGTGCTTAACTGGTTATACTTGGTAGGAAAAGGAGGGCAAGGAGATAGCCTTTCCAANAACACAAATATCTGCCTTTTATTCTTTAAAATTTTAGTGTGTGCGCGAGTGTGTGCCTGTGTGAGTGTAGGCAAAGAACAACCTTATGGAGTCATTTCTCTCCTTCCAACTTTACATGGTGTCTTAATGTGGTTTTTATTGCTGTGAAGAGACACCATAACCATGACAACTCTTGTAAATAAAAACATTTAATTGAGGGGGCTCGATTACAGTTTCAGNGGTCAGTTCATTATCATGACGAGGAGCATGGCAGCATACAGGTAGACTGGTGCTGGAGTAGCTGAGAATGCAACAGCTTNGAGGCAACATGAAGTCAACTGACTGTCACACTGAGGGAAGCTTGAGCAAAAAAGACCTCAAAGCCCGCCCCCACAGTGACACACTTCCTCCAACAAAGCCACACTTCCTAATGGTGCCCCTCCTTTTGGGGGCCTTTTTCTTACAAGCCACTACCCATGGGTTTTGGGGATCAGGTCATTAGGCTTTACAGCAAGTACTTTTACCTTCTCATGGGCCTGAATCTTTTATTCCTTATCTGCACAGGCTGTGGCAGAGTAGACAGAGGGGAAACATAGACTTTGCACCCACAATGCTTTGCCTGTAAAACAAGGCAAGGGTGGAAGTTTTTGCCTTGGGAGGGTGGAGACTGGGTAATATTGAGCTGCTGCTTCCTATATAACTCTGGGAGAGCCTCACCACCTCTTGGGCCATAGATTCTTTGCTAGTAAAGGGCAGTAGTCCTTACATTTTCTATGAACCCTGCTAAAANCAAGTGTGATATTCACAGGCACTGCTTTAGTCATTAAGACCAACATAAATATGGTAATTGCTTAGAGGCATAGCCCAAACTCAGGCTCCCATCTCCCAATTTAGGAATGTTTTTCTCATACTACACATTTCCTCAGAGCTTGAGATTGTTTCTGTTAAGGGCTGGAGAACAAGTTAAACGTTTCCATTGAGAAGGGTGAGAGGAGCAGGATAGCGAGGGGTGTGCACAGAGAGAGTTGAGCACCTACAGTCAGTAACTGCCTTTCGTTATAAAATTAGACACCTGGTGAGTCCTTGAGTTTTTCTTCTAGGCATGAAGGAAACTGTGATAAGATTAAAGGACTGAAAATGATGTTAGGTTAGTAGGTCATGTCCATTCCAGCCTTAGCACTACACAAACGGGTCCTGCCAGGCATTATAGTAACGGAACTAAAGTTACTTGCTGGACATGTCTCTGCTTCATTTCTGATTCTCACACTGCTGAAGTGGGGACAGGAGCTCAGACATCAGTTGAGCATTCCCATGGTCACATAAAAAGTGGCTGGATCAGCTAAACTATGTGGCTGGTCTAGCTCTTTGATTTATCCCAGCTTGCCTCCATATCCAGCGGTCCTGGCTCTTTCTCACACTAATGGGAAACACCATTCTGGAGTTGGCTGTTCCACTGTTGGGAGGAATTGCTGTTGAATTGAAATTCCATTTCCTGAGGCTTCTGTTNTATGATATTTTGTTTGTGTTCTGATAAATAAAGCTTGTCTGGAGATCAGAGGGCAGAGCTAGCCACTAGTTAACCATAGAGGCCAGGCAGTGGCACACACCTTTAATCCCAGCACTTGGGAGGAGGAGGAAGGAAGATCAGGAGTTCAAGGCCACCCTGGGCCACACAAGATTGAACCAGTCTAAAAGAGAAACAGAGCCAGTTGGTGGTGGGGCAGGCCTTTAATCCCAGCACTAGGGAAGTGGAGACAGAAATATAAAACGGTTGGAAACAGGATCTCATGTGGGAGCCCATTTTCGGGTTCCTAATGGCTTTACCCTGCCACTAGGTCTGCATAGAGAGGATGATTGGACCACGGGCCTGAGTGCAGGTGCCTGAGATGGTCTGCACTTGGCTGTGCTGGGGGAGGTCTTTTGCTCCACCCCTTGGCATTCCTATAAATACCCTAGGGCAGAGACAGTCTGGGCCCCTTGGAATAGGTTCCAGGCCCTCTGGAGGCTATCCTGTATTTCCTATCTTTATCTCTCCACTCTACATCCTTCTATCTAATATTTCCTGCTACTCTCACTCTAGANAACTCTGGGGAACTGTGGGGTTGGTGGGTAGCCGCCCCACAGAATGGCACCATGAGCAGGAACTAAAGACAAATGAACAGGAACTGAGGACAAGGGAACAAGGACTAAAAGACAAAGGAACAGGGACTAAAGATAAAGGAAAATAATAATAGTAATATTTAATTTTATGCAGAGTTTTTGGTGAAAGTGTGAGTTAGGCCCTACCAGTTGAAAAGGGACATGTCCAGTGTTGAAATGGAATATAAATATTAAATAGGGCAGGGGGTTTTATCCTCAAGAGAAAAGTAAAATGAACTGGAAGTATGTCTGATGCTGCANCACAAAATTTCCTCTATAAAGATTTCTATCTTCTATCTCTCANTTTCTATCTGAAAAATAAGTATAAGGTATAATGTAGCAATATAATGCAGGAAAAACTTACAAGTGTAAGGTAGGACAGAAAAAATTATTTAAGATAAACAACTAGACAGAAAAACTTTGGTTTTCTGACTTTGGGGGCTATATATGCAAACTGGGGGAAAAAAATCTATCTTCTTTGAACTTTATGGGCAGAGAAAAGCTCTTTTTTTGAGCTTATCAGGTGGAAAAAAAGACTCCTATGGGAAGCTTTTGGTTCCAAGCGGCAGGAGAAAGTGATTCTCCCTGAGGCAAAAATATGGGGGTAAAAAGCCAAAAAGTTCAGAAGTTTTGGGAAAAGTTGGTCTTTCTCTGTCTTGGGAATGAACTTGATCTTTCTCTCTCTTGGAAAAAGAAAAACTTCGTAAAATCTTTCTAAAAAGCCTTAATCTTTCTCTCTCAAACAAAAAGCCCTCTTAAAAACTTAATCTCGCTCTCTAAAAAGCCTTTCAGAACTGTTTTTTCTGTAAAGGACAAAAGTAAGAATCACCTGGAGATATCAGTACGGGAAAGCATCTGTGATTAGCTCTAAGGGAAAACAGCAAACCTCTCTAAGTTCTGTCTTTCAAGCNAGAAAAATCCTCCCTGCAATGAGGGAGGCGGGGCTTGAGTTTCTAAAAACCTCTCTTGCAAAGCTTGATTTATGAACATAAACCTCACANACCCTGAAAACAGAAACAGACAAAAAGCCCCTACCTTCAGTAGCAGGGAAAGCTGCCACTGTGATGTTGGAACTGTTTCGGGGGCAGAGGGAATAAACTGAGACAAAACCGGGAACTGTTATGGGAGAGAAACTCTCTGAAGGAGCTGTGGGAAAGCTGTCTTAAATGCTTTTGTGTTACTGAGGCAAACACAAGCCCCGAGGGAAGTTGGTTTCAGAAATGCCCACCTCAATGTGTGATAACGAGGCAGGTGCGGTTCTGATCTGGGGCCGGTATCAGAGTAAGGAGAGACACCTGTTAAAGCCAGATAAGAGAGAACAGAAATTTCCTCATGTCCCATAGTTGACAATGCAAAACGCTTGATTCAAATCTCTGGTGCTGAAAGCAGAAACTTGACTTTTCAATAAGAAAGTGAGTCGGTAAAAAAGGGAACAGGAAGTTGACTCCCAGACCCGAAAAGAACTATGGGAAATGAAGTCCATAAGCTAGCTTGTAACAGTGAGCTGATGAAGAGAAATACTTTCTGGNAAAGGTAGTTTTTCCACTGAAGATGGTGACAGCGCCAGGAAAAACTTTTCAGCTCAAAAAGACATTCATAATAAACTTAAANTACAGCTTTTAAAAGACTAAGAAGGCGGAAAATCATCTAATAGGTTGTTGAATGTTAGTTCCAATGAAAAATTGAAAGGATTCGAAGCTTGGTGCTTCGCTGTTTTTGGCTGTTCTGAGAAAATACCTTATTTTCCCTAATAGCTGTGCATTTTCCCTAATAGCTGTGCAAGATTTTTTGCTAAGAGCTTTACGGTAGCAATCAAANCACTTTAAAATCCTTAAGAAAGCAAAGGAAAACAGTCTNTACAATATGAAGAAACTTATGGGAAATTAAAAAAGTTCTTTGCCTTTTGAACAAACAGCCTACAATGAATGATTCTTTTGAAGACAAGGAAACAGACATTCAAAAAGAAATGACTGCTTTAAAACTTAAAAAAAAATCTAGCTGTTTTACAAAATAGAATTGTTTCACCTGGAAGTTCTCTATAAGAAATCAATGCTAAATATCACATCTGCTGATAATAACATCAGAAGTTAAGAAGCTAATGAAGTGAAACATGCAAAGACATTTGTATTCTTGAATTCTTTGAATAGTAGCAGTTTTGGTGAAAATATTGGGCTAATAAGCTATCAAACATCAGCATTGATAAAGAACTCATGGCAAATACAGCATTAAAAGAAATTAATTAAGAAGAGGGAAAATTGTGTTAGAGTTTGGTGATGAATGTGGAACATTCCTCTGAATGTCAGCTTTAATGACACTCCTAGAAGAACTGGAGTGAAAAGCAGCTAAATCAATTTCCCTGCTATTGAGGTTCCATCTTGCAGGCTGGGGATAAGAGAATATGGAGACCTCCAGACTGCTGAGGAGTTTTGAAATGAAGTTCAGCAATGTTTTGGTACACAGGGAAACCTGCTGAAAGTTGCAGGTCTGGAACTCCACTCTAACTTAGACAATTGTCTTCTGCTGAATGGAAAATTTAACTGTTATGGAATGATTAGCTAAGCGATTCAGAAACAGAATATTCCTTACAAGGTTTTTCTTCTCTTTTCTTTCTCTTTGGATTTGCTGTAAACTGAGATAGATCTTAATAGAGTTGTTATAAAAGATCTGAAATGCATAAAGTACTCATTTACTTCTTATATTTCTTTCTTTAGGTATTTGCTAAGTTAGATACATGCTAATGGTAGCCCTATAGAGAGAGTGCTTAGATAAGTAAAGATGCCAGTCATAAATGTAAGTTTAAATAAGAAAAAATATAAGAAGTAAATGAGGAAATATGCTAGTTGTAAATGTAAGTTTAAATAAGACTAAAAGTATATTTGCTATAGTACTAGAGAGTTTCCTTAAGAAGTATAAATAAGTATATGTTAATAATGTTATATGTGAATTTGTAAAAACGTGTAAATGTTGAATGTGAGTTTGTGGAAAAGTGTAAATGTTGATTGTGAGTCTATGTTTAATGTATATGGTGAAGAAACCTGAGACACAGAAGGTAGTGTCCTAGCAGACTGCAAAGCTGGCAGTTTGGCTTGTTTCAAAAGCTCCAGAAGCTGCTAAGAAGCTAAGAATGGTGGATGCCAGAACCAGCACAACAAGGCATCTGCAGCTGAGATCCATTGGAAAATCAANGCAACACAGTAAAACCTGAACTAGCAGGAAAAACATTGCAGTTTAAAATGTTACTGTAACTAAAAATGTCTCTGGCTTCAGAGTGAAAGTTGCAGAGACACCTGTTTGAACTAAAATGGTTAACTGAAAAAAGTTTTTGGTTGTAAAATGTTTCTTCATATTTGGAAGGCTGGTACCAGAATTTATTATTTGAATTTTGGGACTTAAATGAAATAAACAATAGTGATTTCATTGCAATGGACAATTTTGAATTTACTTATGGTGATGACCTAGGAACTGTTTTCTGGGATTATTTGTGTTAAAATGGAACTGTTTAAATGAAGAAATTTATTTTTTCTACCTAGGCTCAAGATGCAATTTCGTGTATGCTTATATGCTTTATTAACTGTGGTGATTCATGAATTGTTTTGTGTTAAAAATGGAACTGCTTTTTGGAACTGTTTATGTAAAAATGAAATCACTTATGGAATTGCTGTTGTGTTATAAATGGAACTGTTTAAATGGAGAAATTTGGGTTTCCCAAAAAAATTATAAAGAAACAGGGGAAGTAATAATCCTTAGTCTATTTAAAAAAATATNTTCTTGTTATTTGAGTGGATTAATGTTATGTTCTGCTAATAAGAAATGCAAATGGGTTTACTAAGAAACTACTTTGGATGTTTTGCTAAAGGTTTTAAAGTGTTTATGGTTAGATGGAGACTATTGCTTTTAAACATGGATTTGAAGGAATTATAATTGTATAAGTTTGGGTTTTTTCTAATCAGGTTTGAGATTTTGTTTAAAAATATTCATAAAGCAAAAGGGGAGTTGTGAGTGAATTAATAAAGTTGAATGTNTATGTAGGATAGTAATGGTCGTGTTACTATGTTAACCTATTGATATTAATGCACCCTGGTTTGGTGAAGTTAAGAAAATACTTAAGTTGTGAGTACATCAGAAGTTTATTCTATGCTCTGTTGGCAAGAAATTCAAATGGTTCTAAGATTGAGAAAATTGTAACTATGTATGGCAACATTTATGTTAGTTCAAATGATTCTATTAAGAGTTTGCTTTAAGTTGTAAGATTGAGAAAACTGACTAACTGAATAGCAATATTTATGTTAATTCTTTAAGTTTGAAATTGCATTAAGAGAGTTTTGGTTTAGAAAGGGCTTGATGCAGCTAAGACTGCTGTAGTCCTTAGACCTATTCCAAAAAAGAAATGCCATCTTTATCATCCTCTACTCCCATACTGGGAGGTGTGACAGCTATGGAGACTGCTGTAAGCTCTTAATAAGGAATTGTTTTTTATATATAAAGGAAGGGGGACCTGTGGGAGCCCATTTTCGGGTTCCTAGTGGCTTTACCCTGCCACTAGGTCTGCATAGAGAGGATGATTGGACCACGGGCCTGAGTGCAGGTGTCTGGGATGGGCTGCACTTGGCTGTGCTGGGGGAAGGTCTTTTGCTCCACCCCTTGGCATTCCTATAAATACCCTAGGGCAGAGACAGTCTGGGCCCCTTGGAATAGGTTCCAGGCCCTCTGGAGGCTATCCTGTATTTCCTATCTTTATCTCTCCACTTTACATCCTTCTATCTAATATTTCCTGCTACTCTCATTCTAGAAAACTCTGGGGAATTGTGGGGTTGGTGGGTAGCCGCCCCACAATATCAGCAGTTCAGTCTGAGGATTCCTAGAGACAGGATCTTGCCCTTGTGGTCTGATCATTGGTAGAGGTAAGAAGTTTCTGGTGGCTGGCTGCTGTGCTTCTCTGATCTTTCAGCTTTTATCTGACTCTGGGTTTTTATTGTTCAGAACTAATTAGGATCATGAAACAGGCTTCCCTTGGGGAACCTTGTGCTGCCAGTACATGATACTATTATTCCTAAAGTCTCTGTGAACAAGTTCATTTTAGACCTGTGGCTTTAAGGAAGTTCCCTCCAAAATTAGTTGGTTCTTTAAAAGTTGGTGAGTTTTAGTAGTATGCTCTGAATAGTCAAATGATTTTAGACAGACTTTGTGGCACATATCTGTCATTCTGGTCCTCAGGGGGCAGGGGCTCAGTAAAAAAGTGAAAATCCAATGTTCAATAGCTCAGGTGCCCATGGAAATGAATGGCTTTATCTTGTTAATAATTATTCTTAAAAGTAGGATTTTCTGGATGTGTTACAGAGGAATTGTGCTAGGGATCAGACAGAGGAAGCCTCTTGAGATGAAATCATGTGAGCTGCTTATTCTGGTAGCAGATGAAGAACTGGATCTTTCATGTAAATGCGTGCATCCTTTAGTCCCCCACCTCTGACTCGAATAGTCTTCAGAAACCCNAGTTGTTAGGCTGGAGAAGACTGACTGAAACATTTCATTGCTTCTACTAACATGCGGCCTTATGTCTGAAATAGTCTTGCAAAATTAGGTACTGGGAACTTGGTTTTTGTTCACTTTCCTTGACAGAGTTGGAAGGCAGCTGACTTTATAGATCTAATCTAGGTAACATGAGGAAAGAAATTTATTTTCTTCCAGATTGAACTTTTTTTTTTCTAGACAGGGTTTCTCTGTGTAGCCTTGGCTACTGGAACTCACTCTGTAGACTTGAACTCACAGAGATCCACCTGCCTCTGCCTCCTGAGTGCTGGGAATTAAAGGTGTGCCTCACCACCGCCTAGCCAGA
>LZPO01055092.1:251910-263705 GCA_001675575.1 Neotoma lepida | reverse complement strand
AGAGAGAGAGAGAGACAGTTTCTCTGTGTTGCCCTGGCTGTCCTGGAACTCACTATGTAGACCAGGCTGGCATTGAAATCACAGAGATCTACCTGCCCCTGCCTCACCAGTGCTGGGATTAAAGGTGTGCATCACCATGCCTGGCTCTTAAAAAATATTTTTAATCTAGTTTTTAAGTTAGCCTGCAAAACAATGTGTTTCGGGGGCTGGAGAGATGGCTCAGCGGATAAGAGCACTGGCTGCTCTTCCAGAGGACCTGGGTTCAATTCCCAGCACCCACATGGCAGCTTGCAACTATCCGTAACTCCTGTTCTAGGGGATCTGACACCCTCATACAGACATACATGCAGGCAAAATGCCAATGTACATAAAATAAAAATAAATAATTTTTAGAAAACAATGTTTCATTATGGCATTTTCATATGTATGTGTCATACATTGTTCTGGTTTGTATCCCCTGCCTTATTGCCTTCCCCATGCCTGTTTTATCTGTAATAAAGACCTCTGACATTTGATATGTGCCCCTCCCTCATGAGACTCAGAGACAGATGGAAAATGTTAGCTAAAAAACTTGAGTAGTTGTGTCAAGGCTGGGGGTATGGCTTGAGTTAGACACCTAGCATTCGTGAGGCCCTGGATCTGAACCTATCACTGTGGGGGAGCAGGGAGAAAAGNAAAAGGCTGGATATAGTGGCTACTACTCCAGTACTGAAGAGACTTAGGCAGGAGGATTGTCCAGAGTTGGAAGTCAGCCTAGGCTACTAAAGATCTTGTATCAAAATAAAAGGGATTATCCCCTAAGTGTGGTGATCTTGCCACATTTGCCAGAAATTAGAAAATTCAACCTTAAAGGTTTGGTGGGGTTTGTTGTTGTTCCTTCCCAGTTTTGGGGGTCCAACCTAGGGCCTTGCTCATCCTGGGCAAGTGTTCTATCACTGAGCTCCTCCACAATCTAATAAAGGTTTGCGTGGGGCACAGCCAGATTTGTTGTGTTNTAGGAAGATGCCTGAAGATACCTTCCTCTCTTCTGCAGAGGGCGTCATGAAGCAGCTGCCAATCTTGGAGCCTGGAGACAAGCCCAGGAAAGCTACATGGTCTGTAAGGAAGGATTCAGACACACACAAGAACTCCAGTTTTTGTTTCATAGATATGTAGTTTACTAACATATTTGAGCATTGCCGCAAAGGGGTAGCAATGAAACTGTGGTAATTAGACTCAAACTGTCTGGGAAGGTCTTCAGAGGACAGATAATTATCACAGAGCAGCTGTTATTTTTATTAAAATCTGTTAACCAGGAGGAATAAAGCACTGGCCATCTGGCATCTTCACCTCCAACTCTTAGGTCCGTCCCTGAGCTGTGACTCATTCTTAAGGTTTCAGGGAGTTGAATTTGGATTATACTAGCTTCAGTGTCCATTGGCTGTTTGTTAAACCCTTCATTCAGCAACTCATACTGGCTAACATCGATGACTGCTCTACAGGCTCCGGAAGTCCAAAGGCAAATAGTCCCTCTGTTGTGAAGTTAGAGACAGAGCAAGTGATGGAGTTTGCCCTGCACTGAGGGGCTCACAGAAGGTTGCAGAGAGGTGCAGTGTTCCCACAGGACTCCAAGTGAGCCTCCACGCCCGCTTCCACAACCTACCTTGCTCCAGAGCCATCACCCATGTGCTGGAAATGTGCTCTAGGATAAAGCCGTCTAGAGAACTGGGAATGTAGCTTGTTTGGAGAGCTCTGCCTCACATATATAATACCATAGTTAGATCCTCAGCACTGAACAAGATAAAGCAGGCACCTTAAACGAGGTCCTGTGTAATCAGTCTGTTTCTGCCTGTCCATCCAATCTCAACTATCTTTACTTATTCTTTTGCTGTTTTGTTTGTTGTTGAGACAGACTCTCATAGCCCAGATTGGCTCCTAACTTTTAGCAATCCTTCTTTCTCAGCCTCCCAAGTGCAGGCATAGCCACCAAGATTGGCCTTGTTTTGTTTCAGGACAGGCTGTCTAGTACTCAGGTGGTACAGTCACTTGGAGTTCAAGACTAGCCTGGGCAATGGAGTAAAATGCTATCTAGAAAAAAAAAAAGACAAAAAGAACTTTTATATTAAAACTTTTCTTTGAAAAGCAACGAAAAAGATACTCATGAAGCTTTTTTTAAAGATTTATTTATTATGTATACAGTGTTCTACCTACATACCAGAAGAGGGCACCAGATCTCATTACAGATGGTTGGGAGCCACCACCATGTGGTTGCTGGGGATTAAACTCAGGACCTCTGGAAGAGCAGTCAGTGCTCTTAACCTCTGAGCCATCTCTCCAGCCCATTGGTGGGCTTGTTTCCAACCTGGAAGCTTGAGTTACATTTTTTTCTGTTCAAAATCAAAATAAATGTATTGGGGAATGCCTGATCCTCTACTTCAGCTTGTGAGTCCTAGGTTTAGATTCCATTTGGTTGAGGTTTCCAAGCCTGGAAAGGCTCTTAATGGATTTCATATAATCCTTATGGGGCTTAATCCGTGAGTTCTGGAGAATTTTCTCCACAGGGAGACACGGCTGTTAGCCAGGGCCTTGGCATCATAGGTGGGTGTCCCTGTGAATAAGATAATGGCCTAGCATTGTTTACTGAGTCACTCCCTGGGACCATGCAAGCTGTTTGAGTCTTCACAGCTCCCTTTGAAGGTAAAAACTGTCACAATCCTTGGGTTTTTGTTTTGTT
Organism: Neotoma lepida; assembly: GCA_001675575.1. Taxonomy (NCBI): domain Eukaryota; kingdom Metazoa; phylum Chordata; class Mammalia; order Rodentia; family Cricetidae; genus Neotoma; species Neotoma lepida. Next base: position 260,992 of record LZPO01055092.1, on the reverse strand, counting down.
TTTGTTTTTTGTTTTTCAGACAAGGTTTCTCTGTGTAGTCTTGGCTGTCCTTAAACTCAGAGATCCACTTGCCTCTGCCTCCCAGTGCTGGGACTAAAGACATGTGCCACCACCATCCTGCAACAATTGTTTTATAATAGAGAAAACTGAGGTTCAGAAAGGTTAAGTGGCTCCCCAAATGCCACACATCTAGAACACTGAAGCTCATTCTTGAACCAGGTCTGTCTGAACCTACAGACATGACAATAACATCTTGATGGTACCAAGGCATACCAGTGAACATCTCTCATGTCTGTTCCCCTGTCTACCACAGCTCATGGGAGTCAGAAGTCCAGCCAAAATTGAAAAGCCAGAACTGAGCAAAGGGAAGGTACTGAGCAAAGGGAAGGTACTGTAGTTGGTCAGGATATGACGCTTTGCTGAATACAACTGAGATATCAGTGTGGGGCCAGTGAGACAGCCCAGCAGGTGAAGGCACTTGCACAGCAAGCCTGGTGACTTGGGTTCAATCTCGGGAACCCACATAAAGGTAGAAGGAGAAACCAGTTCTATTGAGTTTTCATCTGACCTCAACACCTGCACCGTGGCACTTACACATGCATCATGCACATGCTCACGTACAATAGTCATAATCAAATTTACAAGCATCACTATGTGTACCTTTCATCCTAGTGACTATTGTGAGGAATGGAAGAATATTCTCACACAGGCCTCCTGAATATATCTTCCCTTTGGCAGGTACACTTTGACTCGCCCTGGAGACAAACCCTGCCCTCGAGTTGGCCACAGCTGCTCATATTTGCCCCCAGTTGGTGATGCCAAGAGAGGGAAGGTCTTCATTGTAGGGGGAGCAAATCCGAACCAGAGCTTCTCAGATGTGTACACAATGGATTTGGGTAAGATCAACACTGCAGAGTATTTCTAAAAATACTCGCTCTGCTGGGTGTGGTGGTATACATCTTCAAAACCAGACCAGAGAGGCAGAGGCAAGACAAACCCCGGGAGTTTGAAGCCAGCCTGGCCTATATAGAAGTGCCAGGCCAGGAAAACATAGACCCTGTTTCAAAATAATAATAATTGTAATAATAATAATACCACCTCACACCAGACACATGCCCACCTGGTCAGTACANCCCTGTTGGGAAGAGTCTGTATGGANCCCCAGCAATCTAGAAAGTGGATATTTATTTATTAACTGTTGTAGGAGGCATCGATGACTCCCATTGCTCCTTCTGTCTCCTGTCCACATCCTAATTGATTATCAAGCCCTGACTTTGTCTGTCTTCCTCTGTGTTTGTCCGTTTGCATAGTACACACCACTGCTGTCTTCTAGCTAGGCTTGGAATCATTTTCACTCCGGTCTTCCTGCTGCGTGTTGACTCACTGTGCATTGTGTGTTCCATACCTACCCAGAAAGTGTTGCTCTTTGGTCTGGGGGAGTGTTACTTTGTTTTGAAGTAGTCCCATGTGGCGCAGGCTGGACTTGAACTCCCTATGTAGCTGAGGATGACACTGAACTCAGTCTCTTGCCTTCACCTCTCAAGTGACTAACTACTATCACATATCTGTGCTGCTTCACCTGGTCTGTGTGAGTTCATCAAACCCTGGTTTTCATGTATGCTCTCCCATGTGCCCTTCACAGATCTTAGCACATGTGATTATTTCATGTACTTCCCACAGGAGTTTAAGGTCCTCGGACACAGAGAGTGAGGCTATTTTACTCATAATTGTATCCCCAGCCACTGCTAGAGCATATAGTCAGAGCAAGCACTTTGTGATTCGATGAATGAATGAATGAATGAATCCCCAGCCACTGCTAGAGCATATAGCCAGAGCAAGCACTTTGTAATTCAATGAGTGAATGAATGAATGAATGAATGAATGAATAAACAAAGCTGTGGACAAATTATTACTATGTGCTTGCTATACTGCTATACAAAAGGCAGAAGTTGAAAGTTGGTAAATCACATCTATGTTTGGCTATGGCCATGTAGCATTTCTGTTATATATATATATACATATAAACGTGTATAATATATATGCATATATGTATATATGTTATATATTATATGTGCGCATCTATTATACATATATACACATACACACATACATATATTTGGGGGGCTTTTTTGTTTTGTTTTTTGTTTTTGTGAGACAGGGTTTCTCTATGTGGCTTTGGAGCCTGTCTTGGAACTTATTCTGTAGAACAAGCTGAGGCTGGCCTCGAACTCTCAGAGATCTGCCTGCCTCTGCCTCGAAAGTGTTAGGAGCTANGATTAAAGCTGTGTGCTATCACACTCAGTCCACGTATTAATATTTTTACTACATTTATTATTTTGTACATGTGCATAGCACATATAGAGATTAGAGGACAACTTGGTAAAATTATAGAGATTTGTTGTATTGTATTTATTTATTTATTTATTTATTTTAGTTTTTTGAGACAAGGTTTCTTTGTATAGCCTTGGCTCTGTAGACCAGGCTGGCCTTGAACTCACAGAGATCCACCTGCCTCTGGAGTGCTGGGATTAAAGGCGCCACCACCACCTAGCTTTTTTTTTTTTTTAAATAAAGATGATTGGCTTAAGGGATTATTTTAGGAAATATATTGTATGTGTATTAGTGTTTTACCTACATGTATGTGTGTGTACCACAGAAGGAGTTGGAGCCATTGGAGCTGGAGTTATAGAGAGTTGTGAGCTACCGTGGTGCTAGCAGCTAAGCCTGGGCATCTGCAGTAACCACTCTCAACTGCTGAGCCATGAATCCAGCCCATTATCCTACTGTTTCCAGTATGTGTGTGTGGAGGGGGTCTGGGTGTGGGTATATGCATGTGGGTGCCAGTGCCAATGGAGGCCGGAAACATTGGATCTCTGGAGTTGGAAAACCATGGATCCTGGGAGTTGAGCTTGGGTCCTCTGCAAGATTAGCGAGTGCCCTTAACAGCTGAGCCCTCTCTCCAGCCCCAACTGTGTCAATTTTAACGTGCACACTTGATTTGTGAATGAGTCAAGACTGAAACAACAGCAATGAGGCTGGTGAGACGGCTTAGTGGGTAAAGGTACCTGCTGCCCAGCCTCATCTGAGTTTGATCCCTGAAACCCACTTGGTAGAAGGAAGAAATTTAACTCTTAAAAGTTGTTCCCTGACCTCCATGCAGGTGCTGTGGCAGAGATGTGTACGTACACATGTTCACATAAGAAATAGACATGGCCAGGCGGTGGTGGCGCACGCCTTTAATCCCAGCACTCGGGAGGCAGAGGCAGGAGGATCTCTGTGAGTTCAAGGCCAGCCTGGGCTACCGAGTGAGTTCCAGGACAGGCGCCAAAGCTACACAGAGAAACCCTGTCTCAAAAAACAAAAAAACAAAACAAAAAAAGAAATAGACATGGTTGGGCTTCTCATAATAATTTTAGGAGGTCTGGCATCTAGCCTCCTGCATGGCTACGTGGCGACAGTTCCTTAGACCCGGAGTGTCACCTACTGACAAGGTTCTCACCCATGGAGTGTCACCTACTGACAAGGTTCTCACCCACGGAGTTGCCACAGTCTCTGTTCATACTGCCCAGGCACTTAAATCTCTACTTCCAGCACTCGGCAGATACCTTGAGTCTCTTTCAGCCCTCAAGGAGCTTACCTTCTACTTCAGTTATGTTGTGACTGTCTGTCTGTCTGTGACAGCATCTTCCTATGCAGTCCATTCTAGCCTAGAATTCTCTGTGTAGCCCAGACTGGCCTCAAACTCAAAACCCTTCTGTCTCCATTTTCCAAGTCCTGGGGTCCTGGACCACCATACCAGCTTCAGTTACATCTTTATTGCAAGTTATCAGTACTACGGTGACCTTAGCAAGGCCATTTGGACCACGGTATCCTATTACTAACTGGCTTCATTTGCAGTCGTGATTAGCTAACAACAGCATGATACTTGTAAGGTCCTAGATTAGATTTGCTAACTAAAAGAATTAGTTGGTTTAGACATCATTTCTCTTTTTGCCCAGAGATCACTTAGTCTGGCCACTTAAAATGGGGGTGGGGGAGATTGAGATTTATATAGATATCAGGAGTGTTTTTCAGGATCTAAGGACAAAAAATAGCAGCCTAGGCTGCTGAGAGAGTGCAAACTGAATCCAAGTGGCCCATTTGAGTCAAGCAGCTACCTCCAGTCCCGTTAGTTACAACTAGAAAGTTAGTGCTATCCATATGTCACCTGGACTCTGTGGGTTGACGAATGAAGATGGTTTCCGGGAAAGCGGACTCCTGGGCCAGGCAGGCAGCCTGCAAGTGTGTACTAGAGACATTTCAGAGTTTGATCATGTTCCCTTTGAGGACTGACTTTATGATTTCACCCTTGTTTTCACTACGCTCCCCAAGCTTGTCAGCCAGAATTACCAGTTGACAGCCCCAGTCTAAGGACTGGGTAAATGTTTTCTAGGAACCCAGCAGTGGGACACAGCCACCAAGGAAGGTCTTTTGCCTCGGTATGAGCATGCCAGCTTCACTCCCTCCTGCACTCCTCACAGCATCTGGGTGTTTGGGGGTGCGGACCAGTCAGGAAATCGAAATTGTCTGCAAGTCTTGAATCCTGGTGAGTAGACATAGGTTATTTTCTTCTTGCCATACACATATGGATGCAATTATATTACTGTACATTTGAATTGCCCTAATTAGCCTATTTTACTTTGCTGACCTCATAGAAATAGGAATTTATAGATTTTTTTTACATTTTTAAATTTGTGTGTGTGCACGCGCGTATGTGTGCATGTGAGAGAGAGAGAGAGAGAGACCCACGTGCTTTCCTCAGTGTGCACGTGGAAGCCTCCTTTCACCATGTGGGTCCCAGGGATCAAACGCACCCAGCTCGCCCAGGACTCCTAACCTCTCAAGTGGTGGAAGTATAGGAGTGTCCCACACAAGGTGCCTGACAGGACTGAATTTTCTTTTGTGTCAAGTACTGAAATTTTTTTTGTAGTGTTGAAAGTGTCTTCTTAGGTGTCCGTTGACTGGTTTGCGTGTTGGTTATCCTCCCCGCCCTCCCTCTCTGCAATGTAAATGCTTTTTTTAAAAAGTACATTTTGTTTTGTTTTGTTTTGTTTTGTTTTTCGAGAGAGTTTCTCTGTGCAGCTCTGGCTGACCTGGAACTCACTCTGTAGACCAGACTGGCCTCAAACTTAGTGATCCACCTGCCTCTGCCTCCCAAGTGCTGGGATTAAAGATGTGTGCCACCACTGCCTGGCTAAAATACTTTATGTTTAAATTTTATGTGTATGAGTGTTTTGGCTGCATGTATGTCTGTGCACCATGTGCATGCATTGCCTGAGGAGGCCAGAAGAGGGCATCAGATCCCACCAGAACTGTAGTTACAATTGTGAATCACTATGTAGGTGCTGGGAACCAAACCTTTAGAAGAGCACACGTCTCACTCACTCCCCGCCCCCCGCCCTCTTTCTTTCTTTCTTTCTTTCCTTTTTGAGACAGGGTCTGATTCTGTAGCCCCAGCTGACATGGAACTCTTTATGTACACCAGGCTGGCCTTGAGCTCAGGATGCACCTGCCTCTGCCTCCCCAGTGCTAGGATCAAAGGCAAGCATCACCACCACGGCTGAAATGTACATGCTTTGAGGATAAGGGTTTGCTCATTGTTTCTAGGGTCCACATTGTTTCTAGGGTCCAGAACACAATCGGATCTAGAGTAAACACTCCACTGGCCTCCTGGTCTATGCTGAAGCTGTTTTGTCTCGAACACCATCATAGAGTATGGTGGTTAAGCTGGGTCTACTGGTACAGGCCTGATATCCCAGCTGCTTGGGANGCTGAGGCAGAAGGATCACAAGTTCAAGGTCATTCTGGGCTAGAGTATGATGGTTGACAGTTCAGTTCAGGCCAGAGCGTAGGCAGTCGTAGAGTTCTTGCCTAGCATGCATGAATCTCTTGGTTTGATTCCCAGAGCTTGGGGGAGAAGTAGTTCAGGTCAGAATCTGTGCCTTGCTATCCACTATCCATGACACTATTCACCATGACCCTGAGCAGAATCTCTCTCTGCCTCAGTTTTCTTTCCTGCCAAGTTGGGACATTAATAGTTTCTCCCCTATGAATTTGTTAAAGATATAAATTAGCAGCTAACATTCACTCTCTGTTAGTTGCTGTATTGATCCAGACAGAATTTGAAAAGTGGAAATCAGTTCTACAAGTCCTCTTTTAAAAAGATGGCAGTGTGTGTGTGTGTGTGTATATGTGTACACGCACACATGTGTGCACAAACAGGAACGCTCTACGGCCCAGGGCTCCTGCCTCAGTTCACAAGTGATGGGACCCTTTCTTTTAGACTCTGGGTGATGGCATTTATTTAAAAACAAAACAAAAAACCCACAGTGGTACACGCCTGTAATCCCAGCATTCTGAAGGCAGAAGCAAGCAGATCTCTATGAGTTTGAGGCCAGCCAGGGCTATGTAATGAAACCCTGCCTCAATACAAGACAACAACAAAAACAAACAGTGAAACTCTGGGAAGCATCTATCAGAGAAATTGATTTTGTTTTATTTTTGTGGAATATTCCTTTACACTGTGTGAATAGATGTCACTGTGATTGGTTTAATAAAGCAGCTGACTGGCCTGTAGCTGGACAGGATAAGGTTAGGGGATAGAGCCAGACTAAGAGAATGCTGGGAAGAAGGAGGAGCCTGAGGAGTTGCCAGCCAGACGCAGAAGCAGCAGCATGAAAAGTTCATAGATGAGGTAAACAAGCCTCAAGGCAGCACATAGATGAATAGAAATGGGTAAGTTAAGTTACAAGAGCCTGTTAAAGACAAATCTCAGCTATCGACCGAGCTTTTATAATTAATAGTAAGTCTCTGTGTAGTTATTTGGGAACTGGCTGTCGGGACAGGAAAGTCTGCCTACATTTTTTATTTGTTTTGGTTGTTTTTGTTGATAGTCTTGCTAGAGAGTATAGGCTCTCAGTCTTCCTGCCTCATTCTCCCAAGTACTGCAGTTACAGGCTTGAGCCACCATACCCAGGATTCAGGTACTGTTATTTGAGTCCTGCCTGAGATCTGCAACTCCAGAGAGGATTCATTTTGCTCTGACGTAGGCCGAGGCCCATTCTATCTGCACATTCTTGTTTGACTCCTGCATGTATTGTATACTCCTTGTGTAGCATTTTGTATGTTGAATGCAGATCTTTTGCAAAAGGCAGAGTTTTTCTATCAGGAACTAATACTCGGTTGTGGTGGAGCTAGTGTGGGAGTCTGACAGACCAGGCCTCAATCCTCTGCTCTACTCTCCAGAGGCCTTCACAGCTCCTGATCTCCCACACATCTCTCAGGGGTGAGTGAGCAACATGGGAGGGACCAAGAGCTCAGTGTAACGAGTCTTTCTCTGTCCCGCCAGCCAGCTCCCAAATAATGACATGGAGACTTCTTATTAATTATGAAAGCTCAGACTATAGCTTAGGCTTGTTCCTAACTAGCTCTTATAACTTAAATTAACCCATTTGTCTACATTCTATCTACATTCTATCTATGATAGAATCTACATTCTATCATGTGGCGTTACCTCTCTTCCATCTTGCACCTCCTATTTCCTCTCTGTGTCTCCTGGGGTCTCCTCATGCCTCGATTATCTCCTCCTTCCTCTCTCTCTGCCAGGAAGTCCCACCTATACCCCCTGCCTAGCTATTGGCTGTTCAGCTCTTTATTAAACCAATCACAGTAATATATCTTCACACAGTGTACAAATATCCCACAACTACTAACCTGTGATTCTCAATTATCTTAATAGCTTTCAAGGACTAGAACTTGGCGTTACATTTTAAAATGAGCTGTATAGGTACAACACCCCAAACCAGAGTAGAAACATATATACAGTATAACAAAAATAACCTTACATTTGTGTCAGTATATAAAAATCCATACCAATGTAAAATATTTGACACTAGTAGTTGTTCAAAAGTAGACTCAACAATCCACCCTTTTATCCCATCATTTCTATATCTCCACTTTTTCCCTTCAGAAAGAGATCCCTGAATCTAATCTCCTTTGTTCAGTTTTTTTCCTGACCATGACCAACAATAGCTTGTAACCAACCCCTCTAAATGATGACAAAAATCCATAACCCACCTAACAACCAAAACCACCCACCCCACCTCTTGGGAAGGTAGCTGTCATGTTCTCTATACTGCTTCCTGTTGTCTGGCTTGACGACGTCTTCAGGGGACCCTGAGAAAACTGGGATAATGGTCAAGTCCTGAGAGAACCTGCTGTATTATTTTTTGTTTAGTCACTGTGTGATGGGAAAGTGTAGAGCTTATCTGAAGCTAGTCTTGGCTAGAGGCTGGATCATCTTAGCCAGCAGCCCTGAAGTTGTTTGGGATGCAAAATTTTGAGGAAACTTACAACAGAGGCATTCTGAGAGGCTGGATCACCTGGGCTACCTGTTTTCATTGGTGTCTGGTTTCTGAAAACATACAAACTTTTAAAGGTAACATACATATCTTCATAAACACAAGTATGGAATGTACAGTGTGTGCAAGTCAAAGATGATTTTTTATTTTATGTTTGAGCAGGTAAAAGACATCTGTCAACTTTGTAAGTCCATTTGGACTGCATAACCAACCTCTATCTATGCTATATCAAAGGATGGCATGTAATAATAAGTCATGAGGACTCTGTAGCCAACAGGGTTTATCATGTCTCATCCAGTCTCACAGTTGTTCCCATAGTATAGGGATCAGCATATATGTCAACTGCCCTGTAGTCTTTCTTGGTTTCTTTTTTTATGTCTGTAGCCAAGATTCTCAGGAGGTCTCCCCCAATCAAACCCAATCTTCATTAATTTTGAAGAGAACCATAACTTTTTCTTTCCTGTGGAAACAAAGGCACAACCTCTCCCCCAATGCAATATTTTTTTTTAATTTCCATTTTGAAGTTAAGACATTCTTAAAATATATATGTTGGTTTAATTTAGCTGTTTCCATAATCCAGTGTCTCTCAGCAGCTATTGGTTTTTGTACATTAGCATTTGAAAAATTCAAAGTCAACAAAGCACCATACAGGATCCAGATGCCCTGTGTATTTCACATCTTTT
>LZPO01055092.1:195902-209076 GCA_001675575.1 Neotoma lepida | reverse complement strand
ATAAATAAATCTTTTGTTTGTTTGTTTTTCGAGACAGGGTTTTACTGTGTAGCCCTGGCTGTCCTAGAACTCACACTGTAGACCAGGCTGCCCTCAAAATCACAGAGATCCACCTGCCTCTGCCTCCCGAGTGCTGGGATTAAAGGTGTGTGCCACCACTGCTCCGCTAAGTAAATTTTTTTAAGATTTATTTATTTATTATGTATACAGTGTTCTGCNTGCATGTATGTATGCACATATACAAATATTCATATTTGTAAGGATTCTGAATTCACTCACAGAGATCCGCCTGCTTCTGCCTTCTGAGTGCTGGTAATAAAGGTGTGCACCATCATGCCTGGCAAGGGATCTAACTTTGACTCTCTAGTAAAATAAAGTACCCATTAATTAGCCATTTAAGGTTGTAATATTCCAACTTGGATTCCAATCGAAAATGACTTTAAGACTCTCTCTGAGTGTTATTTATTTTGGTTTTTGAGACATGGTTTCTCTGTGTGTAGCCCTGGCTGTCCTGGAACTTGGTTTGTAGACCAGGCTGGCCTCGAACTCAGAGATCCACCTGCCTCTGCCCCTCTATGACTGGGATTAAAGGCATGGCCCACCACTGCCTGGCTTAAAAGTATTTTTTTTTAAATTAAATTACTTTATTTTTCATTTTGTGTATACAAGTGTTTTGCTTGNCTGCTTTGTCTGTATGTGCACCATATGTGTGCCTGGAGCCCTTGAGGGCCAGAAGAGGGCATTGAATCCCCTGAAACTGGAGTTATGGACAGTTGTGAGCTGCTTTGTGGGTGCTGGGAACTGAACCTGCATCCTTTGCAAGAGCAACAAGTGCTCTTAACTGCAGAGACATCTCTCCAGCCCCNGAGTGTTTCATCATTTTAAAACATATTAGCAAATTATAGTAAGAGCTCACACTTATCAAGTTCTTTTTCTTAGGCATTATATAAAGTATTGGAAATTATGAATTCTAATCTATGAAGGCATTTTAATTTGTTTTTAAAGATTTATTTTTATTTTATATGTATGAGTCATTTGCCTGTGTGTATGTTTATGTATCACATAAGTGCCCATTACCCTAGGAGGTCAGAGGAGGGTGTCTGATTCCCTGGAACTGGAGTTACAGGCAGTTCTTAGCCACCGTGTGGGTGCTGGGAACTTATCCCAGGTCTTCTGCAAAAGCAGCAAGTGCTCTTCCTTTCTGAGCCATTTCTCTAGATCCAGTGANGACATTTTCTTTTTTTTCAATGAGGGCATTTTAATGGTTGGTTTCTTTAGAAAAGCTATGTTAGAGCCGAGGCGGTGACTCAGTAGGAAAACCTGAACCAGTGTGAAAGTGGAGGGAGAGAACTCTGTCTCCACATCTTCTATGTCAATCATGCTGTGTTACCCTCGCACACCCATAATAACTGGCCTTTTGTTTTTGTTTTTTCCCAGACAGGCTTTCTCTGGGTAACAGCCCTGCCTGTCCTGGAACTTGCTCTGTAGACCATGCTGAACTCGAACTCTCAAGAGATCTGCCTGTCTCTGCCTCCCTAGTTCTGGGATCAAAGGCGTGCGCCACCACTACTCAGTGATAACTGATTTTTAGGCCAGGAGGTTTCTTTTGGGTAGAAACACAGAAAATGATAGTAATAATGACTGTAGTTTATAATGAGTACTTGTGATTATTATAATACCAACATTCCAGCTTAGAGCAGTGCCTCAGTAGTTAGAGTGCTTGTGTAAGATCTACGAAGCCCCGGGTGTAACCCCACATTTTATAAACTGTCCCAGTGTTGTAGTACACACCTGTAATCCCGGTACTCAGGAGGTAGAGACAGAAGTTCAAGGTCATCCTTTACTACATAGTGAATTTGAAGCCATCGTGGGCCACATGAGACTGCCTTCAAAGCAATAACAAAGAAATGAAAAGCGTGGTAAATGTGATAAGTTGTACCTTGTAGGCTACTGCTTTCCTTCTTTTTAAAAAAGATTTATTTATTATTCTTATTTTCTGTGTATGGGTGATTTGATTGCATGTATGTCTGTGTAACAAGTGTGTAACTTCTGGCCCAGGAGGCCAGAAGAAGGTGTCAGATTCTCCAGGGCTGGAGTTACAGACAGTAGTGAGCTCCCATTTGGATACTGGGAACTGAACCTGGGTCCTCTAGATGAACAGCCAGTGCTTTAATCACTGAGCCATCTATCCAGCTCCTCTTTTACTTTTTAAGTGAGTGTGTGTGTTTATAGGCTGGCAGACGGCATCAGATCCTCCTGGGATTGGAGTACACAGGCAGTTGTGAGCCACCGTATGTGAATGTTCTTCCAAGAACAGCAAGCACTGGGCTGGGATTAACAGCATGCATCACCATGCCTGNCTTTTTGTGGATATTCTGGGTTAATTCCTAGCAATTTTTTTCTAATTAAAAAATTATTTGTATTTTATGTGCATTGGTGTTTTTACCTGCATGTATATTTGTGTGAGAGTGTCAGGTCTCCTGGAACTGGAGTCACAGACAGTTGTGAACAGCATGTGGGTGCTAGGAATTGAACCTGGGTCCTCTGGAAGAGCAGTCAGTGTTCTCAACCGCTGATCCATCTCTCTATCACTTCCTCCTTAGAATTTGAGGGAGTTGAGATTCTTTATTTAGTCCTCAAGTCCAACTAAAACTTACCTTGCCAGACAGTTGGAAGCTTTCCAAGAAAACTGGGCAATGTCTGCACTCTGATTTACATATGAGTACTTGTTCAAGAGCGAGGCAGGAATTTACTTACATTTAATTAGTTCATTCTTTGGCAATTTCATACATGCTTTTACTACATTGTGGTCAACTTATCCCTTCACTCTCTCTTAGCCTCTTCTCTTCCATACTCTTCCTTTTCCCAACAAGTCCCAGTTTTGTGAGTGAGGCAACTGTAAGTGGTAACCTTGACCATAAATTAAAGCACTCATAGTTGAGAGACAGTGAATGGCTTAGTGGTTAAACACACACACACACACACACACACACACACACACACACACACACACACACACAAAGAGGGAGAGATTGATTTTGATTGTGTGTTTATTAATGTGGAAAACTGAATTCTAAAACTGGATATAACTGGATTCTAGTCTCAACTTTACATGTTAACTAATTTGACCTTGGAAGATTAAATTGTTTTCACTTTCCTCTGCTATATAGCTCTATGTTGTAATTAAGAGTACTTTCGTATCATCGTGTGTGGTGGTGCATACCTTTAATTCCAGAACTTGGCATGCAGAGGCAGTGGATCTCTCTAGTTCGAGACCAGCCTGGGCTACATAGTGACTTTCAAGACTCTGTCTCCAAAACAAACAAACAAACAACAAAAGAATACTTATAGATGTCTCTATGGGTAAAGGTGCTTGCCACCAATACTGAGGGCTTAAGTTTCATCCCAGGACCCACATGTTACAGGGAGAGCACAGACTTCCAGAGGCTATCCTCTGACTTCTGATTTACACATGTGTTCCTTGACACTCACTCACCCAAGTAAATAAATGTATAACAAATTAAGGAGAAAGAATANTTACCTTCTGGATTGGAAGTGTTGGTAGAGCACAGGCTTAGCATGCGTTNTGCTGTAGGTCCAGCTTCCAGTGCCAAAACTAAAACAAAGCAAGAAGTCATAGTCTTTCGATATTAAATTGGAGGATTTAGGCACCAGTTGATGTAGAATGCAAGCTTGAAATGTGGTAGTTAACTACTATTTGCATTTCCTAAGTACCTGTGTACTACTTAACTACCACTAGTCAGCTTAACTACCACTAGTCAGCTGAAATATTCAAACGCAACTATTCTACTTCATGCCTCTATCACCCTCCAGGTAGACACATTGTCATACTTATAGCCCAATCTGGTCTAACTCACTATGTAGCCCAGGCTAGCCTTGAACTTGTAGCAACTCTTACCTGTCAGCCTCCCAAGTGCAGAGAGGGATTGCAAGTATAAGTCATTGGCTACTGCCTTNTTTTTTTTCTTACATGTGTGGATGTTTTGCTGCATGTGTGTATGAGTATCATGTGCATGTCTAGTGCCTGTGGAGGTCAGAAAAGGGAGTTGGATTCCCCAGAACTGGAGTTACATGGTTGCATACTATCTTGTGGGTGCTAGGACTCGAACCAGGATCCTCTGCAAGAGTAACAAGTGCTCTTAACTGCTGAGCTACCTTTCCAGCCCAGGCTACTACCTTTTATATATGTTCATTGCTGGGGACTGAATCCAGACAAGCATTTACTATTAAGGTGAATCCCTAGCCAAGACCCTGGTTATTTCAAACAGGGTTTTATAGCCCAGGCTGGTTTCAAACTCAGGACTCATCTCTTCAGCCTCCTGAAGGCTGGAAGTGCTGGCTTGTACCANCATGCTCTGACTGAACCAATACTTCCGGTAATTTAAGATAAGGTTTGCTGTTGGGTTAAAGTTAACATAAAAGCTGGCTTTTCCCAGTGCTTGGGAGGCAGAAGCAGGCAGATCTCAGATTTTGAGGCCAACTACAGCCTGGCCTACAGAGCGAGTTCTAGGACAGCCAAGGTTGTTAAACAAAGAAGAACTGACTCAAAAAACCAAAAACCAAAGAAACAGACAAACAAGCAAAAAAGGTGGCTTTTCAGGGCTGAATGTATTGCTCAGTGGTAGAGTGTTTGTCATGTGAGAGGCCATAGATTCAACCTCATGCTCTGCAAAAACTAGAAAAATAAAAAACAGTTCCACCTAGGAAATATATTTACCTCACTCCACATATGAAATAAGTGTAAAATCTTAAGAGCTCTGGAAATTTGTGTAATGAAATTTCTGAATTTTATTTTATTTTATTTTATTATTATTATTTTTTAAAGATCTATTTATTTATTATGTATACAGTGTTCTGTCTGCATGTATCCCTGCAGGCCAAGGAGGGCACCAGATCTCATTACAGATGGTTGTGAGCCACCATGTGGTTGCTGGGAATTGAACTCAGGACCTCGGGAAGAGCAGTCTGGATTCTTAACCGCTGAGCCATCTCTCCAGNCCCNAGAATTTTATTTTTTTTAATCGGAGCAAACTAAAAGAAAAACATATATATTGTATGTCAGAATTTTGATCTGTTCTAGACCACCATAGGATAGTTGGTGCCTTTTCTAGGCAGTAGTTGATAGAGATTGGAACACATTACAGTCTTAGTACTTTTTTAAAGTTTATATGATTTTACTGAACTGAATGTTTGAGTTTAGAAACTTATAATTTATGTAATTAAAAAGTCTTGTGTGGTGGCGTACTCAGGAGGCAAAGGCAGAGGCACTCAGGAGGTAGAGGCAGGTGGATCTCTGAGAGTTTGAGGCCAACCTGGTCTACATAGTAAGTCCCAGGACAGCCAAGGCAACACAGGGAAACCCTGTCTCACAAAACAAACAACCGCCCCCCCCAAAATAAGATAATACAGAGTTCTTATAGATCTTGTATCAAGTTTCTATTCCTACCTTCTAGTCTNCTATACTTAGTATAAGTAGTGAACAGTATTGGCAGACTGTTATTAACCAGANTTCACAGTTTATTCAGTTTTTCTCATTTTTTTACTTCTCTTCTAACATACAGTTTCCTCATTCTCTTCTAGCATACTCTGTTACATTCAGTTATCAATGTNTAATTTTTAGTTGAAACATCTTTAATTCAAATTTATTTGCAAGTAATGCTTTATTCTCAAATTTAAAGGCCTCTCATCTGTGAGGCCTACCCTATTACTAATAATGCTTTTAGTGTGAAGATAGCTGTCACTTGATCTCACTTTGAGTGCTTTGGGGCTAGAGATGGACTCATCTGATAGAGTACTTCTCAGCNTGCACGAGNCCCCCAGCACCACATGAATTGANTAGGCATGGTGGCCTGTGTCCTAGAACTGGGGAGGTGGATGCGGGAAGNTCAGGCACTTAAGGCCATCCTCAGATAGACACAGTGTTTTATGGCATCCTGTCTCAAAAAACAAAATAAAAAACCTGCAAACATGTAACATAAATAAATAAATTTAATAATAAAAAAAACCACCACAAGCAAAAACAAAGTATAGGTCCCATGTTAGCAGATAGTCTGTCACATCTCCTTAGTAATAACCTTTGGTACTCACCTTTAACCCCAGCACTGGAGAGGGGTAGTGGGCAGATAGATGGATCTCTGTGAGTTCAAGATCAGCCTGGTTTANATAGCTACCTAGTAAGACCACCTCAAAAGAAAAAAAAAGAAAAGAAAAGAAATAAAACAAACACATGACCTTGATCTTTCCCACTTTCTCAAAGGTTTAATTTTCATCAACTTTGTTGTGTTATGGAGATGGAGTTATCTTAATTGTAGTAGTGAAGTAATTAAAAACTACACTGCTTTTCATTGAGAATATTAACAACCTACTGCGTTTCCAGTCCCTTATTTTTATTTATTTTATTTATTTATTTATTTTGGTTTTTTGAGACAGGGTTTCTCTGTGTAGCGCTGGCTGTCCTGGAACTCACTTTGTAGACCAGGCTGGGCTCGAACTCACAGAGATCCACTTGCCTCTGTCTCCCGAGTGCTGNGATTAAAGGNGTGCACCACCACGGTTTGGCTTCCTGTCACTGAGGATTTATAGTCCTGTTACTGTTTCCTGTGTAGGACAGATAAGAACGTTGTTCTTAAGTTTAGTGGCCAGTCACAGGTCACATGACAGTAGATGTCAGAGATCATCATGGCTTTTGTTTGTTTTTCAAACAGGTCCTGACTGGCCTTGAACTTGCTTTGTAGTCCAGGCTGGCTTCAAACTCATAGAGGTTGGCCTGCCTCTGCCTCCTGAGTGCAGGGCTTAACGGTTATAGCACCACGAGGGGTAAGGGGCCAGTCTTCAATTCCTCAGATCTACTCCAGTTTAGTTTCCTCTCTGCTTTATTGACTAAAGTATCGTCTATATTAGATAATAAGTTGGATGTNGTTTCATGTTTACTCTCTTAATGTTAATAAAGGGAAATTATTTGAGCCAAGGATGTAGTTTAGTGGTAGAGTGCCTAGCAAGTGCAAGTGTAATTTGTGAACTCTAGTACATTAGAAGTTACAAGGAAGATCCTGTATTACAGATGTCAACAATAGGATTGCATGTGTAGTCCCCAGTTACTCAGAGAGAGGGAGAGAGAGGAAGAGAGGGTGGGAGACAGGCAGAGGGAGAGAGAACCTAAGATTAAGCTAGGTATTAGGCTGTTTACTTGAACTCTAAATGCTACATTAAAGTTTAAAATTAGTAGTTACACCATTATAAATTGGGATGCTTTTAATTGGAGATTCCCATAAGACATGAAGTGTTATTCCTATTCCATATACATTTTGGAATAATTTTTAGTTATTGAGAAACAGTTTTCTATAGCCCACACTGTCCTCAAACTTATATTATTTGAAGATGACCTTGAATTTTTGATCTTCCTACCCCC
Organism: Neotoma lepida; assembly: GCA_001675575.1. NCBI lineage: Eukaryota > Metazoa > Chordata > Mammalia > Rodentia > Cricetidae > Neotoma > Neotoma lepida. Next base: position 201,647 of record LZPO01055092.1, on the reverse strand, counting down.
CAAGTGCTGGGATTACAAGTGTGTGTCACTATGTCCTNTTAAATGTTGACACTTCTACTACATGTAGTCTCCTTGGAACTTCTAATGTATTTTNAGCTCAAAAATTGTACCTTATCAGGTTGTGCTTCAGCTCTATACTCTTCCGTAGAAGAGATAAACATGCATATTAGAGGTTGGCAGCCTTTTTCTGTAGAGGCCAAATGGGCAGTAGAAGACTGGCTACTATCCCCTGCCATCCCACCACGGAAACAGTTACAGACAACACNACTGGNTGGGCAGAGCTGTGATCCAGATGTCTTTATTAAGGGGCTGGAAATGACTCAGTGGGTANGAGCATGTGCTGCCCTTGCAGAAGATCTGAGTTTGATTCCCAGCACCATGTTGGATGCTTAACAACTACTGTGACTCCAGCTGCAGGAGATCCACTGCCTTCTTCTTCTGGCCTCTGTGGGCACCTGCACGCACATGCACATACTCAAACACACATACACACAAAGTTAAAAGTAAATCTTGAAGGGTTTTAGAAGTCCGAGGCTGAGGACATGGTTCAACAGGTAAAGTTGCTTGCCTTGCAAATCTGTCAACCTGAGTTTNATCTTTGAAACCCCCATAAAGGTGAAAGGAATGAACTCACTACACAGATTTGTCATCCTTGTGCCAATCTACCAGTATACAATAATAATAATTATAAATTGAGATATGTTTCCCTAATTGGCTGACCTGGGATACTCTATGTAGACCAAGGCCTTGAACTTACCTGCCTCTACCTCCTAAGTGCTAGGATTAAAGGTATGTGCCACCATGCCAGTCATAAATAAATTTTTAAAATCTTTATTAAATGAAATGGATCATAAAATCAGAAGTCANGAATCTGACAAAGGGACTAGTGGGGAGAGAAGGGTAGTTGGTAGGGATGTAAAGGTGTAGTAGGGGCAGGAAAGAGTGATTATTGCATTGTATACATGTGTAAAATTGTCAAAGAACAAACTTAATTATTTAAAAAAATCTCAAAACAAAAACCCCAAACCAACCTTTAGGAATACAAACAGATAGCATGCCAACTTTGATTTGCAAGCCATAGTTGGCCTGTCACTACCACATACCATTGTGGAATGATGCTGAAACAGCCTGTGTCATTCCTAGCTGCTCTAAGTGATTAACTGTATGAATTGAGAAACTTAAATTATTCATCAAAATCTGATTTAATATGAATGGGTAGCATATAATATGTCTATATATATTATTTTTATAGAATAAGTGGCAATTGGAATTGAATTTAAGTGGTCAGAGTCTAGTTTTTGACCTTTTCAAAAATGAAATTAGTTAATATAGAAAATGCATGCAAATTTTAGGAAAAATATATATTTGGGATGATTTATCTTGGCTGAACCCTGACTATCATAATATTGTTAAGTATTATTATACTACTATTATTTGAGACAGGGTCTTTTTGTAGCTCTGGTTGGCCTGACACTCANTAGTAGTCCAGGCTGGCCTAGAACTTGAACTTGCAGTGATCCTGCTTGTGACTCTAGTGCAGGTATACACCACCATGCCTAGATGGTACTAGTTCTTTGATGTCGCTTGAGCTCTTTTCTTTTTTCTCTTTGCTTTGTTTGTTTGTTTATTTGTTTATTTTTTGAGACAGGGTTTCTCTGTGTAGCCCTGGCTATCCTGGAACTCACTCTGTAGACCATGCTGACCTTGAATTCTCAGAGATCTGCCTGGCTCTGCCTCCCAAGTACGTGCGCCACTACCACCCAGCCACTTGAGCTCTTTCAGAGTGATTTGTGGTGATACAAATACTAGCAAATGTATTGGATGTATTGGAAACACTTTGTGTTTTCTATGGTATCTAGAACTGGGGATATATGGCCCTATCAGATCCTCCATTTTGAAGGACTGTTTTTTTTTTATTGAAAAGACAGGAGGTAGATGGTAAAAGATGATAATACAGCCAAAGCAAGCCTAATCAGTGGTTCCAAGTAAGTGATACATTAATTCTTTAGCCCAGACTTGAGGTTTATCACTAGGCAGTGTATATGATTGCAAAGGTTCATCGAGCCTGGCTGTGGAAATTAAAACATGTAGGTAAGAAGATATGAAGACACAGGATAATAGAAATGAGAAGGTCAATAANACAGGTAGGTAAGGGCTACAGAGACAGCTGCGTTTTGTCAAAGTGCTTGCTGTACAAACCTGATTGAGTTCAGTCTCTGGACTCTACAGTGCAAAGAGAGAACCTGGTCCTGAAAATTGTTCTCTTCCTTCCACACGTGCACCATGGTGTGTGCACACTATGCACACACACTTGTACATGCACTAGTAAGTAGAGAAATAATGTAGTAGTGTAAAGTAGGCTTGGATGGGTGGACTGAGGTAAGACTGATTTTGAATTTTAANTTAAGGGGCTTGGAAATATGCTCTAAGAAATCAAGACCAATTAACAAATGTGAACATCTTCAATATGCAGTGTGTGTGTCGTATCAGTGAGTGTGGTGGTTATTTTCACCTACATAGTGAAGTTACACTGAGGCAGCCTGGACCGGCTGTGTGAAGGGAAGGAGGAATACAACAGTATATTCAACAGTTAATTGTCATTAACTGTAGTTACTATCTTAGAAAATAGATCTCATATTTTTTCTCCTAACTGTAATATTTCCTAATTCCTCCTGTCCCTGCTACCTTAGACTCTGGAAGCTACCATTCTGCTTCTGTGAGGTCAGCCTTCTGAGTCTGCATGTAAGTGAGCTCATGCAGTACTTGGTTTTTCTGGGCCTGGCTTATTCATTTAACATAATGATCTTTAGTTCCATCCATGTTGCACATGTAAGGATTCCCCCCCCTTTTTATGGCCAAATAATATTCCATTTATATGTATTATATATTACTGTGTATGCCAAATATTCCATCACACACACACACACACACACACACACACACACACGCACACACAGGAGCTATACTCCTTAGTCCCAATAATAGTTCTTAAAATTTTGTTTTACATGGTAAGCCATGGTCATATTTTTTATGACATTCTGACCAGTTTATTATAGAAAGGAAAGCTTATAATTCTGTTTAAAGTAAAATGCTTGGCAAGTTTGCCTGTGGCCTAAGCTTATTAAAATGGTCTCTAAAGCTGGGCGGTGGTGGCACATGATTTTAATCCCAGCACTCGGGAGGCAGAGGCAGGTGGATCTCTGTGAGTTCAAGGCCAGCCTGGTCTACAGAGTGAGTTTCAGGACAGTCTTCACAGAGAAGCTACACAGAGAAACTGTCTCAAAAAAAAAAGAAACCAAAAAGAAAATCTCTAAGATCGTGTCTTTAGGGCTAACAAGATGGCTCAGAGGGTAAAGCTGCCTGCTGCCAGGCCTCATGACTTGAGTTGGATACCTGGAACCCACATGAGAGAACCATCTCCCTAATTTTTTGTATATATAATTTTGTTCACTTGTCTATTAATGGGGCACTTAGATTGATTCCAGATAGTGGCTGTTGTGAAATGCTGCAATCAACAGGAAGNTGCAGCTGTGTTTTTCACATACTGATTCTGTTTCCTTTTGTTAGATAACCAGTAGTGGGACTGCTGGATCATGAAGTAGTCCTGTTTTAAATTTTGGAGATAATATTGTTGGTATCCATAGTGGTGATAGAAAATTAAATCCACCAACATTATGCAAAGACATTATTTTCTCTACAGCCTTCCCAGTTTATGTGGTATTTCAGTTTGAATTTAAATTAAGTAGATGCTGCTGGAAGTCAAATAATATTAAAACAAAAACCTCCTTACCACAACTAGAAATCAAAGTAGACACGACTGACAGAATGTTTAGATTAGATGGTTGAGCGGTGCTTCTCTGGAGTCAGACAGACCTGAATCATATAGCACGGAGTGCAACACTTTCCTGAACTGTCAAAAGAGGCTGAGAGCACACCTGTCACTGGCTTGTGAGGGTGCAGTGAGGAAAAACTAGGACAATTCTTGGCATTAAAAAGCCTAAATAACCAAATAAATAAATAAATAAATGCTGGGAGATGGTGATGCACACCTTTAATCTCAGCACTCGGGAGGCAGAGGCAGGCAGATCTCTAAGAGATTGAAGCCAGCTGGGCTACAGAGTGAGTTCCAGGATAGCCAAGGAAAAACCAAAGACAAAAAACTCTTCCCTTATTTCCTTAATTGTCACTTTAGGTTTTTAGTGCTAAGGATTGACGCCAGTACCTCAAGCAGGCTAGATAGTTAGTTCTCTACCACTGAGCTGTATTACTTAGTTCACAATAATGGCTCTTAAATTTTGGGTTTTTTTTTGTTTTTTTCGAGACAGGGTTTCTCTGTGTAGCCCTGGCTGTAGGTGGCCAAGGATGACTTTGACCTCTTGACATTTCCTGTCTCAACCTCTCAAATGCTGGGATTATTTTTAAATTAGAGTCAATGGTGTACCAAATATAATTAAAGTCTTATTTAAGACACATTCTTTTTATGATTTATTTTAATTTTATGTGCATTGGTGTTTTGTTTGCATGTATGTTTGTAGGAAGGTGTAAGGTCCCCTCAGACTGGAGTTACAGACAGTTGTGAGCTGCCATGTGGGTGCTGGGAATTGAACCCTGGTTCTCTGGAAGAGCAGCCAGTGCTCTTAACCACTGAGCCATCTCTCCAGGCCCCATAATCAAAATTTTAATGTATTCTACTCCTTTTAATTTTAGAAAGTAACTCATATGACATAAACTTTTGAATTTTGTCTTTTTTGTTAGTGATCAGCCTTGTACCTGTACAAATTCAAAGATGGTGAAGCTAGATATCCACACTCTGGCCCACCACCTCAAACAGGAGCGCTTGTATGTGAGCTCTGAGAAACAGCTCATTCAGAGGCTAAACGCAGATGTGCTGAAGACAGCTGAAAAGCTGTATCGAACGGCATGGATTGCAAAGCAACAGAGGATTAATTTGGATCGGCTTATTATAACCAGGTAAAGTCAAAATTTTTAGTCATGCATTTTGTGAACATTTAGTTCTATACTACAACTATAACTAAATGAATCTCTTCCTTAAGTGCNTGGTTTTAAATCAGTAGTAGGTGAGTCTTTGCTTATAAAATATATAGAGTTTATTTTGTTTACTAATTAGCTTAAACAGTGATATGGGAAATTATAATTTAAGGATTAACATTTTATACCACACTAGTTTTGTGTCTTTACATGTATAACATTTTATTGTTACAGAGAGTAAATTTTGTGATATTATTTATATACATTTCCATGCTTTGGAATTATGTATCTTTCTTAAAGAGAAATGTTTTTTATGTTTTTAAATTTTATTTTATATGTATGAGTTGTTTTGTCCACATATGTATCTACGTGCCACTAGTGTGTCTGGTGCTTGTTGTATTGTTCCAAGAAGCAGTTTTTAACCATAACAGTATTAATATAATGTTGATAAAAGTAGTCAGATAAAAAAAGAATACATACTGTATGGCTATTTATAAAAATCTTTAAAGACAGGACTGATCTTTGATGATGACATTCAGAATCACAACTCTTTGTTGGGCTTGTCAGGTATTGACTGGAAGGCCATGCAAAAGCATTCCACGTTGTAAATCAAACCCAGGGCTGTGTGCATACCAGGCAAGCACTCTTCCAACTGAGCTACCTCCTCAGCTCCTGTCTTGATTATTTTTAGTACTTGAATATTTATGAATGTTCTTGTGTCAGTAAATAAACAGTTATGGTTTTGTTTTGTTTTTT
>LZPO01055092.1:159683-181901 GCA_001675575.1 Neotoma lepida | reverse complement strand
CTACTGCCCCCTGCTGTCCCCCTGCTGCTGCCCCGTACCTCCCTGGGTGACTGTCAATTACTGATCCTGGCAGAAGGATGGAAAGACGTAGCTTGAGTTGGCTTCAAACATAGACATTGTTCTGAGTTCTTGTGAAAGCTTGATAGGCCTTGCAAATGGGCTTTTAGTTAAAAATAATTGAGAAGAACATAAATATGCACTTGTGCTTTATTTTTATCGTCAGTAGTCTTTCATTTGTGATAAAAATTTTATTCTGTTTTTATTCTTTATTTTTTCAGGTCCTAAACATGCAGCTCTCAGATGGAGGACAAGGAGATGTCCCTGTTGATGAAAACAAACTCCACGGTAAACCTGACAAAACCTTGCGCTTTTCCCTCTGCAGTGATAATCTGGAAGGCATATCTGAAGGTGAAGGGCTACTGCATTCAGGGAGTGTGTGATCCCGGTTGTTCTGTGTTCTTTAAAGGAGCCTTATAAATTACAGTTAAGCCATCATGCCTCTCACTAAGGGGGAGAAAGACATTTTCCTCTAATGAGCTTTAACATGGCTGGAAAATTGTTTTCTGAATAAAAGTAAGATTACAAGAGGCTGTTGGTCATATAAAATCAGAACATATGTCTTTATTCAGTGTTAAATGAGTAGCAGCAAGTCATGTTTCTCAGCCTTGATATCTGTCAAAGCTTATAGAGCTCCTTTAGAAGGATAGAATGCATGCACAAATGGGGAGAATGGACTTATTAGCATCTCAGGATGTTGTACGTACTTCTTGTTCTGTGTTCCTTTATACACACACTCACGCGGGCCTTTATGAATCAGGACACTGTGGAATAAAAAAGACAGTTGAGGGCGGAGATTTAGCTCAGTTGATAGAATGTTTGTCTGGCATTCCTAGATTAAATCTTCAGGAGTAGTAGAAAATAAAAACGAAAACACTACACCAGACTGTGAAGTAAGAGTCTGTCATTCCATATACTAGGGCATTTTGTTGATGAAAAAAGTCCAGTTTACTAACATTTAAAAGAAGATATAAGTGAGTAACATACGTTCATTCTAGAAAATGTGGAAAAGAAGTAAATTCACCTGTAATTTCACTATTAACAGTTAATATTTGGATTATTTATAGCAAAATTAAGTTTATGATGTTTCATAACCTTTTTGCTTTTGTGTGCCAGTAACATTCCCTTTGTGATTTGTGTTCTTAAATAATATGCTTTTATTTTTATGAATTTTTTTCTTTCTTTCTATTTGAGACAAGGTGTCACTATGGATCCCTGGCTGGCCCAGAATTCACTATGTAGAACAGTCTGGCTTTGCACTTACAGAGGTTCTCTTACCTCTGTCTCCCTAGTTCTCCCAAGGGATTAAAGTCATGGCCACCACGCCTGGCAATAACATGCCTTTTAAAGGGATTCTTAGCATCAAATACGCCTATTAATGTATTTCAATAGTCTTCTGTGTGTAGAAAGGTAGAATCCTTCTACTTTTTATTTTATTTTATTTATTTTTTTACTTTTTCACTTTTATTTATGACAAATATTTCCTGATTTCAAGAGTTCTTTGATGAAATTCCATCAGCTTTAGCCAATCAGAAAATAGAATTGTCTGATTTGTCCGTCTTGGGAATGACCTTGCAGGTGGCATAGGTTTTAAACTGGCTATTAAACCTGCCTGTAATCTATCAACCTTGGCCATATTCATCTGGATGGATGAGTGGTCCTTGGCGCTGTGATGTGGTTGTTTGCAGAGCATACAGGTCCACAAACTTGCTGGTGTTTTCTGCATGTCCAGGCATCACCTGCTCTCTCTAGGTCCTTTGTGAAAGTGCAGAAAGTATTTCTACTTTTCAAATATTACAGTAGTTCTACAACAAGCAGCCTTAGGTTATTTTTTCTTATTAGTTTTTATAAAGATAAATTTCTAGAAGCAGAGCTATTGGCCCAAAGGCATCTATATTTTTAAGGAAATAAATATAATATTAAAAGCATTTTAAATCAGGCATGATGGCACACATCTGTAATTGCAGGGTTCAGAAGGCTGAGGCAGAAGACTTGACTGTAAGACTAGTCTGGACTATGTAGTGAGACCTTGTTTCATAACAAAACAGAACAAAAACTATAATCAATCTTTTGGCTCTTTTCATGGCATGAAATGTTACATGGTGACTTATGAATGTTTTAAAAAGATTGCTGACAGGATAAACATTTCTCTAGGTCCTTCCAATCGCTCCAATTCAGTGTCTTCTCTTGACCTGGAAGGAGAGTCTGTATCTGAGCTTGGGGCAGGACCTTCTGGGAGTAATGGAGTTGAGGCACTACAACTGCTAGAACATGAGCAAGGTAAAGTAGTGTGAACACAGTTATACTGGAGAAAAGAATGTATGTGATCTCAATAGAAGCAATCTATTTACATGTAAGTTGGCTGTGTTTGGGAAGAGTTATTTAAGTTGACTAATGACCATTCAAGTTGCATTTATTCGTAGCTCCTTCAGTTTTTAAAAAGGTGTTTAGTTGGGAAGTGAATTATTCTGGCTTAATTATACACAGCAGTATGAATTATTTTAAATTCTGTAATATTTGCTGTCCTTAATTCTAATATTTATGGTGTACAATGGTAACTACTCAGGGCTCAAGAAATTTAGTCTAGGGAAAGAACAGTATGCAAATGGTTAAGAGCCCCCAAGCCTGGTGATTGAGTTTGGTCCTTGGAACCCACTTAGTAGAAGAAGAGAGCCAACTCCTATAAGTTGTCCTCTGAGCTCCACATGTGCATCATGGCACCGGTGCGTGCATACATTTGTACAGACACACAGACTCCAAACTTTCTGAAACAAAAGGAGCTGGGAAGAAGGCTCAGTGGGTCAATTGCCTGCCACACAGACATGAGGGTCCAAGTTTGGATCCCCAGCATCTACATAAAAAGCTGGGCATCATGTACACCTGTAACCTTAGCTTGGGGATGGGGGTGGGAGGATGGAGAGGTGAAGAGGCAGAGACAGGAGGATCCCTGGAGCTCTCTGACCTCTTGCTTACACACACATGANAATTATATAAAACCTAACAAACACTTCTAGTTAGGGGACATATCCTCAACTAAGTTTGAGGTAGTGATCCTTAGTCTGCAGTGGACATGAAAATTACTTAGGGAACTTTCCAAGCCTTCCTAGATAGATATTTTTGAAAAGAAAAGGAGTATTGCCTATTGGAGTGTATGGCTTGTATAGAAATATTGCCATACTGTTTTTCAGTTAATATTTATTGCACGTAACAGAGAAACCTAAAATTAGCCTACTCCTGAGGTTGAATGAAAAATCACACCTTTGCCAGGCCGTGGTGGCACATGCCTTTAATCCCAACACTCAAGTGCAGAGGCAGATGGATCTCTGTGAGTTCAAGGCCATCCTGGGCTACAGAGTGAGTTCCAGGACAGTCAGGACTGTTATACAGAGAAACCCTGTCTGGAAAAACCAAACAAAAAAAGAAAGAAAATCACATTTTTGACTGGTCTTCTGAGTGATTCCAATGTAGGAGTTGACAGTCTTCACATGTGAAATGCTTAATTAAGAAGTGAATCAAGGGCTGGCGAGTTGGGTCAACCATTTGTTGTGTGACAAAACTTCCTGAGGAAATACCACACATGTCTACTCACTCCAGATAGGGAGTCCACGACAGACCAAAGTCCAGCTTGGTGAACCATGACTTTTATTGGGGTTACTTACAGGAGTAGAAATAACTCAAAGACAGCTGTTTAAAGCCCACCCCAGCATGAGTGACAGTTCACAAAAGCTGGGAACCTGGAGCACACTGCACAGCCTGCAGGCAGCTCAATAGGTTGGAGAGTGAGTGTCCTTTCCAAGTGACTCAGGTCTAAACCTCTTCCAGGTAGCTTAGCTGGCTTCTGCTTCTTCCAGACAGCTGGTCTGGTCTCAGATTGGTCTTTACAGTTTGGCTTTTCTTGACTTTGTATATCTGAGAGGGCTGTCAGCTTTTATTGTTTACTCTGGCAGGGAGTGGCCTCGTGAATCTGGTCAGTTTCAGGAACTTCCTGAAGCTATTTTGAGTTGTTTACCTCCTGCTTCTTCAGGATGGACTATTTCAGTTTTAGAGAACACTGTTAAACAACACTGTTAAGAGGACATACTGCTCTTGCACCTTGGTTCCATTCCTAGTACCCACATGACAGCCTACGTGGGCTCTGCAGACACTAGGCATGCTTGTGGTGCGCATACATACATGCAAATAATGAAACAAATAAATCTAAAAAGAAAGTGAATTGAGGCATGGGTATGGTGGTACGTGTTTTTAATCCTATCACTCGGTGTTAGAGCTAGCTTNGTTTACACAGAGAGACCCTACCTTAAAAAACCAAAAGAAAGTGAATTGAGAGCTAGATGTGATGACCTATGCCTGTAAGCCATCGTTAAGAGAGGGTGAGGTGAGAGGAACATAAATTCATGCCATTTTGAGGCCTTGTTTTAAAAATAAAACAAAAAACATCAAAAACAAAATCAAAATTTTTAATATAAGGGAATTGACAAGAGTGAGCTGTGGGGCTGGTCAGATGGCTCATGGGTAAGAGTGCTTGCTATGCAAGATGAATACCATAGTTTGAGTCTCCAGCTCAGACTACTCATGTAAAAAACTCACTCAAGTAAAAGCCAGGTGTGCCTGTGACCTCAGCATTGGGCCACAGAGACAGGACAATCCTTGAAAAGCTTGCTTAGCTGGAACAGTGAGTTTTCGGTTCAGTGGAAGGTGAAAAGCGACAGGAGGACACTCTGACTTCTGTATGTGCACATCACATACACAAAGCAAGTTGTAGAAAGCTGGTCCAGGAAAGAATGAAAACTCTAGAATGTACACTTGAGCTATTGTCGAGGGAAATAGTTTGCATATGGTTTTATCACCTAATTATTAACACAGTAATTGGGTCCAATAAGCCACCCTGAAGCCTTGACCTTTGCCTTCTTTCTGGGTTAGTTCTTCTCATTTAGACTGGGCTCCTCTATCTCCTGTCGGCAGTGGTTAGGTGGGGATCTCTGTTAATCTTTGCTGGGGTGAACTGATCAGTGGGGAGCAGGCTGGAATGTGTGCTTAATAGTGATAAAATGAATAACTTGATGTTTAAAGACAGAATTCTGTCAGGTCAACTGAAAAATTATAGATGTGCCACCATTTTTAAAGTGCCTAAATTTGTTTTTGATAGCTACAACACAAGATAATCTTGATGATAAGCTGAGGAAATTTGAGATTCGTGACATGATGGGATTAACAGATGATAGGGACATATCAGAGACAGTGAGTGAGACCTGGAGCACCGATGTCCTGGGAAGTGACTTTGACCCAAACGTTGATGAAGATCGTTTGCAAGAGATTGCAGGTAACTGGTGTTCAAGGCCTCTTGGAATGAATAGCTATATAGGTGTCATATCCATTTCTTCTTCATGGGACGGTTAGGGTTAGGGCTCTGAGCACTGCCTGGGTGGCTAGTCTCCATATGGAGCAAGGCATTCAGTACCTAATCTAAATAGGCATGTGTTACCTACCGTCTGTGTTAATCTCCACCACACTGGTGAAATGGCTGAACTGGGAAAGGCACTCGCTGCTAAGTCTCATGAGCTGACTCAGACCCCTAGGATCTATAGAGAGAAGGAGAGAACTGTCTCCCACAAGGTGTCCTCTGTCCTCCATGTGAGCATGTTTCTTAACACAGTTTTAACAATACACAGTTGTTTTAAAAAAGCAAAAGAGTTCGAGGCCAGCCTGGGCTACCGAGGGAGTTCCCAGAAAGGCGCCAAAGCTTCACAGAGAAACCCTGTCTTGAAAAACAAAACAAAACAAAACAAAAAAAAAGGTCAAGTTAATTCCAGGTCTTGGGAGGCAGAGGCAGGTGGATCTCTGTGAGTTTGAGGCAGGCTTGATCNACAGAGAGAGTTCCAGGACAGCCAAAGCTACACAGAGAAACCCTGTCTCCNANAAAAGGGGAAAGACCTACAGATGAGTGTTTGAGTTNGTTTCATGTCAAGTGTTGTCTTTGGGGCACAGTATATGTTCTCAGTTTGTGGTTAGCTTCTTGTCTTTTTGAGGTTAAAACCTTACCTTAAAATGAAGGTTTTTTCAGACTATAGCCATAAAATATGGACAAATAGGGGCTGGAGAGATGGCTCAGAGGTTAAGGGCACTGGCTGCTCTTCCAGAGGTCCTGAGTTCATTCCCAGTACCCACATGGCAGCTCACAACTGTCTATAGCTCCAGTTCTAGGGGACTCACATAGGACACCTTCACATAAACATACATATAGGCAAAACACTAATGCACATAAAATAAAAATAAATAAATTATTTTTAAAAAATATGGACTAATAGAATACTGAAGTTCTCTAAAAGGAGGGCTGGAGGTGTAGCTGTCAGCAGAACACTAGCTTACCATGTGTGATGGTCTAGGAACCGTCCCCAAGCACCACAAAACTATAGAAAATAGTGAAATGAACTTATTTCTAGAAGGACTAATTTTGTTCCAAAGGGTAACTAATCAGTTTTCCTTTTTTATTCAAGACCTACCCTTTTTAGAATCCTGGTTTGTGACTTTCGAAAGATTCATACAGCCTTTTAATTACTATCTTCATTTTCTTTTTAAATCATGGAAAATATCAACCAGACAAGGGAGAATGGTAGGAACTGGTTGTACCTGGCCCTGAGCTTCAGCAATTAGACACACATGGCCAGTTTTGTTTTCCCCTTTTCCCCTTGTTTCCCCCTCCCCCATTATCCTTAGACAAGTTCCACACAGTCTTTTTTCTTTTATTTGTATTTCGTGTGTATGAGTGTCTGCACGTACATATATGTACCGCATGTGTGCCTGATATCCGCAGATGCCAAAAGTGGGCCTTAGATCCCCTGGAGTTGGAGTTACAGACATTGTGAACCACTATGTGGGTGCTCTGGAACTGAACCTGCATCCTCTACTAGTGCAACAAATGCTCTTAACTACTGAGCCATCACTCGGGACCCTTTTTTGCAGTTCTTTTAATGTTGTATCTGTAAAAGGTAGCTTTTACTTTTAACTATTCTCTAAACTTTCTCATGATCCAAAATAGAATGCTTTTTTTTCTTTTTTTACATATAAATGATTTTATTTCTATCGTATGTGCATTGGTGTTTTGTCTGCATGCATGTCTGTGAGGGTGTCAGGTCCCCTGGAACTAACAGCTGTGAGCTGCCATGTAGGTGCTGGGAACTGAACCCGGGTCCTCTGAACAAGCAGCCAGTGCGCTTAACCTCTGAGCCATCCCTCCAGCCCCAGAATTATTCTTTTATTAGGTTAAATCAGGTGTAGTATAGAATTCCCATCTTTAGTATGTCTCTGCACCACTTGTGCGGTAGGTAGCTGCAGAGCCCAGAAGAGTGTGTTAGATCCTCTGGCACTGGAGTTACCGCTATTTATGAGCTGCCATGTAGGTGCTAGGAATTGAACCAAACTCTTGGAAAAGCAGCCAGTATTTTACCTGCTGAGCCATCTCTCCTCAACTTGAGTATATTAAACACAGGCATATAGTAATGTTTCAGTCCTCCACTTGTGTTTTTTAGTAGTGTGTAGAGATTTCTCAATTGGTTTTGCATTACTTTGTTCCAGATGCCAATGTAGTATTATTCTTGGCCACAAGCAGTATTTGCAGTTGGCTGAGTGCTAGCAGTGAAGGAGCTGTGTAGTCTCTTGCAAATGTATTTTATTGCTCTGGATTTATTGCTAATATGCCAGAAGAAAACCTATTTGGCTAATATAATTTTCTGTGGTTAAATTCTCTGGAGTTTTGTAGTCCCTGTGGGAGTATAAATTTTATAAAGGTAAAAAGGATATCAAGGACATAGATAAGATTTGCTGAAAACCACAATGAAAACAAGTTGCCATGAATCTAACATTGTGTTTTCCTTGTGAAGGGTAAAAGGAACTTAATGAAAAGGAGATTGTGGGACTGGAGGGATGGCTCAGCAGTTAAGAGCATTACATTTACTGCTCTTGCAGAGTAGAGGACCTGGGGTCAGTTCCCAGCACCCACATGGTGACTCACAGCTGTCTGTAACTCTAGTTACAAGTATTTGATGTCTCTTCTGATCTGCTCCAGCCCCTACATGCATGTGGTGCATATAACTCAGGCACACATATGAAGTAAATCGTTTTTAAAAATGAATGAAAGGAAAGGAGATTGGGCCAGTGTCTTTAGCTGGGAACTTTTTAGTATCGTGCTTAAATGAAATAATTCCTTCCTTGGCCACTCTCTTACTGGTAAAGATTTTGTTAACCAGGCTGGAGAGATGGCTCAGAGGTTAAGAGCACTGACTGCTCTTCCAGAGGTCCTGAGTTCAATTCCCAGCAACCACATGGTGGCTCACAACCATCTGTAATGAGATCTGGTGCTCTCTTCTGGCCTGCAGGTGAACATGCAGGCAGAACACTGTATACATAATAAATAAATAGATCTTTTTTTAAAAAACAAAAAAAGATTTTGTTTACTGATGATTCTCCACTACTCTCAGACTTCTACTGCTTTGCTCCCACTGGTTGTCCAGGTGCAGCAGCAGAGAACGTGTTGGGCAGTTTGCTGTGTCTCCCAGGTTCAGGGTCAGTTCTCCTTGACCCTTGCACTGGCTCTACCATATCAGAGACCACAAGTGAAGCTTGGAGCGTAGAGGTATTGCCAAGTGACTCAGGTTAGTATGCTGTCATTGTTTGCTTTTTCCTTTGCATACTTTAGTATGTTAGGTATCTTAATTTCTGTATTAGATATATTTTGCCAAATGATATACTTTTATTTGTTTTGTTTTGTTTTTTGAGACAGGGTCTGGCCCAGGCTGACTTTCAATTAAAAATCCTCTGTCTCAGTCTATAAGTACTAGAATTTCAGGTATTTATCACAGCACCTGATGATTCAAATATATATATCAGTAAATCATATTGTTAAATTCCAAGTAGAACATTTTCATCAAGAAAAAGTTTATTGTTGGTTAGCATTGATTAACATAGTAAGTGCTGCCAGGCGAGGTGGTGCTTGCCTTTAATCCCAGCATTTGGGAGGCTGAGGCAGACAGATCTCTGAGTTTAAAGCCAGCCTGGTCTAGAGAGTGAGTGCNTGGACAGCCAGTACTACACAGAGAGACCCTATCTTGAAAAACAAAACAAGAACAAAATAATAATAATAAATAATAGCAAGCAAGTGCTTTCTGAGTCTGTTAAATTATATTTGAAGCAATTGTTTAAAACTCATCAGAGTGTTGTGTGTATGATGTGTTCAATATCTTTCACAGTTCATCCCAGGATGAGAGTAACAACCCAGCTCAGACTGCACATTTGAGTTCCTAGTCAGCATCCTTATGTTTATCCCTGGGTGACCAGCGAGACAGCTCAATGAATAAGGGTGCTTGCAGCCAAGCCTGAGTCCAGTATCCAGAAGGAGAGAACTGGTTCCTAAACGAGAACACACACACACACACACACACACACACACACACACACACACACACACGCACGCACGCACGCACGCACGCACGCACCACACGTGCATACAGTAAATAAATATAAATTTAACCTTGGGAATAATGTGTCCCATTCAAAGGATGTCTAAAAATTTGTTCAGTATTCTTTTTGAGATAAAAACAATTTTTAAAATTCCATGTTCACATGGGTGTCTCTATGTGGGTGTGTGCACATGTAAATGCTGGTGCCCATATGTTATTGGGTCTCCTGAAGCTGGGTCTGGAGTTACAGGCAAATCTGAATGGTCTGATGTGGGTGCTGGAATTTGAACGCCCTCCTCTGAAGAGCAGCAGACACTCTTCACCACTGAGCCATCTCTCGTCTCTCCAGCCCTAATTTATTCATTTTTATTTTATATACTTGAGCGTTCCTGTGCATGTGTACAGTGCCTATGGAGTCTGGAAGAGGATGTCAGATCCCCTGGGACTGGAGTTACAGCCATTTGTGAGCTGCCGTGTGGTTGCTGGGAGCTGAGCCCAGGTCCTTTATAAGAGCAGCAAGTGCTCTTAGCTACTAAGCCATCTCTCCAGTCTCTTAAAGGAGACTTAGTTTGGTGGCACCTGCCTGTAATTTCAGCATGTGCTGTATAGTGAGACCCCTTCTCAAAAAGCCAGTTGATAAATTATTAAGTGAAGAAATTGTTTTTCCTTTTCCTTCTATTTGGGGATGGTTTGAGACAGGATCTCTCCATATAGCTCAGGCTGTTCCTGGAACTCGCTATGTGGATCAGGCTGGCCTCAAACTCCTAGAGATCCACCTGCCTCTGCCTCCTGAATGCTAAGATCAGTGGTGTCTGCCATCATGCCCATCTTAAAGTGCTTTTTTTAAAAAGATTTATTTATTTACTATGTATAAAGTGTTTTGTCAGCATGTACGCCTGCAAACCAGAAGAGGGCACCATATCTCATTATAGATGGTTGTGAGCTACCATGTGGGTTCTGGGAATTGAACTCAGGACCTCTGGAAGAGCAGCCAGTGCTCTTAACTGCTGAGCCATCTCCATCCCTCAAAGTGCTTTTGAAAACATTAAAATTTAGACAGATTGATGCAATGCTCAGCTATTCTGTGCTTTTCTTTACAGTTTACATGTTAACCAAGAATGTGTTTTTTCTTTTTTTTTTTTTTTTTTTTTTTTTTTTTTGAGAAGTCTAGAATAGTTGTCATCTGTACAGAACAAACTGACTTATATCAAGGGAAAAATCATAACCTTGCCTTCTTTAAATCCTGATCTAACTAGCTTTGCTGAGTAGCTGAGATTTAGAAATCTCTTCACATCCTGAGAGCTTGTATATTTGAGTCACAAAAGCTGAAGTTTCATGCTCACTGAATTACTAGGTGACTCTTCCTGTATTCTGTTTAGAGGCTCCAGACTTAAAGCAGGAGGAGCGCCTCCAGGAGCTGGAGAGCTGTTCTGGCCTGGGCAGCACGTCTGATGATACGGATGTCAGGGAGGTCAGTTCCCGCCCCAGCACACCAGGCCTCAGTGTTGTGTCCGGTATGTCTGTCTTGTTTTAAGGACTAGGAATTTGAAGGCATCCCCTACTCTATATTTATAGTGTTACCAAAGAGATAATGGGTTTTGTTGTTGTTGTTTTATGGGATGGTACTAGCTGTTGAACCCACAACTGGGGCATCTCCATCCCCAAGAGAGATGTTTTGTTTAAGAGCTCAGTAGTCTCCAGGGAACGAAATTAATTCTATGCCTCCATAATCTTTGAGAATTTAATGTGTGGCTTTTACAGCCTGTTGAAACAATTGATGAACTGTTCCTCTACAACTCTTGATATTGTTGGTAGTTTCTGCTACAATATTTAGGTATAACACAGTAATTCTGATTATGTTGTATAAAGTAAGATAAGTATATTTGAACAGCAATATGATAAATTCACAGTACTCAGCAACTCACATGTATAGAATTGGAATATATAAAGTTTGAGAAAGAATTTCTCCAAACTTCATATAATTTTGTGTAACTACTCTGTTCTTCTTGCAGTTTATTTATTTATTTATTTTTGCTGTATTTTCAAAGGTATAAGTGCTACATCGGAGGATATTCCCAATAAGATTGAAGACCTGAGATCTGAGTGCAGCTCTGATTTTGGGGGTAAAGATTCTGTAACTAGTCCAGACATGGATGACATAGCCCATAGTAAGTAGTGGGAGAGAGAATGCCTTTTAAGGTGATCATATCAGCCTTGCCCGGTGATACTTGCTTCGCTGGGGAGGTGGAGGCAGGTGGATCTCTATGAGCTTGAGACTTGCGTGGTCTACATAATGAGTTCTAGGTCAACCAGGGCTACATAGTAAGAACCTGTCTCAAAAAACCCGAAGTGAGGAGATGGCTGAGCAGTTAAGAGCACTGATTGCTCTTCCAGAGGATCTCCACCCTCAGCTCCCACATAGCAGCTGACTGCTGTCTCTAGCTCCAGTTCCAAGAGGATCCAGTCGCCTCCTCTGGCCTCTGTTGGTACTGCATGCATACACAGACATACTTGCAGGTGAAACATTCATAAAATAAAAGTAAGTAATGAAAAAAAAAACAACAAAGCAATAACAACAAAGATCATACACTGCTGGTATTTCGTCAGTTAGTACAGCTCTCAGGCATAACTTGTCAGTGTGTACTTGAGGCCTTAAATGTTCATATTCTAAATTTGAAATAAGGAAATCCATGAATGGAGAAAGTTTTAGTCTCTGTATAGTTATCTATTTTAATATTTCTAGTTGTGTTAAGACATGCTTAAGGGTATCTTTTTGGGAGTGAGGGCTCTGTAGCCTAAAATAGTACATTTAGAAGTTACAGTTTTTAAAATCAAGTCATTTGCTAAAAGCAATATTATACTTAACAAATTTACAGTTCTTTAGATAGTATTGCTTGTTTTTATAGGTGGGGGAAGGTGAGCCTCTGAGAGCTTGAGCCATTATGAAAAATATGGTTGCAGTCTCATGGTTATGTTCTTTGAACTAACCATAATAGCATCTGTATTTGTCTGTCATGTTAATAAGCATATGGATGCTGTACCCTCTAAATTAGGGAAAATCCTTACATGCAGATTAAAATGTGGGGTAAGTTTTTTGCTTTTTGTTTTTCTTTGTTTTTTTCCAAACAGGGTTTCTCTGTAGCCCTGGCTGTCCTGCAACTCCCTCTGTAGACCAGGCTGGCC
The DNA here is from genome assembly GCA_001675575.1 of Neotoma lepida. Taxonomy (NCBI): domain Eukaryota; kingdom Metazoa; phylum Chordata; class Mammalia; order Rodentia; family Cricetidae; genus Neotoma; species Neotoma lepida. Next base: position 169,209 of record LZPO01055092.1, on the reverse strand, counting down.
TTGAACTCACCTGCCTCTGCCTCCCAGGTACTGGGGTTAAAGGTGTGCACCACCACCACCCGGTGGGGTAATTAAAAATTGATACTTATTTGTTTCTTTTATTTCTGGTATGCTTCTCAAGTTCTAACTAATCAAGGGAGAAAAACTGGAAGAATACCAGCACCTTCTCCAGTATGAGCTGTGCTGTCTGCATCTAGCTTGATCTCATGGTTTGCCTTCTCATTGTAGGCGCCCACCAGCTGACCTCTCCTCCCTCTCAGTCAGAGTCTCTCCTTGCCATGTTTGATCCACTGTCTTCACATGATGGTAAGCTTCTGGACTCTTGTCATAAACAGAAGCAAGATATGCAAACTTTTGGCTCATGCCTTTGTTGAGTAGTTCTGTCTTGTCTACAGAGCTTCTTTGCTGTGTTACAGGGGCCTCTGCTGTGGTAAGGCCGAAGGTTCACTATGCCCGACCCTCGCATCCACCCCCGGATCCTCCAATCTTGGAAGGTGCAGTGGGAGGAAATGAAGCCAGGCTGCCCAACTTTGGTTCTCACATTTTAACGGCAGCTGAAATGGAGGCATTCAGGCAGAGGCACTCTTACCCCGAGAGACTGGTTCGCAGCAGGAGCTCTGACATAGTGTCTTCTGTGCGGCGGCCCATGAGCGACCCCAGCTGGAACCGCCGTCCAGGAAATGACGAGCTCCCTCCAGCTGCAGCCACCGGTGCTACTTCTTTGGTGGCTGCACCTCACTCGTCATCTTCTTCTCCGAGTAAGGACTCTTCAAGAGGAGAGGTATGGGACACTAGCCATGTAGAGTTTTCATATTATGGCCAGGTCAGTTGATGGGTTCCTATGATGTCTGAAATGAACATGGACTGTGAACTCAAGATTAAGGGTGACTGTGGTCATGATTAAAAATGATCTGTCATGCTGGGTGGTGGTGGCACACACCTTTAATCCCAGCGCTCNGGAGGCAGAGGCAGGTGGATCTCTGTGAGTTCAAGGCCAGCCTGGTCTACAGAGTGAGTTCCAGGACAGCCAGGGCTACACAGAAACCCTGTCTCAATAAAAGAAAAAAAAAAATCTGTCAGTCTAGTCATCTATCAGATAGATACAGTACAACTTGGTTGTATGATAGTCTTGCCTTTTGCAACATAGATCTTTTCTCCAAGCCGTTTTGTGTCTAAGGACACCTAGGACTGACTCACAGTACTCTTGAGATGGTTAAATCAAGTGTATCATTTTTTATGTGAAAGTCATAAAATTGGGAAGAGAAAACACTTCTTCCTCATTTAAGAGTAAGTTTCCCACCTGGTTCTCTTCTCCCTCTTTGTTGAGTTAGTAGTAAGTTTCCAACAAGTAACACATTTTCCTGCATGTATCCCACTCGTGAGCTCTCTGAAATGCTCACCCCAGCCATGTCTCCCCAGTTGCCAGCATTATATTCTTTTCATTTGTTTTGTTGGTTTGTTGTTGTTGTTGTTGTTTTTTGAAACAGGATCTCATTTTGTAACCAGGTAACCTTGGCTTATTATATAGACCAGGCTGGTCTTGAACTTGTGATAATTCTTGTGCCTTAGCCTTCTGAGTGCAAGTGAGCCACTGAGCATGACCCATGGTTTATTTACAGCAGCAGGACTTCTCAGTGTGTGTGTTGTTTATCACCATGCCTTTTTACACTTTCAGTCTGCTGGTTGTTCACTTGGTCTTGGCCAATTTTTTTCCCTTTAATTATTTTGAGATTATTTTTATTTTATGTGTAAGTGTTTGCCCGAATGTCTGTCTGTCTGTGTACCATGTACATACTGCATCTTTAGAGGCCAGAAAAGGGCATCAGGTCCTTTAGGACTGGAGTTACAAATGGTTGTGAGCCAACATGTGAGTTTTGAGAGTGGAACCTGGTCCTCTAGAAGAGCAACCAGGACTCCTCACTGCTCAGCTCCTGTGGTGTATTTACTTTACCTCTGTCTTTCTTGGCACAGAGAGCAGTGAGTGGACACTGTTCCCTCCCACTCCCACACTTTAACTCCTCAGTGATGAGAAACCTGCTTTTGTTATTCCTCATGTGTGTAAACATGTAGATAGATAAACATTCAGGCCTCACTTCGAACTTTCCTGCCACATAAATCCTGATCTCTCTGATTGGAAAAATTACCTAGTGTTAAGTGTTTTTAGTAGTAACACGAAACCTTTGAAGAAATATTTCCTTCTAAGTAGAAATAGAGACAGTTAATTACAAAGTAAAAAGCACAGAAAAAGAGTGGACTGGTGGGCAGAGAAAAGGCACCTGCTTCAACAGCCAATTCTATAAATGAAAAATGGAAATTCAGAGATTTTTCTGAGGTCACACAGACTAGTAATAGAGTTACTGGCCTTGCTCTTCAATGTGAACAGAGTTGATGGTAACTATCGAAGGCTGGGCAGGTCTAGGTTTGATGGGCAGCTGGGCCACATGTAAGCTATGGACCTTGAAGAGGACTGTCTCATTTAGCTTCATGTTTCTCATCTATAAAAAGGTGTGGTGGTGCATGCCTGTATAATCCCAGCACTCTGGAGGCAGCGGCAGGCAGATCTCTATGAGCTCAAGGCCAGCCTGGTCTACAGAGTGAGTTCCAGGACAGCCAGGGATTACACAGTGAGACCCAGCAAAAGGAGAAAAAAGGACTTAAGAGCTCAGTATGGTAGCTCATGCCTACAGTTCCAGTAATTGGGAGGCTGAGATAGGAGTATTGCTGAGGAAGAGGTCAGCCTGGGCTACAGAATGNGACCCTGTCTCAGCACAGTAACCAACAACTCTCCCCACCCTTCAATAACAGGAGCCGTTTTCTCCGGCAGCTGAGGATTGAGAGCTCTGTTCTCATGCTGGATTTTGATACATCAGATCACTATTGTTACACCACACCGTCTCCGCCCCCATTATAGTTCACTGCACTGCATGTACTTGTGGTTTCCTAGTTTGTTTTGCTTTGCTTTTGTGCTGAGGATTGAATCCAGAGCTGGTACTTGCTAAGAACTTGTTTCTCTCAGTGATCTCTACCTAGAAGTAAGCTCTAACACTTCCTTTATAGATGTTCCTTGGGTACTCATGTTAGGCCTTTGGTTTCCTAGCAGTTTAGAGACAGTGCCTACCCTCATGCACATCAGCCTGACCTGGAAGGTATTCTTCCACATTCCAGAGGGTGCCTGGCAGGCATTAGTAGTTTTCTGTGCTGGGAATGTACCTTAGTGGCACGTGTCCTGAGTTCCATCGCTAGCACTGTTCTCCTCCCCTACTAACACCTCCAAAAGAACAGCTTTGTTTTAAGGCAAATAGGACTGGCATAGAGACTTACTGAAATCCTTTTCTTAGCAACTTATCCTGCTGCTGAACTCTAAATAAAGCATCAGACTCTCTCTGCAGGCCGAAGAGCGCAAGGACAGTGATGATGAGAGATCAGACAGGAGCAGGCCTTGGTGGAGAAAGCGCTTCGTGTCAGCTATGCCTAAAGGTAATTTCATAAAACTTTAGAGCCTCACATCTCGCCACGTCTCTGTGATGTTGCTGGGCCTGTTTCTAGTTGTGTGGAAGTGTAGAGATGCTTTCACTGAGAAGAATGCTCTGGCAGGGCTTTAAGTTGTCCTGTTCTTTGTGGGAAGTGGCAGTGGTGTCCTACATTGAAATCATGCCAGTCACTGTCAGTAAACACTGAGGACTCTTGGCATGCTATTGTTACTTTTAACTTAATGTTGAATAGCCACTTTGAAGTTCCTGGAACGAATCTAAGCTTTTCATGTCTATGTGCATTGAAAACGTGCGTGCCCTACAGATGTAGCTAGTGTCTATTTTGGAAAGTAGTTGTATACATTTATTTTTAGTGAATAGCCTGGCATTGATTGAGTTGGCAAAAATTTCTCTTCCTGGAAGAAGAGATCACTCAAAAGTTGGAGACCTCTTCCATGGGCCTTTTCCCAGGCTGTGCGCTCAGGAGCTGAGACCTGCTTCTACCTGTGCTCAAGCCCACATAATGGGGAGGAGTGAGTGAGGCAGGAACTCTGATGTGTTCTTTTGGTGAGGTTAAGAGGCCATGGTTTTGGTTTCTTAGTGGATTCTCATGAATCGTTCTTTCTATGGCAAATGACTCCACAATAGATTCTGAAAGCTCCTTTAAGAACCTTTGATGCTATTTTAAGAATGATTGTCAGTTGACGCTTAGGATTTCTTAGCTTTTAAAATTTCACCCTCCTTGCACTTAGAAATGTTGGCACACCAGTTAACTTCCGAGGAGTGCAGTATGTTATATGTCACACTACTGACTTTATTTAATTTCCAGCTCCTATACCATTTAGAAAGAAAGAAAAACAAGAAAAAGACAAAGATGATCTGGGGCCTGACAGATTCTCAACACTCACAGGTTTGTAGACCCCTGGGCTTCCTGGCTCCTTCATTCCCAGAGCACATATTTCATAACACTTTTTCTTGGATGCCATAAGCGTTGCCTTTTTAGAAGAGTGTGTCTGTGTGTGTACGGTGGGGAGTATGTTCTTCATGGCTCTGTGGTTCCCTCTAGGGGCCAGAGTGGGTCTTGGTGTGCTCTTCCTACAGACCACCACTACCATCACCATCCTCATTACCATAACCTGTTTCTGACAAGGCCTGCCTGACAGCTCACCACCCAGGGGACGATGCCACGGGACTGTTGGAGCGTGTGGCGCTGCCTCTGGTGCTCTGCATGCCATCTCTCTGGATCATTGGTTGGATAGTTTTCTCTAATGCTGATCGTAGGATACTAAATTTATTTTCATCTATAGTTTGCTCTAGTTTATTCAGGCTCACAATGAAGTGTTGTTTTATCTCATCATTTTACTTTTTTCATGATTTAAAGTATTTGTTCAAACAGTATCACAAATACCAGCCATTGTAGTTAAAGATGTCACTAATTTTTTTTACAGCTTGAACCATTATAACTGCTCTCTAACCCATGGCAGAGCTTTAGGGATCTTCCTTATCCAACACCTGCGTTCTGCAGCTTCTTTGGTACCTTACAGGCAGAGCATGAGAGCTGGCATAGATGACCCACTTTGAATTTGATGTCCGTACATTGATCCTTGCATCCTGTAGAGCATTTAGAGGGACGTTCACTTCTCACTTCTTTTTTTCTTATCTTAATTTTAAGATGTGCTATTTTCCCATCCTACTAAGTTATAATGAAGTTTTTAATTTAAAATGGAATAGGTCAGCTGGGTNGTGGTGGCGCACGCCTTTAATCCCAGCAGTTGAGAGGCAGAGGCAGGTGAATCTTTGTGAATTCGAGGCCAGCCTGGTTCCAGGACAGCCAGGGCTACATAGAGAGACCTTCTCTTGAAAAACCAAAGAAAAAAAAGTGATCTTAAGAATATGATCTCAAAAGTGACCAGCACAATACATGCAGCATCCCATTTTGATGCCTGTTCTAATGTCTAGCTGTGCGTTTAAGTGTACCCATATTTCAGTTTATACAGCCCTGCTTTATTTGATACAGTAACTTTCCTATAATAAAGGATATGAACAGCAGGAGACAGGTAGATAGGCCACCATTCCCTACTGAGAGCAGCCCAGCCTGTTCTATTTGGTCAGCAAATACTTGTTGATCATCTGAGTCTTACCAGAAACTGTACTAGGTACTGTGGGTGTTAAATCAAATCACATATGGCCTGTGTTTGCTGGAATATTCCAGTGTGGTTGGGAAGAGTTGGAAAGACCATGTCTTTTGGGCAATGTATTTATATATTTTCCTGTCTCCCAGTTCCTGCTGTTAGAAGTACACCAATTTCACTGAATATGCTGGTGCACTCCTTTAATCCCAGCACTCAGGAGGCAGAGTTCAAGACCAGCTTGGTCTATGTAGAGAGTTCCAGGCCAACCAGAGCTACAGAGTGAAACTCTTTCTTTTTTTTAAAAAAAAAGGACAGAGAAGAGTACTGCAGTGTATACAATCTGAATTACATTGTTTAATTAAGGATTTTGAAGAAACTAAGTTGTTAGGTCTTTGGGCAATATTTTTTTTCTCGATGAGGTTAGAAACTGAGTAAAGTTTTTGTCTTTTTCTTTTCATAAATAGTTTATAATAGTTCATTTTCTTTGGGTCTGATTGAAGAAGCTTAGCTTTCTTATTGGAGAAATTTGACCCAATCCTAACTAATGCTCACTTGGAGGTTACAGTGAAATCAGTTTGAAGTGTTACAAAGAGATGTTCCTTATGAGCCTGGCCATAATCCTGCCACTCTAACAACTGACTTTATGATCTATCACAGTCTTCCACAGTATTTGGGCATGGTGGCTTTTCTGTGACTGAATCAGACCTGTATGACTGTACTTATCTTTACCATGTTTCATACAGTTCCCAGTTTCTACTGGGTACAGTTGGTTTTTAAATCATTTTTACTGGCTGTAAAATGATTTGATTATACTATACACTGTAGTGTAACTATTCTTTTCCTATTGAAGTATTTAAATTGTTTCCTACCGTTTTTCTCTGAAAATATCTTTGTGCCTATAGTGTTGTCGTTATGTTGTGTAACAATGCTGGGGACTGAACCCAGGCTTACACCTGTCATCGGGCAGTTTCCTGTTAACTGTACCCCAGCTCTGCAGAGCAGCTTATTAAAGTAAGAGGTAATAAGCAACATTATGGTTTAACTGACTGAGTTTAGCCAATTTATATCTGTCCTTTTTCACAGTCCTTGTGAGCTCTCAAAAGATAACCAGTGGAGCTCGAGAAATACTCGCAGTTGGGAGCACTTGCTGCCCTTGTAGAGAACCTGGGTTCAGTTCCCAGCACCCACATGTTGGCTTACAGCCAGCTGTAACTCCATTTCCAAGGGCTCTGAAACCCTCTTCTGGTCTCCTCAGGTACCAGGTGTGCACGGAGTGTATGTGCATACATGAGGCAAAACATTCAGAATATTAAATAAATAAAGAATAAGAGTATTTTTAAAGCTACAACCAAAAATAATACTCCTTAAAAGGACTCTGCAATGGTTCCACTTATATTTTGAGAAAGTTCACAAGAGATTATGGATCTCTTGTCATGACACACTGTTATAGTAGACAGTATTAAATGACTTTGGAAGTCAGCTGTGCTCACACCTATAATCCAGCACCCACAAAGCTAGGGCAGGAGAATTGCCACAAGTTCAAGGCCAGCGTAGGCTACAGAGTGAGACCTGTCCCCCCAAAAGAAAAACTACAAAATACAGCTTTGTGAATCATCCTTATAACTTGAGGTATTTTATAGAAACATGAACAGCAGATTCTTGTTTTGTGGAGATGAAAGGCCCTGAACGTGGTGCTCAGTCTCCATGCCGCATGCTCTGCTGTGGTGTGGTGATGCAGTGCTTCTCTGTGCAATTGTTTGATGAGCAAGTGTCCACACAGGTACTTAACACAGTTCACTGGCATGTGGTACACATGCAGTAAATGTTAGTTGCTGTTGTCAGACATAACTACATACATACCTATTGGTTTTAATGAGATTTTTTTGTTTTGAAATTTTTATAAATGGAATTCTACCAGAATGTAGATGGCTTGGTTACCTATTGGCCTAGCTTAGTCTCAGAAGTTTGTGTTTCACTGTGGAACTTTATTTTGTATTGAAGATCCATAATAGTTGATTAATGACTACTGTTTGAGACTGTAGGCTAACTTCTGTGTGGTACTGGGTATCAAACTCAGGGCCTTGTAAATGTTGAGCAAGTCTTAATCACTGAGCTATGTCCCTAGCTTGGTTTTTTGAGACAGAGTCTCACTATAGACTAGGCTGGTCTTGAATTCACAATTCTCCTACTTCCACTTCCCAAGTGCTGGAGTTACAAGCATGTACCATGACAGCAGGCTAGCTCAACACTTTTGATATCTGATTTGCTTGTCAGGGTAACAGCCCCATCAGTGAGACAAGCTGCCTTCTGTGCAGCCCATGGACCATCCTAGGCCTAGAATACCTGGGTTCTCTAGCAATGCCAGTGACTGTTGTGTGAATAGAAGTGCTGTGTCCTAACAGCTGCACTGTCATGGACAGTGTGATAGGATGTCAGCTTTCAAAGGTAACGTAAGAGGGATTCACAAAGAAAGAATGGAGAAAGCCGTTTATCACATTCAAAAAAGATTTAGGTCTAAGTTTGAATAATTATTTTTCTCCTTTAGCATGGAGATATCTGATTAAGTATGCATATAAAAATTCATTTGTTGGGGCTGGTGTGTGGGTGTGGTACGTGCCTCAAGTCTCTGTACTCAGCAGGCTTAGATAGAACCACAAACTCAAAGATAGGCCTTGGGCTCCATAATGAGTTAAAGGTCAGCCTGGGTTATACAGCAAGACTCTTCTGTTTTTCCCCATCCTAAAAAAGAAACCATTGGTAGAAGTTATGTTAACATGAATTGATGGTTACTGTGACTTGAGCAAGCGCTTTAGAATCCTTTGCACTGAACTTTGACACAGTCATGCAGAATTCCAGTAGTGCTGAGGTGGAGTGACTCTTCCTGGTTTCCTGCTGTGGGAAGGCTCTTAGACCTAGCAGTGGGATTGAGTAGGCAGCTGCATGGCGCCTCATAACACTGAGATATGTGCCCTTTTTTAGTCTGACCTCCTAATCTGCCTTTGGGATTATGCTACTGGTGTCGTACTAACAGCAGGGTTGGTATAAACTCAGGGAAATGATTCTCTGTCTTTCTTTTCCCCTGCAGACGAGCCCAGCCCTAGGCTCATTGCACAGGCTCAGGTTGCTGAAGATATTCTGGACAAATATCGGAATGCCATTAAACGGACCAGCCCCAGTGAAGGAGCAATGGCAAATGATGAGAGTGCAGGTGACAATCATGATAGCTCAAACAGTAACAGTTTACCATGGTGATGATGACAATCCTAACTACAGCAGCCTTTAAAATAGGCTATCTAGAGGATCAGGTCAGGTTAGCGCATCCCATTGTACTCGCCCACTAAACCTGGCCACCCCAGATGTTCAGGTGTTTAGGGTTATCTGATGAGTCTGGGGTGATAGCCCAGAAGAACTTGGTGCATATTTTAGTGAGAGGGGATTCTTTTTTACTGTCTAGAGAAGTGTGATTTAATGTAGTTAAGGACTTTAGCAGAGCTGTGATGGCTGGCGCGGGCTAAGGCACCCTTGTTGCTTAGTACTTCTTTTCTACAAGGTTCTCTCTTCACAGAGGAATACTGACTATCTATTGTAAAAATGTGGAATCCTCAAGATAAATTAAGGGAAAGCAAAAGCATATAAAACCATACGCAGTTTGCTAAATCTGTCTATGCCTGCATATGCTAAGAGCATTTTCTGGAAGAATCTTCAGCAAGCAGAAGCATGAGCTTCTCTGAGGAGGACACCTCAGGCTGAAGAGGAAGTGCGGGCAAGGGGGAATTCTACCTTGTTGTTCTTTTTCAGGGTAGTAGGGCGGTAAGACAGGGTCTCACTCTGTAGGTCAGGCTGCCCATGAATTCAGAATCCTCCTTCCTCCCAAGCGCTGAAATTACAGGCATGTGCTGTCATGTCCAATCTTTTTTTCTTTTC